>JAOTQQ010000012.1:91327684-91368344 GCA_026546715.1 Gallinago undulata
GGCGGGGGGTGGTTGGGTGTCCCCCTCCCCCCCCCCCCCCCCGTGTGTGTGTGTGTGTGTGTGTGTGTGTCCCCCTCCCTCCTCCAAACCGACACTCCCCCCCCGCCCCCTTCCCCCCCTCCCGGCCTGTTGAGTAAGCGCCGGGAGAAGTGAAAATGCCATGACGGGCCGGTGCGCTCATCCCCGGTGCTGACACGCCGCGAGAAGGGAGATTCCCTTTGATGCCGCTGCCGGCGTGGGCGGCTGAGGGCAGGGAGGGGAGGGGGGAGAGAGGGTGGCACTTTCCGCCCGACCGCTCACCCCGGGCACCAGCCCCGATAAAAATACTCCGCTTTCCATGCTGTCATTTCTCCTTTGCATCTCGGCGCCTCTGCTGCTGGGAAAGGGGCTCCAGGGTCGCGCCCCTCGCCCCCTCCGCCGGGCTACACCTCCCACCCCCCCACCCCTCCCGGGGGGTATGAAGTCCCACCGCCACCCCGAAACTCGCAGCTCCGCACGGAGAGTGTGTGCAAGCAGAAAATGCGGGTACCAGGTGGACGGTCCGAGAAAACCCACTGTCCGCCCCCCTCCCCCCCGCCCCCTTCCACTCCGCTCGCCCTCCCCGGCCGTGTACTCCGTGCAACTTCGCAGCTTCCTCGAGCTGTTCCCGTCTCCCACGATGTGAAAATATCGTCATCCATGAAGGATTAAAAAAAAAACCCAACCAAACAACCCACCCCGAACGCAAAAAATAAAAAAAAAAACTGGCGGCAAGAGTGTTTTGAAAGTCTTTAAAATAAATCTTCGAGGTGCTATTTAAAGAACTGCTACACAGGAAACGGGATATTTGGTGAAAATGGATAGAAAGCAGCGTTGAGAGGACTAGGCGCTTTGGGGAGACGTGGGGTGCTGCGCAGAGGGCCAGGCCCCGGGCTCACCCCCCAGCCCAAGGCAGCCGTTTCCTCCGGGGAGAGCCCGGTCTGCTCTCCTGCAGTTATTTATGACATGAGAGGTCACTCGCTCCACGCCGCGTGCTTCCCAAGCAGTGAAGAGGAAATCCTTCGTGCAAGGAGCTCCCAACCTAAGGATAAACACCGGGGCAGAGGGAGAGATAAGGGGACAGGAACAACACGAGGCTAATTGTCTCACTGGTGCAGACACGTCAGCTTGATTCGCTGGAGGCGGCGGTGCAGGAGTGAGGACCAGAAATATGGCGTTCCCAGGGCTTGTTGGGTAACTCAGGATTATCAAACCAGGTACTGCAGGCTGTGTGTAAGGACAAGGGGAGGAAGCCTGTGGGAATGTGAGGGAGGCCTTGGGAGAAATAAAGCTCCAGGAGGTGGGGAAGGTTGTTGTGAGGCATTTGCAGGGTGATGCCAGAGTTGGGGACAGTGAAGGTCTCACAGAGACACCGGGAGCAAGCAACGTGGAGAGGCTGGGGTTCCACGTTGCAAGTGGCCACCCTTGCATTTGCATTTATGACCGAATAACTTGATAATAGATACTAGAACTAAATTCTTTACAGTGAGGGTGGTGAGGCACTGGAACAGGTTGCCCAGGGAAGTCGTGGGTGCCTCATCCCTGGAAGTGTTCAAGGCCAGGCTGGATGGGGCTTTGATCAACCTGCTCTAGTGGGAGGTGTCCCTGCCCATGGCAGAGGGGTTGGAACTAGATTATCTTTAAGGTCCCTTCCAATCCAAACCATTCTATAATTCTGTGATTCTATGATACCAACTCCTTATGAGAATTTGCAGCTGACTTCTCCAAGACCAGAGCTTCTGCAGTCCAGGCCAGTCTTTAGGCTGCAAATTTCTGAGAAAGAGGCAATGAAAATGTCACTGTTTTTCGTTTTTTGCCACAGGATTTAAATACCCAAGTGAAAAAACACAATCCAGAAATCCTGAACAGCTGCTGTTTATCTGGAGGCACCTAAATCCAGCAGTGCTACAGAAGTGCTCTTTGGAGGGTCACCTAGTCTGACCTTCTACTCAAAGAGTAACCCCCTGTATTACCTACAATTCTCCCTATCTTTCTCCAGGCTGTAGAAACTAACTGTTCCTCTGCCTTAAATTCTACCTTCTAGGAAAACCCCAAAAGAGGAATGCACCCAAATTACACGATAGCTTGGTAGCTTCAGCACTTGCACAGAAAATAGGACATCCAGATTCACATAGTTTGTCTGGGGCAGAGGGGCAAAGGTGGGGATGGGGAGAGTCAACCTGCATTCCCCACCTCCCAGGAGACTGCTGCAAGCCCTACATCATTCTGGGTGGCACCTCACCCACCTGTTTGAAGTGGTGAAACTGCTTCTGGGCTTGTGTGCAAGCACTGTAGACTACAGTGCTTCAGGCTGTCTGCTGGAATGGAGCAGATCTGCCTATCTATTCCTGCTCCAAGGTCGGCTTGTGTATTTTATGTTAAACATCTATATTATAAAAATACTACCATGGCCTTGCATGAAGTTTCTGGCCTGATCAGTCCCTTCCCATCAGGTGTGATTTCTGTAGTAAAGGCTCCCTTTCCCCTACATACCTTCCTAGATAGCCAGTAACCTGGTGATGAGGCCATTCTCTCAGATAATGGTTGGTGTGGATTTGAGTCTCTTTAAGCAGAGAAAGGAGCTGAATCCCAGGTCGTCAGTTTTCTAGGGAGTGCTGTAATTGACAAAGCTACAGAATCAATAGCAGGTAACACCCATCTTCTTCCAGCTGTGTTTTTGAAAAAGCTGGTAGATGAGCATCTTCAAGACAGGGTTCTGATACCCTGAGACTTCCTGCAGTCCTAAGAGCAGTATTCTTGGCCCAGAGGGGTGGGATTTGGGGTGTGACCCTACCAACTTGTTGCAAGTAGTCTGTTTCATACCCTTTCTGTCCCTGCAAGCATGCAAAGAGTTAGATGGTTAGTTTGAATTTCTGGATTTCTTTCTGGGGATGGGGCACTAAAGAAAACACTGCAGTTTTTAACTTCTTCACCCCAAACCTTGTTGGATTTAGGTCTGAGTCAGAGTCCTGCCTTTCAGAGGTAGGACTTCCTTCCATTCAGAAAATAAATGTAACAGGTTCTGGTGCTGATCAGGGTGACTGAAGTCTTGAAAATAGGATGTGATCCTGTCCGAAATGACACCAATACCTTAGCAGACTCTGGACAGCCTTGGAACAGCAGCTCTGCCTCGGCTGCCTCACATGGTTAGGCCAGGAAGTTTCTATATGTGAGGTAACATGCTGGAATAAGTGCTCAGGACACCCAATTTACCACCACTGTGTTTCCAAACTGAAAGAGGAACTCATCCCACTTCCTTTGCTTCTCCCAGTGGGAAAGAAAGGGGTCCTTGCAATACAGAGGTCATGATGGGGAAGAGCCCTAGCTCAGCCTTTGGTGGTGTGCATGGCAGGCATGCTGACCCTGACAAAACTGAGTCCTAGTCTTAACTGAATGAAGTCCCAGTTTAACCCAGTCTGCCGTCATACTTTTAAAGTCAAAAGTTTATATTTTCTTTTCTCAACTAGTTAAAGAAATGGTCGGGTGGTTTATGCTCAGATTTTCCAAGTGACTATCATTGGATTGAGGCCATGCATTGGAAAATTTTGCCCCAAAGGAAGAAATTTTGAGAAAGATTCAAATGATTCAAACCCAGTCTTTTATGAATGTTAGAAATATGTGCAGTATGCTTTGTTCACAATAGCTCTGTTTTCCCAGACAGAAGCTCCACCAACTGGTGGAATTGCCCTGGAATTCTGCAATACCACAGATGGGGAGGCTTGAATATTCCTGGACTGACTCAGCCTGTTCACTTTGCCTGGCTTATAAGACAATAGGCGATTCTTTCTTGCTCGCAGAGATACAATATTAAAAGTAAAGGAGGTCGCATATTATCAAGAGGAAAGACTCCCTTTCAGACAAACACACAGACTGAACTGTGATCATGTTAAGCAGAGGGGCTGTTGAGAATGTAATTCCTACTGCCCACGTAAGAGCTGGAATGGGAGAAGCCAGGACCAGACAAGGTTCAGACATGCAAGCATAGCAGATTATTAAATAAGGAGATGAAGAAGCATTCAGAGGGATCTTAATTTAAGTATATTAATTATGTAATAATGAACCAGCTTTAAACTGGATTTATCATGGATACACAAGAACTACAGTTTGCATTGGCCTTGATCCTTTCAGAAGGACAATCTTATTTGATTGTGTTCACTTAAAGAAAAATGAGAAAAGAAAAAAAAAAGCTCACGCCCACCTTATCCTGGGCAAAGATCTTGAAGAGCATAACATTTATTACAGAGAGATGGATTTTAATGAAGGATCGAGGCCATAGGGCTGGTTTATAACCCCCAAAAGTTAATATTTTTTTTTCCTTCTACCTTATAATTAAGAAAATAATAGCAATTATCATTATTACCATTTTGTAGCTTCTTTTCCCGTGGCTTCCTTCTGAGTCTTTCATTTCTAAATTTAGTTCTTGACTGGATTGTCAATCTCTACTCCTAAGGAGTACTACATGGAGTACTACAAAAATGAAACTGTATCATTGTAAAGAAAATAATTTATAGCAGATAATAATGTAGGCTTAATCAGCAGGCATTGGTGTTCTTGGCAGACTAGTACTTTCTGTTCGTGTTGACAAAGGATAGCTCCTCAAAAGCATCAGTTTATTATTTATTTACTTTTCCTAACATCTTTCTATGAGCAGAGCTTTTAAATTCCATCTGTTTTTATTACCTTGTCTTTCCAGTTACCCTGTTTGTTTTACTCCTAATGATCCCTAAACCATTTACCTATGTTACTGGGCATTGTGTTTCATTTACTGACTCTCTCACCTCTTCTTGGAGTGCATTTTCTTTCCATCCTACTATTTCCCTGTTTGTTTCTCTACCTTCTCACTACTGTGCTGTCTGAACCACCCATTTCCGAGAGCCATTGAGCAGCAGCTCCTCAGCTGTGGTAGGACGAGGGGCTCGAGGAGAGGACAGCAGGAGAGACCAGCTGCCAAGGTAACCGACTGTCCAGGTGTTGCTTTCTGCTTTGTCTCGGTCCTGGCTTGTGACTTTGCACAACTCCATTTACCTCTGCCTCCTTTGTTTCCCCATCTTCTGGTGAAAGGACACCAGGGGATTTAGGAAGTAAAGGCACAGAAATGAAAATGAGTTACTATTATCTGTGTCTTACTAATGCACAAGGCCTTAGACCCCTCAATGGCAATTTCTTTTTTCCTTACATAAAGACATGAATAATTTACCTGAGAAGATCTGGGCTGTATCTTTCAAGCTTATCACATCTTAAAGATCAGAAGTGGGTTCTAGTGTCACATCACAGGTTGAGTTAAAGCATCAGCTTTCTCCAATTATGACTAAAACTTCTGGCATTTCTGAATCAGCTAAGACACACCGTTAGAGTGAGATGGTGACATCAGTTCCATTTCCCACCCCCCCTGCACTGTATATGAAAGACCTGACCCTGCTGTATGCGCTCCAGGCCTGAACTTACAGCCCCAGATCCAGGAGCAGGGTGGTGAACTCAGAGCTTAGTCTTTAGGGTTGTGAAAATCATCCTAAAAATCCAAACTTGAGCGAAACTGGCAAGCTGTGGCCGCCCGAGCCCATAGTGGGCTGGAAGTGTCCTACCTGGAGCTATGTTAGGCAGGCTCCAGCCCTGGGGAGATGGCAGGAGCAAGTGGTGCCAAAACAAACTTAGGAACAAAAGGAGCAAAGTGTGCTGGGCGCAGGTGTGCTGCTGGTGGAGCAGCTCGGGGAAGGTGGGCCGTTCCTCCTCTACCAAAGAGGAGGAGCCTGCTGCCATATCTGCAGCAGAAATGGTGAGGGAGGCAAGAGAGGACGCTGTTGCTTCACACGCTGCAGGAAAGCATCTGAGCTTTGACACGTCAATCTGGAAAGTTAAACCAAAAGAGAAGCTGAATCCCTGACTTTGTTCCCTCCTGTTTCAAGGAGGCACAGAACTTAACAGCTTCACTTGGTTCTAGTCATACACGACGCAAAAACTTGCAGGTGGAGTGCTATGTGAGATGATGATGTGGTTCGAATAATGAAAATTTGAAACACCAAGAAGCGAAAGTGAAAAAACATCTAAATACAGTTTTAGAAAAACAACCATCATTGCTTCTTCTCTGGAGATTTTCAAGACTTCCCTTGATGCAGTCCTGAGTGATGTGGTCTAGGCAATCCTGCTGTGCAGGGGAGTTGGACTAGATGATCTCTAGAGGTCCCTTCCAACTCTGACAATTCCGTGATTCTGGGGTACCTAGAGCAGCAACCCAAGGTTACGGAAATGCTACGTGTCTCAGTGATGGAGATGAGGGGGAGAATGACAGAGGAGAGATTCCATGCCTCTTCTTCTGCTGGCTTAAGTGAATCCTCCCCTGGGTGTTGGGGCTCGGCAGAGGCCAACAGGAAGCTCCACAGAGGAACTGAACATCAGCAGAGCTACTCGTCGCTGTACCAGAAGGTGCAGTATCTGGTTTTCTTCTAGTAAAAGGAGCTCCCCATTTTCAAAGAAGCAAGGTCGTAACAGATCCTCCCAAATTCCCGCGACTCCAAAAGAAAAAAAAAACAAACTTCTTCGCAAAGAGCATTTAAAGTTGGCATCGTTCTGTGTAGTCTTGGCCCGTCTCCATACTCTGCCTTACGTTGCACAGCGAAGAGAATTAATGCTTGAACAATCCCGTTTCTTACAAGGACACACTTTGTATTTTTTTTAAGAAATTTGTTGAGGATGAGGAGGCAAAGCTTTGCCATGTTGCAGTTAAATTTAGCAATAGAAAGTAATGCATAATAAGAAGTTCCAGGCCATTAACTGAACAAATTTCATTCTGATTTTCTCTTTCCTTCACCAGAGCCTTCATGCCCTGAGTGCCAGAAAAACTCTGGTGTTTTCACCAAAACCTCCGACCGACCATTCCATGCATTTGTGGTTCCATGCAAAGTGTGTGTGTGTGTGTGTGGAGGGACAGAAGCTTCCTGCCATCTGTTCTGAATTAGGTATCTTCTCCTATTATATTTCCCCTGCTTTATTGTTTTTGTTGTTATGAAACTGTAACTTAAATTTGCAGTGTTTGTACCCTTAAGAGTTTAGGCCAGTCCTTTTGTCCCTTTCTTTTCCGTGCTGCTCTCGTTAAATTAAGGAGAAAGGACTAAGCACCCTGCTCACAGCGTGTCGGGAACGTGGCCAGGCTTCACCTCTTCCTCCTGCGGGACACCTTTCCCTGCCCGAGCGTTTCCTCTGCAACAAGAACCCGCAAGACTATCACAAAATAGGCTTTTTTTTTTAAAAAAAAAAAAATGTTGTGGTTCCACAATTGTTCCAATTGGCTTTTTCAACTGCCTTCTGGTATTCCCGGAGCGTAGAAACTACCCATGGATTTTGTGTCCCGCCAGCGCACCCCATTAAATCCCGTAAATTTGTAATTTGTGCCGGTAGGGGTGACAGGGCAAGTTCCGGTTTCCCCGCGTTTTTAACTTCGCCATCCGCCGAAGTGGAATCCACTCGCGTCCCCTCACCCCGTCGCGCGTGGCGACCGGTCACACATACAGACCCTCCCCAGCATTACGCAACCGGCCGCCCCCCGCCGGCACCGTTTTGCCATTAAACCCCTTCCCCCGGCGGTTTGGCGGGAGGCGACACGACCCGAAACCCTCCCGTTTCGCCGGGGATCGCCCGCGTTACCGGACTTTACCCGTGGGGGGCAGGGACGGGTGACGACCTCAGGCGGGAGCGGGTCGTGTGTAGTCGTCCGTCCCCCCCCCCCCCCTTCCGCCGCGGGGCGCGGGCAGGTGACAGCGACGGTGGCACGCGCGCCGGGTCCCGTGACGCCGCCGGCGGGCTTGGAGCCCGTCCCGCCGCGTGCCCGCCCGCCCAGCTGAGCGCCGCGTGACAGCGGTGGCGGCGCCAACAGGTGTCCCCGCGCGCTGCTGGGACCGCCGGGGCACCCCCCGTGTCCCCGGCCGCCGGGCCGGCCCTGGCCCGCCGCCCGGGCCGCGCTCTAACCACTAGGTTCCCCCGGAGGGGATGGCGGGGAGGGGGGAAGGTTAGAAGACAGAGGGGCCGGTGGCGGGCAGCGCCCTGCCAGGGTGAGTGGCTCGAACCGCGACACCCTTCTCGGCGCCGGCTCCACCGGAGAAGGAACCGCTGCCCTCCCGCACCTCCCACGCCTGGGGCCGCCAGGCCGCGGGGTGGGGAAAGAAGCGTTTTGAAGCTGCCGCGGGGCCCCGCTGCCCGGCCCACGCACCTCGCGGGAGAGAACGGGCCCCCGGGTGGGGGCTTTGAGGGCAGAGTGGCACCCGTCGGGCCCGGACGCCGACTCTGCTTCCCGGAAGCCCGGGGCAGGCTTTACGCTTTTATTTTCCGTGGGGTTTTTCCCGGGGATAGGGGTAAGGGAGAGGAGGAGGAGGGGGAATCCCCCACCCGGCGCCCCGGCCGCGGCCCTGCCCCACACCGCCAGCCCCGCGGCCTCCGCCGCCCCGCCCCCGTCACGCGCTGTCGCCGCCGCTGCCACCGCGCGCGGCTCGGGCCGCGCGCCGTCCAGGCCCGGCTTCCCCGCCTTGGCCGCGGGGGCGGGGCCGGGGCCGGCCCGTCACCTGACGGCGCCTACGCCACGCGCGCGCGGCCCCGCCTCTCCCCCCCGCTCGCGGATGGCAAACAAACGGCCGGCGCGCCGCGCACCTCCTTTTTTTTTTTTTTCTTTTTCCTTTTTTTCCCCTCTCCGCCTTCTCCACCTATAAATAGCTCGCGCCGTGCGTGTGTCACGTTCCCATTACGTACGCCTTACGCTGACGCACGGGGGCGGTGCGCTCCGTGACGTCAGCACGTATCCGGCCAAGCTATAAATACACTTCCGGCGGCGGGCGCCAAGGAGGGCGGGGTCGGCCGGTCGGCGGGCGCGCGAGGGACGCTGCTGCCGCTACTGCTGCCGCTACTGCTGCCGTTGCTGCTCCCCGGGGAGCGGCTGGCCCCGTTGCCGTGGCGACCGAAGCCTCGTTTCCTCGGGCGGCGCCGTGGGGGGGCCCGGGCCCGGGCCTGGGCCTGGTCCCAGGCCTGGAACTGCTCTTTCCTCCTTCTGCCGGGAGCCCCGCGGGGAGGAGCGTCTGGGGGGCTGCGGGCAGGCCCTGGCCTGCGGCTGGAGCGGCCTGGGAGTGTGGGCCAGGCTCGGGCCCGCTCTGCCGGGCGCTTCGTCGCTGCTTTCGTATAGGGACTGACCCTTCCTCTTGTAGTGCGGCACCGTTCGCTGCGCATGTCTTAATTACATACTTCTAATTAGTTTCCTACCGCTATGTTTGTTCGGGGCAGGGCAGGGTGGAGGCGTGGTGCTATGGAAGGCTGGGGTGGTGTGCGAGGTTCCTCTGGGCTGGGAAGGGGAGCGGGCCTTCCCCTCCCCCTCCCTTGTCACCTGGCTGCATAGCAAGTTTCGAGCTGTGGCAGTTAGCAGAATGTTTTAATTCATTTGTCTTCCAGTGTTGACTGTGAGTTAGTAACTGACCAGTTGCTCTGCAGTCAGCCCAAGTCTGTGTGCAGTTGAGATAGGGTGCGTGGCAGAAATGGTAACTTCAAAAATCCTCCTGTGCTTGTTCTAGTTTGAGATTCAGATCCCAGGCAGAGTTTCAGGGAATCCACATGTATTTTTGCTGGCCATTAGAAATATAGGTAATATATTTCCTGCCATGCAGCAGGTATCTTATAGGTTTAGCTGCAGCAGTCTCCTAGGAAGTAGGCAATACTGTTTTGGATGCCTTTAGGTGGGAGAAGAAAATGAACGTAGCTCTCTCGCAGTCTGAGCAAGTGCGCTAACCACTTGTCTGCTGTGATGGCTGGTCTCGATGTCATCAGTACGTATTAGGCCCCTCAGGGCTAGGGGTGTTGCAAGATAATTCATTTTACAAGCAGCTGTGCTGGCTGAAGATGCAACTGTCCCCTAGTGATTTGCTGCTTTTCTTCTGCCAGAGTTACCACCCCCACAGTTCTTGAGTTAATGTTGGATAAGTGTGCAGCTGGGTGAACTGTACTAATTTTGCCTGAAGCACACTAGGGGAGGATTTGTACTATCTCTCTTGCTGGGGCAGAGGTTTGGACTTGGTTATCTATGGTACATAGATGGTGACATTGTTATATGGCAATAATGCATTCACCTAACATGGTGATGCTTGAAAGAAGATCTCTGCCTGTTGCTTTAGGCATTAAGACAACTTCCTTGTGAGTATGTAGTATCTCTGGGATTCAGGTGGGTAGGCAAATGCTTGGGTCAGTCTAGAGGGTAATGGTTCTTGGTCGATGCCTGTGTAACCTTTTCTGGTCAGAGCATAGGCCTGGGCAATGCGTTTGGCTCTTGTGTGGGGGCATCTCACTTGCATCCTAAGTGTATAGGGCTGCATTCAAAAACAGGCCTGCTTGACTGTCTGAACAACCTATTGATAAACAAGTCCAGAAAAGAAATCCTATTCTAGTAGTTAAACTATTGCTAAATAACATAATAATTAAATTATTACCTATTTTTTATTGTAAGCTTTCTGGGCAGGGGAGTGTCACAACTGTTGGCCATCTCATGTCTCTTATTGCTTGCACCAAGTTGTGTGGTGGTGGTTTTTTTTTTCCGAAGTCTTTGCAAAGCAGTAACAAAGTAAGCGTAAATAGAAGATTTACTTCATATAACTCTTAGAGTACTTGAGGTTTCAGGAAACCCATCTGTCTTAATTGTTTTCCTGTGTGTGGTATTTTTGTGCTTAATTTTGTAGGTCAACATCTAAAACTCGATTTGTTTGCTTAAATTACAAGTTATAAAGCTAGAAAGGACTTGATGTTATACTCTTCTTGTGTTTTGTTATACTAGTCTTGTGTTTTTATATCAATGAAATTTAAAAAGTAACTTCTCCCATTAAGAAAATTGCCCATTTTAGTGATTTAGGGTTTCCACCAAGTTCTGTACATTTGGGGAGTTTTGTATGTATTTTCTAGCCCTGGTAGAGTGGACAAATTCATTTCTGTCTTTCTGCAGATAAAGTGGAAAACGTTACAACTACCAGTGAGTTGAATTGTGATACTTGTCATTTCTATTCTCTATTCAGCTTTCTTGGGCATGGTAATTTCTTGGAGATGTTGGAGCATTTCTTAAGTCTTGCAGGTTTTTTTGGAGGTGTACCTTTCTCTGCTGTATGTGGTCTGTTGGAACATCACAGAGAGGCTAATATCAGCCTTCCGGGAGTTCAGATTTGATGATCATTATCAGCTTCAGTTTTCAAAGAAACTGGTTTGCTTCTTCAGTAATTGCATTCTTGGAGAGAAACTCGGTGGTTCTGCAGTTGCTTTATCTGTAAGGTTTGTAGTTTGCTGGAGAATTTGCCTAGATGGCATATGTGGTGAGCAGAATTCCTCTGGTGTTTTCCACCATTGCAGTAAGATGGATTACCTGCAATGTCATCAGTGGGATGGCTGGTATCTTTGCTTCTAGCTAGTGGTCTCCAAAGTATGCGTTCCAAGCCATTGGCTGCTGCATAGAGGCAGGTAAAAAGGATGAAAGGATCTAGTTATGGATGAGCCCCCAGACTAATCTGCCTCTCTGAAAATGGGGGAGTCAAATCACAGCACTGTCTTTTCAGGAAAAGTTGACTTAGTATTTCCGTCCTGTGATAATTCAAAGAGAACTTTGGGGAGAATTGTGTGCGACATTAGATCTTTAGATGTAGTTGAACAAAAGCACTGTTAGCAAGCTTCCATTAAACTGATCTTGAGCTTCTTGTTAATGAGCCTTGTGCCAGCTGATTCCTAGAAGTCTCCTACAAGATTCAGGTGTTTTACTACTTGGCCATTGATAGGTTTTTGATAGCAGAAGCTTGTGTGCAATGAACTCTCTTCCCATGGAAAGAATACAATTGGGACACTTGACAGTGGTCTGAGGAAAGCTGACTTTAACAGTGTAACTTTTCAGTGCTGGGTCCCAAGGCCTCGAATTAAGGAAGCCGAAAATTAGAGGTAATCTCGGTGGGGCACAACCTAAACAAACAAACAAAAAGTAGTGACTCTTTAAGTTCCCGTGCATGGGCAGTAATTCTACCAGTGCAGTAACTGGCTTGAATAGAAGACATGTTAAAGCAGAACAAAGGTAGAGCTCGGGGGAAAGCAGAAAAAGTTGATTATCATGCAAAACCACAATGGCTTCATAGGCTACAGTAATGAAACAAAAACCTAGTCTCCTTTATAGCTGTTTCCCCAGGCTCAGATACTTTTTAATTCTCAGTGCTGGGAGTAAATGTCCTCTACAGTGATGCTGTCTGCGATCAGGCTAATTGATAGTGTTTCTCTCATTGCAAATGGTAAACAGTAAAAATATTTTTGCAACAGCACTTGATCATAAGAATCTGATATTAATGTGACAATATTGTACATTCTTTGAGTACTTTGCAATAAATCATCCTTTTCTGGAATACCTGTCCGTTTGGTTTTTTTTTTTGAAAGGTTTACTCTCTGACTTCAGGTAGACTGGGATACTTTTTTCAGTGAAGCTGCTCCAGTCTGTTTTGCAGAATTCAATGTGTCAGATATATTTTTTTAATAAGGAAAGCATTCTGTAACTTCTGTGATGTATGTCCAGGTGCAAATTTGCTAACATTTATCTTGAGCTAATGCTTGCTCCTTTTCCAGAAATGTTTTGTTTGTTGAAGTGAAGAAAATTAAGTTAGAAAAACATGTTTGGATGGAGTATAACAGTGTGCATGATTTTAGTAATTCAAATACGAAACTGGATATTAATACAAAGTGTGACTTGGTACAGTTCTTAAATAAGATTTTAGCAATCCTGTGTACGAGGGTTCCATGTTGTAAAAAATGTTTTCTTGACATGGTTTTCCTTGCTCCTGTTTTTTTTTTTTTTTTGCTTTTCATTGAGAAAAGAAATTCTTTTCACGAGAAGCAAAACTCTTCATGAGGTTAATTTCATGATTTGAGTGGGACACATTAAGTAGAATAGCACAAGATAATGTGGTTTGTTAATGTCAGCCTTCAGCTTATGTCTGTAGTCACACTTAAAAATGCCCTTCTTAGTTTCTCGGCCTTCTGTTCTTCTTTTCACTCTGGTCTCTCTTCTGTGTTATACTTGTAGAGTTTCTAGTCTCTGTTTTGGGTCTCCTTCCTTCCACAGTAGGCCAGTTCTGGACTTTCCTACTTCCTTTTTCCCTAATTGAGTAGTTTTGCTCATTTATGTATTAAAAATGAGTGTTTTCATGTTAGCTTTCTAGGGTTTTACTAAAACTTATATTTATTTTTGTTTCAAGCTGATCTTTTTTGTGGAAGAAGTGCTAATGAAACCTGTTAATGTCTAAAGCATGTGGCTTTTTCTTGTCCTACATTCAGCATTTTTCTAAACTTATTTTGACATTTGGTTTTCATTATGTGCTCTTCTGTTATTGACTTTGTCGTTCAGAGCTGACTTTAGGCATGAATAGACACCAGAAAGAAGTTTTACTCTGGGATATGGCATGTAATGGAGGCAGAGCTACTCACATACAATAAGATTTGTGCGTGCTTTTCACAGAATCAGAGAATGATACGGGGTTGGAAGTGAACTCTGGAGATCATCTAGTCCAATCCCCCTGCAGAGCAGGTCCACCTAGAGCAGGTTGCACAGGAACATGTGCAGGTGGGTTTTGAATGTCTCCAGAGACTCCACCACCTCTCTGGACAGCCTGTACCTGTGCTCTGGCACCCTCAAAGTAAAGAAGTTTTTCTTATGGTGGTCTTTTTTACTAATGAGTAGATCTTCCTTCCTCCCCTTACTTGGTTTGCAACTTCCTCAGTTTTCTATGGCAAAGCCAAGACTTTTGCACTGGGAAGGAAATGCAAGCCTGAGACACAATCTTTCTGTTTTCCCTCCGAGGAAAAGAATTAGTCTGCCTTTAACGTTATTAAGGCCTGTAGAGCAGCAAGTAGTGTTGGAGGACTGGTGACTGTTTTCCATTTCCTGTTCCCCAAAGATGATTGGAAGTATTTTGAGAGAGACTGATGCCCTCTATTTTGCTCAAAGAGATCTGAGGAAAGGCGGCGTGGTCCATCTTTCTGGGACGGGCACTGGTTACTTGTGGGAATGAGAAAGTTGGAGTCGCACTGCTGAGCGAGAGCTCTGTGTTGATGGGGAGGAGGCCTTGAGATCAGTAAAACAATGTCCTTATATGTTGAGGTGTGTGTGGTGTGAAACAGCACTGTGCTGAAATAATAATGTTATGTTAGCTATACGGGATAAACATTTAAATGTAGCCAATTATATTGCTTACAAGGGTAATGGACATCCGCTTGTAACCTATCTGTGTAAAGAGCACAACACGTGATCGAAAGACAGAAACTCTATATGCTGGAAAAGTGAAACAATAAACGTCTTCGCTTCACCACTTAGCGGAGTCTGTGCCTCATGTGCCACAGTTACTCTCATGTTAGCCCTTGCAATCTGGCATGTCAAAGTGATTTGATATTGTGTGCATTTGCGGTAGATTATTTACAGAAGTGTACTTGGATAAGTTTATTGCTATCTTTCCATTAATTTGATACTTCAAAAGTGCATGATGCAGTTAATTAACACCGCTTGTGCTTTAGTTGTGGAAGCAGTGATGCAAAAGTAATGAAAGACAGAAATAACCAGTGTAGCTATCTGTAGTACATTTTAATTTTGTTTTAATCTCCTCAGTCAATGATGGGGAAAAGCTAGAAAATAAGTGATTGAGGATTTAAGTGGTTGTTCCTGGCTGTGATCATTTGGACACTGGGCAAATTATTACAGAACCACAGAATGGTCGGGGTTTGAAGGGACCTTTGGAGATCATCTAGTCCCTAGTCCTGCTAGAACAGGCTGGACAGGAACACATCCAAGTGGGTTTTGAATATTGCCAGAGAAGGAGACTTCACAAACTCTCTGGTCAACCTGTTCCAGTGCTATGGTACCCTCAAAGGAAAGAAGTTTTCCTTGTGTTTAGATGGAATTTCCTGTGTTCCAGTTTGTGCCCGTTACCCTGTGTCCTGTTGCTGGGCACCACTGAAAAGAATCTGGCCCTGTCCTCTTGACACCTGCCCTTCAGAATCTCAACCTTGTTGAGATTCCCTCCCAGTCTACTCTTCTCCAGGCTGAACAGACCCAGGTCTCTCAGCCTTTCCTCATAAGAGTTGCTCCAGTCTCTTGATCATCATTATAGCTCTCTGCTGGACTCTCTCCTAGCGCTTCCTTGTCTGTCTTGAACTGGGGAGCCCGGAACTGGACATAATACTCCAGATGTGGCCTCACTAGGGCAGAGTAGAAGGGGAGGATGACCTCCCTCAGCCTGCTCACCCCACTCTTCTTGATGCGCCCCAGGAGGCTGCTGGCCTTGGCCACAAGAGCACATTATTGTCTCATGGTCAACTTGTGGTCCACCGGGACTTCTAGGTCCCTCTTTGCAGAGCTACTTTACAGTAGGTCAACCCCTAACCTGATCTGGTGCATGGGGTAATTCCTCTCTAGGTGCGGGACCCTACACTTGCCCTTGTTGAACTTCATTAGATTCCTCTCCGCCCGACTTTCTAGCCTGTCCAGGGCTTGCTGAATGGTGGCACACCCTTCTGGTGTGTCAACCACTCCTACCAGTTTTGTGTCATCAACAAACTTGCTGAGGATACAGCCTCTTCCCTCATCCAGGTCATTGATGAGTATATTGAACAAGACTGGGCCCAGTACTGACCCCTGGGGAACACTGCAAGTTATAGGCCTCCAACTGGAGACTGCACTGCTGATCACAACCCTCTTGGGTCTTTCATTTTGCCAGTTCTCAGTCCACCTCACTGTCCGCTCATCTAACTCACACTTCCTAAGGTTACCTATGAGGATGTTATCGGAGACAGTGTCAAAAGCCTCGTGGCAAAGCAATTATTGGTGGAGATGGTTGGAGGGGGGAAGTGTGGCTGAACAAGAGAAATTGTTTGGGAACTGTTGATAGAATTTGGTAGGACTGATAAAGGAGCAATGGAAGGTAAGCAGCCTTGTTAGATCTCTTACGGTTGTGAAGGCTGGAGTAGCTGAATGGCAGACTTTTTTTGGGGGAGGGTAGGGGGGAACCTGAAGGAAATATGGGAGATGTCATACTGAAATTCTGCAACTCAAGAGTAAAGACTTTGTTTTAGAGCTTGTTTTCGCAAAATTCTATGGAGTAGGCAAAAGCTGGTGATGTTAACCTCTACTTCTGAATGATGCCTGAATTCCTCTTGTAAAAAAGTCACTTTGTGCATCCTGGTATAATGATTATATAGATGTAAAGATGTGGGTTTGCATGTACGCTTTCAGATGAACTGTAAATGTTTTCTTTTTGAAAACTATCCTAATTGCTTCTTAAAACTGAAGAAAGGAGTTGTGTTAAGTATTAAGCTAAAATAAATTCTTGGCTGAACAGTGTGTGGGATTCAATAGAGTCATGGATGCATAATTGTACAGATTTATTTATATTTAAACAGTTTTCCTGAATTCAGTTGGTGCCTCTCACTTGCATAAATAGTGAACCACTCCCTCACTCCATAATTTCACAATAACTTTAGAAGCTGTGATTCCTTGTGCTGTAGTTGGCTACTGACTTTTAGTAGTCAGTCATATGGTATAGATTTGCGAAGCTGACGCAAAATGGAGCAATTCATCTCCTCTGTAATACAGGCTGCTGAAAGCATATCACCCTGAAGTTCTGCTCATTGCAGTGTAACCCCGCTGAGTACCAAGACAAGTTCAAGGTTTTGGTTTTCGTCTTAGACTTTACAATGCGTGGTGGCGGTGGCCCAAGCCGCCCGAGGGAACACCTTCTGCAGTCACGGCCTGCTCATGACAGCTGCATTCCACTGGAACAATGGCATTGTTGGCGAAATGGGGGATGAATGGGAGAGACAAACTGCTTCTGCAGCTAGCCCACAACTGAGGGACTCATTCCTGGAACACATCAGAGCAGCTATAAACCTCCCTGTCCTCAGAATTAAGCGTAAAATTCACTTGCTTCAGTCGCGACTCTCCACAATGACCAACAAAATCCCTAGGGTGTAGACAGGGATGATCTCAGTTTCTTTTTAAAAAACCTGAATAACGATGTATATAAAAAAAATAGAAAAGAAAATAGTGTAATTTTTTTCCATGATTCCTATACAGTTTTTGGTAGTCTTCCTCATGACTCCTGTCCTCACAACTTTCACTCTGCTGGCCAGCAGTAAAAATATTACTTGAGCTTTTCTTT
The DNA here is from genome assembly GCA_026546715.1 of Gallinago undulata. Taxonomy (NCBI): domain Eukaryota; kingdom Metazoa; phylum Chordata; class Aves; order Charadriiformes; family Scolopacidae; genus Gallinago; species Gallinago undulata. The sequence continues at coordinate 91,344,883 of JAOTQQ010000012.1, forward strand.
TTTTTTGTATGAGGAAAAAATCCCAATCGAAGAAGAGACAATAGAAAGCCAAGCGGAAGAGCAACACAGAAGAATGTTTCAAAAAATTTTAGCTTCACTTTCTTCTGCTTCCCTCTTTCCTCTGCACATCTATTTTTAATACACTTTTTTATTTACAGATGTGTTATTGATTGTTGAAATGCAACAGTGAAATTTATTAACTGTTGCAGGAGTGTTTCAACTGTCCTTGGGAGAAGAACCTCACTGATCTGTTGTAGCTTGCATTTGAATGGGAGTACAGAGATCAAATAGCAAGGAGAAGATACCCACTCCAATTTTCTTCCAGAAAAGCATTGGACAATGTTAATGACCCATCTGGCTGTTGTAGTCCTTCAGCTCCATAGTTAAGTTTTGGGCCTGAGCCTAAAGAAACTGTAAATCTGTTCTGAAATAGCTAACAAATGGCTCAGTCTTCAAAAAAAAACCAGAAGCCCACCGAATCAGCGGTGTCATTAGAGGGTGACTAGAGACCGAGTGTCTGCAGCACCAAAGGAAGCTGGTGGGTGTCAGGTTCAGAACAAGAGGAGGTGGTTCTTTGCACAGTGTATTGCGAAGCTCTGGAATTCCTTGCCAGAGGATATGACAAGTAGTAGAAGTTTGCCTGGGTTGAAGGAGACAGCCGGAAGGAAAAGCAAGCCATCCAGAGTTAGTAGCTATAAAGACACAGCCTGCAAACTTGGGAGCGGTTGAGAGTGGAAAGTCTTCCAGGGATGTGTTCTGACGCTGTTGCCTAAGCATCTTTTTTTAGTTGATATTGCACAGAATGCTTGGTTAGGGGGATCACTGATCTGACACAGTGCAGCTGTCTCAGTATTTTTATGTTTAAAAGCAGTCTGAGGAGAATGGAGGGAATGACAAAGCTTACAGAGAAATCTAAAACTAAAGCTGGTTGTAAAGCAGTGCAGAAGATCTTGCAATTCTGCGTGACTGAGAGAATAGCAGATGAAATTCAGAATTGATAAATGCAAAATAATGCACATGGAGAAAAACAACTAATTATATATACAGAGTGATGTGCTCTAAATTACCTATTATCACTCAGGAAGGGTCCTGGACTCATTGTGAATAGTTCTGTGAAAATGTCAGCTCAATACTCAATGGAGGTCAAAAAGGCAAGCAGAACAGTGTTAGGAAGGGGTAGAAAGAACAAAAAGGAGGAAAAAAAATAAAAAAAAATCCCTGTTGGGCTGTTTTATGAATCCATGGAGATCTTGAAAACTGTCGGTGTTTTGGGCCACCTTATCAAAAGGAAGATAGAGTAGAATTTGGAAGAAAAAAACCACCTGACCAAAGGAACAAGGATCCTTGGAACATTTTTTGTGTGAGGATGGAGAAGTTTTCCACCTTCAATAATAGATTTCAGGGAAAAGGGATTGTGTATGATAGCTCTCTGTAGAGGGATAAATGGATGGGAGGACACAGAGCAAATAATTCCTTTGTCAGTAATAAACCATAAAGGCAAATGAAGCCTTCAGGGTGTAAACTTAAAAACAAGCAAGAGGATATACTTCTAAAGGAAAAAAACCCAAGCAAATAATTACATTGTGGCATTTGTTGCTGCCCATGGTTTGAATAAATAGGTTAAAGCAATGATTGACAAATTAGCAGGACAAAGGTCCACCAAGGATTACTAAACACAAAGATGGTGTTCGGATGTCTGGTTCAGAAAGGCCTTGAACTTTGTGGGCCAGTGTCGGGAGTGGGATAGCAGAGTCAGTGAAATTATGGCCTGACATGGGGAGTGTGCTTTATGTTCTCAGCCCTGACATTGGGAGCAGTCGGTGTGACGCTGTGCAGTGTGGCTTCTAACAGATGAGAAGACTTGTTCACAGGACGTGGTGTATGCATGTAACAGTTCAGGAAAGGAAGGCTTTGTTCCTGATTATTAAAAGATGGAAATAATTGAAATTCAACGTGAAAAAACATACACTAAACCATGGCCTGGTCTGTTGCCTGCCACACGTTGCTTTTATGGGTGATTATAACATCAGAACATTTATAAGCTTTCAGTAGACTAGGGGAAGATGATCTGCTGGGTTGTCTGTGGGCATGGTCTCTGGTGCACATTAGTGATGTCAAAGAACATTTTTCAGTTTTTCATTCCTCGCCACAAAGCCTCTTTTCCCTTGAGCTTGTCTTAGTGATATGCATTTCAGCCAAGTACCAATTTCTTTGAGACATTTAGAGACACAAGAGATGGTGTTGTCTAAGTTCAAGGTAGCGAAGATCAGAAGTTGGTTATTGCCTGTGTTTTGGAGATGCTGTAGCTAAAGCACTCTTACTAGTTCCACAGTCACTTTAGAGAAGCCACTGCCGTCTGTGGAACATATTTAATCTGTTAGACCTCTAAAAAGCAAGACAGGAGTGAAGAAGTTGTTTTTACTGAACTTGCTGTATTTGCTAATTTTATGGACTCAGCGAATAAGACAGTATTGTGAGTAAACATAGGTCAGATGCATTTGCAGGACCACAGTCTAATAATAAAAGAGAAAATTAAACTTAAAAAGTTATTGTTACCTCTTCAAGGCTGATTAACTTTGGAAATGAAAGAAAACTACTCTTTCCAATGTTTGTGTGGGTTTTTTTTTTTTCAATAACACCCTGTAGAAAGCAAGTGAGGTAATACTGAAATACATGTTCTCTAGTGCCAGTCTGCTCAGCATGTGATAGAAATACCAAGAAGTTGTTCCCATGGAAAGTATCTCCTGAATCGGGTTAAAAGCAATAATAGAGATTCTGTGGTTAAAACTTCTGCCTGCGACAAAGTTCTGAGTATCAGTGTTCCAACACCCTGTCTTCAAAAAAAAGCACAATAATAACTAGAGGAATAGTTGGTACAAGGGACAAAGATGCTCCATGCAGGTATACCACTTTTTACAATTAATGAACAATGCCAATTGGTTTTTTAACTCTTAAAAATAAAAGAAAAAAAATCTGGTATATGTATGCTGGTTTGAGTAATTTCTTCAAGTTACTGGACAGAATTTATTTTTGTTTTACACATCATGTTACTCTTATCTTCCGTAGGTAGGTGTTTGCTGGGGGCTTTGATTGTTCATTTCACAGTTAAGACAACTGATTTTCAACCTTTCAGTTTGAAGGGCCAGAAAAATGTGCAGTGGTGGAAGGAATACCTTTTAGAGCAAATTTAAGCCTGTGAGAGTTGTATTTGGGGTTTTGTGGTCCCTGCATCCACCGATACTTTGAGGGTCTCCAGAATTTGAAACAATTTATTTAGACTCTTTGAATTATATATAAAAAATAAAAAAAAACCCAAAACCCATTCTCTGCGTGGAAACTAACAGTTTATCCCAAGTATGTTGCTGGCTTTGCCAATAGCTGCATGTTTATTCATGCATCAACCAGAGTTTTTCTTTCAAGAAACTATCTAACATATATTTGATCAAATTTTGTTATGCAGGACCAATAGAAACTGTTTAAGCCTTCCTCCCTGCAATGCTACAGAAGTTACGAGCTGGTAAGAAAGCTGGTGTTCTGTTCAAATATTGCTCCATGAGACACCAATTCTTCATTATTAAAATAGATGAAATATCCTTGTCTTTTTTTTTTATTTTATTTTATTTTTCATCTTTTAAGGATTTAGTAAATTCTTTTCTACTAGTAGTTTTTACTAGTTTGGTTGGTAGAGAGTTCAGACATACTGGTCTTTAGCTCCTAGGATCCCTCTTCAAGCCATTTAAATTTTTTCATATTCACTATCTCACATTTCAGAGGCTGAAATAGATTTAAATGATAGATTAATGACACACGTAGTATTGTGATTTGGGGAGAAGTTCTTCTATATTTTTGGTTTTGTCCTGACCTGTTGTAATATAGGTTCTAGGTTTCTGTCCTAGCATTCAAATTCTGCTGGCCTTATAAATGGCTTCATCCTTGATAACAATGACTTCTAACAGTAGCTGTATCACAGTGCACTTAAAATAGTGTAAAAACCCCACATCAGAAACCAACAAACAAATCCAAAAGGTAGGGAGCTTGTGAGATAAGACCAGTAGGTAGTCAGCCTGTTGAGGAAGGAGAATGCTTATTAACCTCACGGCATTTTGTTCTTGTCTGTAAAATGGTTTTCTTTAATGAAAATTGCCTTTGCTGATTCTTCATATACAACTCAACCACCTTTTTTTTTTTTTTTAAATCTGAATCACAGAGGACTATGAAGTTGCTGAGTCCTTTCTACAGGGGAAAAAGATCAAAGATGCAACACATGCACTTGTTGTCCATGTTTCTAATGCTTTCTCTCTTTTTGGTCTGCTTGCTCCTTTATGTGTTGTTGTTTTTTTTTTTCCCAATTCTGAGTGGGAATCAAGAGATAAGGAAGGTGGAGGAAGAATGCGCTCAGCAGAATTGGTTTTCCTTGATAGTCTCCCACACAGGACCTCTGGAAGAGGAACCTTTAGTCTCAGGACTGATGCATCAATAGTGTGATGTCCTGCCTGCGCATTTGGAGGATATCCATCTGGCTTTGTGGTATCTACAGGGAGCTTTTGTATGGAAACAACTTGCCCAGTGAAGTCGTCTATCCCACTGTGTGTGAAACTAAACTGGGCCAAATAGCGAAATTTTGCCAGCTAGGTGGAGCTCCCCCACTAAGTTTATTCTTGTCTTGATTTTGTACATCCTTAGTCACTGTCACTGGATCCGTGAGTTCATCTAAATAGATGGCCAGTTTACAAAGAAAACGAAAATCAAAATGTAGGAGAAGCTTTCTCCTCTGTGGGCTTTGCTATAGGCAGAGGTGAGCACATCGTAAGCCAGGGTTGTACAGATCCACACTGTGTCTCTCCATGGTGTTTTCATTCAGTGCAAACCTGGAAGTACTGGCAACACTTCAAGTAGTTTTCTTCCCGGCTAATAGAATTTAAAAAATACCTCACGATGACTCAGCCCACAGGTTACTGTAAGATAAACTTGCCACTTAGCTGTAATAAGTGCCTGCTGATAGCAAAACTTATTCTTCCCTCTGCCTTCAAAGAGTGATTCTTTAAGCCTGACATCCTTTGTTTCCATACTTGCTGGGTCTCTGGAGAGCACCATAACGAGTGATTTCTGTATTTGTGTGACAAAGATGAGCCTTCCCACTGCAGCCTGAGATGTGAGGATCAGATGAGGTTCATCGTGCATTTTTGTGCTCTCTCCACAGTAATGAATCTGCAGGACATTTTAGGCGTTGATGCAACCATGTCATTTTTATGTTAGACCTTTAGTGATGCTGAAAACACCTATTCTTCAGTAGTTTTCAGTAAATACATGAAGTGAAACTTAGTACGTGGTTTTGTTGATAGTTCAGGAGGAAATACAGAATCTAGATTGCTGTTGTACAGAAAATTAATATTTTGGAAAAACACAATTGCTTTGTTGTGGCTGTGAGGAGAGCCTAATGTATATCCTCATCAGTGTTCAAAATAATGGGTCTGATTTTGCTAAAAGCACGCATGCGGTCAGTTACTGTTGCTCAGCTGCTGAACAGTAATTCATTATGCTACAGTAATGTGTTTATTGTTTGCTGTGATGCCCATATGCTGGAGTAAAAAGTTATGGTTCTGGATTTGAAATGTAATAAAATAGAGCTAGTAAGAAGCTAATTTCTTTTTCCACAGAGCTACTTTTTGAAGTAAAAGTGAACTTTTTAAAGACCATAGTGAAGTATAATTAAGTAAAGCTTTTTGGGAAAAAAAAAAAAGTAGTAGCGAACAAGTACTCTATTCCAATAATCAAAGACATTTGTTTGAAAGCAAACCTCTCCAAAAGAAATGTACATATATATGTTTCTGTTGTAATATGATACTAGTTTGTAGACTTCTGTATGATCATGTTTGGAATATATTCAACCACTAGCAATCATTGTTTTGATTCACCAAATACCCAATTAAAAGGAGAAAATCAGTATCATGTTGTAGCATTAATAATAGCAGTAGGAGAGTTTTAGATTGAGGAAAGTCTTTTTTTTTTTTTTTTTTTTTCCCTGGGGATATGCATACATTAGTCTAATGGGAAAATGTCTTAATTCCACCCTTAACAGTGTGGGAAAAGTTTAGAAGAATCCCTTTAGTTGAGATGTTGAATGAAGGCTCCTGAGTTCTGAAAAACAGTGCTCTGGGGAGTAACAACATTACACCAGTTAATGTTTCATGTTTTAATAACTAATGGTGGCACGTATATACACTTTATCAATACTTATGTAGAATATGGAAGATGAAACACCAAAAGGAGAAGGGAAGAATTTGGAGGAATCACCAGAGTCATGTTCACATGCCTGACTGGAGTAGTAACTACATTTATGACGTTGTGGAAAAAAGGATATTTCAATATAATGCTAATTTAATTTTATAAATACAGAATTGTTTTATCATGAAATCAAATCTATTTTTATATATTTGCTATTCTAATAACATCGGAAAATTGTTGACCCTAAAACCTATGTAATTGTTAAAGCTTAGCAGCCTGTGTATTTATTTACAATTGTAATTCCATTCACTTACTAACAAGATTTTTCAGCATAGTGTATAGAGTGACTATATTAAGTATTCTGTGCATTCCCATGACACTGTAGACCTAGGATGTGCAATAATGACTTTTTCTTGTTATAAGCACATACAAATTTTGGAGGAAGATGAGGGTTTGGGGCCTCAGTCTCAAGGAACTGATTCAATCCTCTCTGCAGTCTTTCCAACTGATGATTTTGAGCTAAGGAGTGACCTGAGATGTGTTGAATACCATTGGCTCAATGGTTCAAGGCAAATATTCAAAGCATAACCTGCATCACTGACTCAGTAGCTGTGCCAGTACTATAGAAGAAGTTTTGGTTATGCTGGTGCATTCATCATCAGGATTACTGCTTAATATAAAAAAGAAAAAGTTGACTTTTTTCTCAGTAGAGCTATGCAAGAAGACCTTCATGTTCTGAACACAGTCACCAGAATATGTAAATACAACTGTTTGAGTTTTCATGGAATCAGAGAACTGTAGAGTGGTTTGAATTGGAACGAACCTTAAAAGACCATCAAGTCCAACCCCCCCGCCATGATCAGGGACACCTCCCACTAGACCAGGTTGCTTAAAGCCCTGTCCAACCTGACCTTGAACACTTCCAGGGATGGAGCGCCCAGAACTTCCCTGGGCAACCTGTCCAGTGTCTCACCACCATCATCATAAAAAATGTCTTCCTTCTGTCCTCTCTAAATCTACCTTGTTTCAGTTTAAAGGTGTCGCCCCTTGCCCTCACTGCAGGCCTTGGTAAAAAGTATTTCTTTTAACTCAAAGTATTAGGCCTTGCAATGTAGTAGGTCATTATACTATGGACTACTATAAAAAGCTGTACCTAAGACTTGTGATCTGTTGTAAAGAGTGCCATGATATTATGTGAATAGGGAGAGAATCATTAGGTTAAAAAAACAATGGCAAAGATGTAAAATTGATATATCAGAGCAACTTATTTTTTTGTAAGTTTCACTTAATGAGCATCTCTACTTTTGAAACCAACACTTCAGTGTAAGCTACTGGTTTTGTATTTGTTTAGACACACAAAGAGAATTTAAATGACGTCATATGAGCTAGTAATGTTTCAAACCAAGCAATGGGGCCATATGTTTGACTGGAGAAGAAATATGTTACGGGAACCTTGTAAACCAAAGATGATGGTAGTTTTGCCGTCACATTCATCGCTGATGCAATTGAATGATTTATTATCCGTATATGATGTTGCTTTCATACTGTGGTACTATAATGTGTTTGCACAATAATGGACGAAAATCTTCAAGCTTTCACTGATGCCTTTTGGTTTTTTTCAGACTGTTACCACAGAATGTGCGTGTATATTTCGGTCCTTGTAAGAAGATGGATTAACAGCACGCTCCTGTTGGAGTCAGGAGCCAGATTTCCATCAGTGATGCAAATAGTGATTTATATCTATCTGTATATTAATAGCAGGGGAGTCCCTATCCTTGAGGCAGTATGTAGGTATGAGGTTACTAATCAGTATCTTCAGACCTTAATAGTTTACCCTGGAGTGGATGCCTTGCAGGCTGAGCAGAACTAAATACTGGATCCTGACAGTCATTGTTTTCTTCTGAGTCATACTTGCTTCGGGCTGTTGGTGACAGCTGCTGACTTTGCAAATAGCTGGGCTGGTTGGGGATGTTAAAGTATCATCTCTTCATTACTGCTCTTGCTGCTGAATAGTATCACCCCGGTAAATCCTGGTAATGGAAATAAGCGTGCTTACTTCATCCACTATGGGCCCAGCTAGAAGGTTTGATTAAAACAGCTAATAACCTTGCGGACTGGACCCGTGTGAATGAGGGAAGGCTCATAGAGTCTCTTTTGTTAGCGGGGCTCTGCAAGCAGTATTCTGCAACTAATGGGTTATGAGGAGCAACCAGGAGTGGTAGCAACTTCATCCTATACAACTAGATCTGAAAGAGGATACGTCTATGCAGAAAAGCTTGTTCTTACTCAGAGTGCTACTGCTTCAGTTTATATTGGTATGGGAAAAAGAATACAACTTCCCTTTCTCCAAACACAATTGTTACTAGTACAATTTTGTATTTAGCTATAAGATGTGCCAGTATAATGAATTTTAATATCCAGATTGGTATCTCTGTGCTAGAAGGTCTGTATTCACCTGGCATTTTTGCTGAAAACATCACACCCTTCACTGAAATTGTCATGTGGCTAGGAAAAAACAAGCCTTAAAAAGTTGTACAGGTAAGAATTTATGTGGCTTCTTAGTAATGTTGCTCTAGGTAGGTAATTTAAAATAAGTCAGAATACCTTTTTTTTTTTTTGCATAGTGTAGACTGCTCATAATAAATGTAGTAGATAGACAGATATTTATTTTTACCTTTGCTGCAGAGTGCAAATATTTAAATGGTGTCTAATCCTTTTTTGACTGTGTATTGGTTTTGTTTCTGGCCTGCAATTTGCAAAGAGAGACTCAAAAAAGGAAGTGAAAAGTATTTTACAACTTGAACTAGTTTTAATATCTAGCAGACATTGCAACATCTATACAGGAGCCTGTGAGTATTCTGAAAAGAAAGGTTTCATTATTGTAGGTTTACTTGTTCAGCATCAGCAAATGGAGTGGTCTGGCACCTCAAGACTTATGGCTAGAAGAATGGTGTCCTTCAGAATGACTACTTTACAGACATTTTTTCTTATTTTTGTGTACTATTTGGCATACTATATATATATATATATAGCATAATACTTGCTGAAAAGATCATACCAAATGGGTAGGAGGGGATTTCAGAAGTGTTTCAGTATAAAGAGATTATTTCGATTCACAACATCTTGCTTCAAAGGAAATTCCCTCATGAAGTGTATCAGCAAGATAAAGACTATTGCTTTCTTTGTATCACATACTTAAATTAACTCAGCCATAAATGAAAGATTATAAAGGTAGCAAACAATAAAACAAAGAAGAAACCACACTTTATGCATTTGTTAGGTGTCATAGTATCATCAGATACTATGATGATGAGGTTAATAGAGCTAGGTGTGGATAGGGTATATTATGCTGTGTGAAAGTTGAAGGGGGTTTTGAAGGAATGAGGAGCCACCAGCAGGTGTAGTTTTTTATTTGTCATGGTGGGTATGGTAAGTGAAGAAAAATACATATATGGCACAGTTTCTCTGATATTAGCAGTGCTTTGCTTGCTAACTCCTGCAGATTGTCCTGCACTTTTGGTTACAGCGGTGGTAGCAGCCAGATAAAACTAATTGTTTACATGCTTCTCCACAGTCTTTGCAACACTGGTTGAGGCTGTGCCTGCTTCACTACTGTCTACTGTTGTCTACCCTGATGAGCATTACTAATGTGACTAATATTCCCCAAAGCGGTATTTACGGGGCTTTTATGCTGTGCTAGGGAAAGAGGCTGTTCTAAGGCCGTTCAGGACCTCTGACGGAGTAGTTTTCAACAATAACACGTTCTTTGAAAGTATGGACAATTCACAGAATATAGGCCCAGTACTTCACATTGGTTTTGCTTCTTGCTGATGGTTTTTCTTGGTCTGCAAAGAAGTGTCATTCATCCCAAGGAGTAGTGCCAAGGACAGGATAAGGACAGGAAACTGAAAGTCTGTTAAGAAAAATTAAGACTTTTTGATGTTTCAAAACAGAGTCAATTATGTGGCTTCTCGATACGTTATTTGTCCCTAGCTTCCTCAAATTGGTCCCTTACCATATTTTATGAATGAGGGAATGTAGTAGACAGCAAGTCTAATCTGGGCTATGATGATAATTCTCAAAGAAGTAGCAAAACTAATTCTAATACTAACTCCAGGAGCAGCTATGTATTTTGTTTTCTAAAGAGGAGACACCTGGAGGCACATTCAATGTCAGATTTAAGTGTTGTATTGACCAAGAAGACATTGGATGGTGGTACGTTCTCCAATGTGCATCCAGGAGAGAGTTTTACATAGTTAGATTTTCAAAAGATGTTAATGACATGTATTGTAGGATTGGTAAAACTGTGAGACAGACATCAAACATGCATCTATATTTGACCCTAGCTGTTGCACAAAAAATATAATCTGTAGCATCTCCATCTCAAAAAAATACCCTAATTGAACATGAAAAGGGTTGCAGATACTACATGTCCTGTCAGTCACCTCACACAGCATTTATAATTTCATAATCACATTTTTTCATTTAATAAATGAATGAAATATGTTAAAAATCCCCTTATTGGCTGCAGCACAAGAAATGGGTAGAATATACAGCAGGGTGTGGCAGAAAGAAATACAACCTCTATGGAAATAGGTTTTGGTCTCATCTACATGGGGATGCTGGGTTGAGAGCAGAGGTTAGAATAATACCTCGTCTGAGATGCACCCTTAAATTTGAGCACTAACTGCTGAATGGCACTACATTTCTGTGCCTTACCTGTGTCGCAGCTACTGACTGATTAAATTTGTCGAAATGCTTCTTCCATCTTAAAGCCACAGTGAATAGTTCTTGGGTATCTTTCCTCTTATGGTACTTGGAAGGAGTAGCTGTGATTAGGAGCAGTTTCTTAGGTCTGTAATGCTTCAGGCATTGTGGAAACCGCAGCGTGGTTTTGAGCGTGCAACATCCTGGTCACTCCCTCCACGAGGGAGCAGACTGGTAAGAGAGAGCAGGACATGTGTCTGCAGCAACGTTAGCCAGTGTGAGCACCTCTTGTTTAACAGAGTCTTCTAGTCAGGCAGGCTGCGTAGTCAGCAGCTGGGAACACCACCACTTTGATTTCAAGTGGCCTCGTGCAAATGACAGGAGACTTATAGGTGTCAAATTCCATCGTTCTCTTCCTTAACCGCAGTAATCTTGCGCAAGATGAAATCAGGCAATCTAGATGCAATAAAACTAAGTAGGGAAAATGTTGGGCAATACCTGCTGACATCACTGTCGCTAGCCATAGACCATATGTGACTGTTGTCAACTGAAGTATGTAAACTTATGTGAGATGTGGTGTGCTGTGAAGTCGTGATGGAACCTGTGGTCTCTCAAAGAAGGTCCACCTCTGTGGTGTTTGATACCTAAAAGACTGAAAAGGCAGAAGTCTTCTCTAGGCAGGGATGTCCACATCAGCGGGGTGGTCATCAAGCTGAGCATTGGTGTGGCTGCGGACCCTGCTGCTCTTCAGAAGAGCCAGAGCCTCAATGGAGAAGGGGAGCCCTGGTGAAGGTGCGCTCAAGCTGTAGCTTTAAATCTGTAAAGGAATGCCTGACAGAAGGGTGTTGAAAAGCTCTGACAGGAGTAGGAGAGTGGGAGGAAAAGTGGTTTAAAGTAGTAGTTCACAAAGTTTCTGGCCGATGGGTGCCAGTTAGTCTCATTCTTTCTCCGGTACTGCCACCGAGCTGTTTTGTCAAACCTTTAAAAGAGACACTGTTGAAAACTGTTTTAATAGACGTTTGTGTGCCAGCCTTAAAGCGTTTAGACTGGCCTGGTGGACCATACTTGGGGAGTGCCTTCTGAAGTGGAATTCTGGTCTACTTATTGTAATAAAGTTCTCAATTCATTGTCAGAAGACTGAAACTCTTTTGGGGATTCTGCACTATTGTCATTTGACATGGTGGCTGTCGGGGATTGTGGATGGTTTAGAGGCGTATGGGGGGTATTGGCCTATCACAGATTCCCTGGGAGCTGCTGTGTGCCATGGGGGGCCTTAGAGTCTATTCTCTCTTGCAGAAGGGGCATGCTCTGCCACCCCCAAGGAACAATAATATTCAGACAAAGAACATTTTTTCCAGATCTCTTTTGCAAACATGGAGCTGAGTGTAGAACCCTTTCTGAGCCGAGAGGGAGCTGCAGAATTTTGTATATCTCCTCTACCATGACGCCAGAATGAATATTGGGCAGAGGTTTCTTTGGATAGTGATGTTTTGGGAATATCTGAGAGCAGATGGCTCTTTCTACTCTAAAATCAGAAGAATAGCTTTTGAACCCTAGACAGAAGGTTTTATATTCTTGTTGTTAAAAACAGCTCTACCAAATTATGGAGACATAGGTAGTAAAAGCCAGTGAGATCTGTTGTGGGTTTATGCCAGGTGTGGAATGTGTGGAACAAAGAAACATTTATTTCAAGTAGTGTCTTTTTAGGGGATGGAGCAGACGTACCAGCTCATCGCTACCAAAACCTCTATGTTTCTCTCCTTTTCTTTTCCCATCATATAGTTTGTGTTTTCTCTGATGCTTGTGTAACTCCAGAAGCTGATTTAATGCACTTAAATGGCAGACCATTTATGCCATTTATGTTGTGGGTAGTTTTCTGAAATTTCAGTCAATCAAATCAGGTCATAGAAGAGACCGATGCTACAGCCAGCAAATGTGACAGTGGATTGTGTGGCTTTGAGCAGGGGAGGAGGAAGATAGGAGCTGGGACATAGGATGAGAAAAGCAGGAGGAGAAGAAGAAAGGGGAAGACAAACCTCATACTTTCAGCTGCAGGGAACCATTTGTTGGGTATATCAACCCATCAAACTTATGCCACTGAAAATTATTTTTTTCACTTAAAATTGAAGAGTTTTCCTTACTAATTTTTGTACATGTCTTTTTTTCCTTTTTTTTTTTCTTGTGTGAAGAACTGATAACTAAACTGTATTTTTAGCTCCTCATGTGCCTGAATTTTTCTTGTTTCATGAGTTATGTTCCATGTCTTCTGTAATTATTTTTTTTATATGAATGATTTAATATCTAATAAAATCTTCAATTAAAGAAAAAGTAGATAAGTAGAAGTCAAACAGCAGCAATATACTGAGTATCAGCCATAGGGGACTCAGATTTGAAATGTGGAGTAAGCTTCACTGCTTTACTGTGTGGAGTTGTTCTTGTGGATATTGAGATTAGAGCAGTAAGAGATGGGCCATAAATACAATGGTCTTTAGAAGCAATGACTAATAGGGAAAGGCAGGTCAAATATGAGCCAACAATTTTAGCCTCAGTCCCATGAGGATTATACACAAACAGCTAAATATAGCAGCATTCTCCTAAATTCAGACAAATTAATTAATGCCAGTGAGAATTTTATGTGGTTCAGAGCCCACTAGGAAAAGCAAAGTCATATAATTTCATAAGTCGGATTTCTTGTTCTCAGAGAACAAATTTAGTGAATGACTGATAACTTCAACACTGTTGACCAGAACAAAAACCTGTCCCTTTTGCCCAAGACTGTAGGCTTTTCTTCATCACTGAATATCTTTCTCTCTATAGCAGAACCTTAGGAAAACCTAGGTTTTAAATTTTGGAGCGTTAAACTTCCTGAGTACTCTGTTATTTTAAAAATGATTTCCTCAAATAATAACAAAATCCACCAGCAACTAGACCTCTTTTTAGTGGTACAGGCATTAGCAATGCAGTGATCCTGCACTTAAACTTTAGATTGTTGGTTGGGGTGGGTTCTTCTATGCTGGCACTGAGTAAGAAGACCGAGATTGAAAAAAGATTTAAAGAATCACATATCTTTACAGTTAGTTTGGACCTTTGGCTGCATATCCTTACCACTGGCCCATGGTTGACTTTCGCATACAACTTTGATGCACCTATTTCAGGTTTCTTTTTCCCCATACATACTGGCTCATAACTACCCTTGCTGTTTGGATGGGACTAGATGGGACTCTGGGGTTTTTGTCTTTAAATTGTTGTTACTTACAATTAACATTAAATGAAAATTTTCAGTGAACACTGAAACAGTTGGCAGTGAGACAGGGAAGGGGCTAGAGCACTGTGACTTGAGGACAGTGAAGGTGTGACCTGCAGAGTCAAAGACCATGGTACCAGAGAACCCGGGGATGAAAATGGAGGTGTTCAAGGCCAGATTGGATGGGGCTTTGAGCAATCAGGTCTAGTGGGAAGTGTCCCCGCCTGTGGCAGGGGGTTGGAACTCAATGATCTTCAAGGTTCCTTCCAACCTAAACCCTTCTGTGATTCTAAGATGGGGTCACACAGTGCAGTAACCGGAGAGGAAGAATGGGAAATGCTGTTGTGAGGTGCTCATGGGAAATGAGGAGCGTGAGGAAAAGGGGGGATTGGGAATGTGGCTTGCTACAGCAGTTATAATGCTTTAATCTGTCAGTCTGGTGTGACATGGAATGAACAGCATCCACGTTTCTGCCGTTTCTTATGCATTCTTGTCATATTGACTGGTTTGCAGGTGTATATCAGAGCATTCATTTAGATTTTTTTATTTATATCTGAAATCTGCTCCAAAGGAGTTTGTAGGTCCTTCAGCATAGACATGTTCTTCCTTTGTCTTTGCAAAAGCAAAGAGCAACCCACAACCTTTCATATTTCTTAATTAATTTTGTATTGAGATGTTTATTACATCTTTCTTGCCTGAGGAGAATCCCATTTGTCTTGAGCTCACAGTAGTTTCTTCTGTTTCCTGTGAAAAGCTGTTCTTTTCAGTAGGCTGTGCTTCAAAGATATTTGCTCCAAAATGCAGGCTCAACAAAAGCCATGCAGTTAGCTCTTTCCTATCTGCTTTAAGCAATTGCATAGCAAGAGCTTCTCCTAAAACAAACAAACAATGCATTCTAAAAGCTGAGTATCTTTATAAAGGTGTTAATGGAGAAGTGTAAATGAAAAGAAATCAAGGTGATGATATATATTAACCTATTTTTAAAACTTATTTTAAACTTAAAGTAAGTAGAAGTGTTGGAAAGGGAGGGTGAGGAGAAGGATCTCTCACTCTTTTCTCTCTTCCCAGCTTGTTTACTCTGTCCATGAGCCAGCACAGTGTGGGTGTTCAGTTTCACTCTTTTTGTAAGAGTTTTATACAGACATGCACCGACTTTTAAATTTTTTAAAATTTTATTTCTATGATTATTGCATATGTTAGGGGATGTGAAATCTGTTAAAAAAGTAGAGGATCCATACTGTAAAGAAAATATCCCAGGGGATTTAGGGACAGATATGGGATTTGCCCCATTTTGGACCAATTTTAGATGGGTCTGATTTCAGTGTAACGTAGTCCCTCTGAAGAGATGGCTGCAACAGGCTGTACATCTCTGAACTGCTCTGAGGGTGACTCCAGGGCACCATAAACTACTTTTGGCTGATAGCAAGAGTGGGTTTACAACTTTTAACTCCAGTAGCACACACCCCCTTCTCGTCATGTATGCTGGGTAGCATGCGATGGGGGAACAGAGTAATGATTCTCTAGATATCTGATCAATCACAGGAAATAGCTGGCACACAGTTGCTGCTAATCTTTCATCTGAGATCCGTTGCATGGGAGAATTTTCTTACTACTTCTCTCCATGGTTATAATCTGGCCTTGAGGTTTTTTTTTACTGTAGATAAGATCTGATAAGAGATTAAGAGTGTGATAAGAAGCTGTGTTATATGAAATTTAAGAAGCCATTAACATTCCATTGAATTGTAAAATTGTCAAGCTAAAAACAGCTCTCCTGGTGTTCTGCACAGATGCAATAGCAAATCACTGAGTCACAGGAAATGATTCAGTCCACATTTCTAAACTTTCAATGTGTGTTTTATGGAAGAAACTTGATGTAAATGTTTAGACAGTTATGGTTTTGGAGATAAATATTGCAATTTTATGGAGTTTGGGGTTTGACGCACCAGAATTGTGGTGCATAGTTGTCAATTTACTAAACCTCTAAAGCTGTTCAATTATTGTATTCAGTTCCAGTGTAGGATGTATTTTCTTTGGCTAATGAAACGTGGTGTCATATTTGGGCATAACAGATTACACATCAGAAAATCAAAGCAAAATTAATTTTTAATGACCCAGGATTCCCTCTGCACCGCTGCAGGAGAACTTGCATAGGTCTCCACACAGTTTTCCTTAGTTTCCTTAGTTTTCTCCTCATCCTGTAAATGCAGCGCTTCATTGATATGACCTCTCCTTACAGGTTATCCTCTGCCCTAAATGATCTCATTGGTATAAACTGCTTTAGAAGGTTAAGTTAAAATCTTTCCTCATTCCTCCTTTTAATTTTGTTAATTGCAACAGACACAGTGCTGACAAAGCAAAATTCACTTTTTCTTATGGCAGTTCTTTGCAGTTAAAGTGTTTCTTGTATTTTTCAAGTATTTTGTTTCGGTACAATTTTCTTAGATGTATTACTCAGCAGGGATTTCAATGGACCTGCAGCGTGCTATGGCTTAAAGGACATGAAATCAGTACTGTGGTTACTGTACAAAACTATTATACCTAGGTATGCTTTTGTGAATCTGAAGTAGCGCTAATGAAGCCAATGTAAATTCTCTGCATTTACAGTGATTTAATTGAGTCCAATCCAGGCCTAAATATTAATATTCATGATTAAAATACAAGCAAAGAGGCAGGAACTTAAGAGTTTGTATTACTTCTTGATGTGAAATATCCTGTGGCAGGACTTTAAAAAAAGACTTGCTAGCGCCAACATGATAGACAAATTCTGGCTTCAACCATATGATCTCCATGTGCCTAACTTGTCCTTACAGAAAAATAATCCCAGGAGAACAGCTTCTGTGGGTGACCAAGTGTCTGCTAGTGTGTGGGAGTCAGCATTTGGACCTGAGACAGCGGAAGAGCTCCTAGGCGTCTTGATGTTCCTGGTTGCGGCAGGTGAGGACACATATGTCAAAACCAGTAATGTCTTTGTGGTTCTAGATTTCCACCTAAGGGTGTGCTGGGCTCCTCCAGAATGGAAAGAGAGACCTCCTTTGAGTGGGGGTACGCAGGCGCTGGCAGTGAGGGGCTGCAGGGGCGGCCCCTGTGAGGAGCGGCCGGGCCTGCCCCACGCGGGACACAGCCAGGTCCAACCAACCACTGCAGGGCGCGGCCCGGTCCCGCAGCCAAGATGGTGGCACCTCAGGGAAAGCCTGTTTAGGAAAGTGCAAAACGCTGCCCGGCAGTGTGAGGTGAGGAAAAAGGTGTGATAAACAGCCCTGCAAGCCCCGAGGGGAGTGCAGTAGGAGGGGAAGAGATGCTCTGGAGAAGGCCATGGTGGAGCAAGTGTTTCCTTCCAGCCCACGGAAAGGACCGTGGTGGAGCAGATACCCACTCGAGGAGGATGCCATGCTGCAGCAGTCTTATCCTGAAGGAACTGCGAAGGGCCCAAGCTGGAGCAGTTCATGAAGGGCTGCAGCCCATGAAGAGTACCGAGGCTGGAGCAGGGAACAGTGTGAGGAGGAAGGAGCAGCGGAGAGGTGAGTGTTGTGGACTGACCATGGTCCCCATCGCTGCACTGCTCAGGGAGGATGAGGTGGAGGGAGTCGGAGATGAAGGAATAAAGGTGAGCTTGGCAAGAAGGGGCAGGGTGAGGAGAAGGTGGTTTTAACCTTTGTTTCTCAATTGGTAATTAAATCTTTCTCATCCTACTCTAGTATTAATTGGCAATAAATTAAATTATTTTTTCTCAAGTTATGTCTGTTTTGCTGGTGATAATCATTGGTGAGTTATCTCCCTGTCCTTATCTTGCCCCATGAGCTTTCTCATTTTATTTTCTTTCCCTGTCCTGCTGAAGAAGAGGGGTAAGAGAGTGGCTGGGTGGGCACCCAGCAGGTGGCCAAGGTCAACCCACCACACATACATTTTATTGTATGTGGGGGCTATGAATTTTCTAAACCAACCAAATACTTGCTATGTAATTCCTGATTATGAAGTCTTTGATACTCAAATGGCAAACCAAGCACAAGTAGCTTTCACTGAAAATTGTCTTGAAAGGTTTGTAATGACAAAGTTTCTTGATTATTATTTTTTTAATCTCCATGGTGAATGTTTTAAGTAAAAGGCAATAAACAGTTAAAAAATCACAATGCCAGTGACATGTTGCAAAAAAATCAAAGCCTTAAAAATCAAAATAAGTGTCCTTTGTTCAACAGTCTGTAATATTTAGCTTTGAAACTTCAATCCTGAAGCTTTTGCATTTCCTTTAAAAAAGTTTAAACTAAGTATTAATGTGGCCACTTGGGATTGCACACAGTCTCCTTGAAAGGACAGAGAGATGTATCCTTCTAGGGCTTATACTATGTATTCAGTTTTGTAATTTATACCATCTTTTTTTGAAAACTGCAATATTATCTGTGAAATTGGCAGTTGGCCAGAAATAAATTATTTTTACAACAAAACAAAAAATTCCTTAAGAATCACTGATATGTGTGATTAATTGAAACTTAATGAAGCTACTATTAATTAACTTCTTAAACTTGCATTGCTCACTTACCTATAAATCCTTTTCAATATACCTATTTCCAATGAGTGTTCACTTTTCCTGCAGAGTTTACTTATTAAGAGCACTTATTACTATTAATATCAAATTGGCTTACAGTAAATAATTTAAGGCTTGTCATAGATAAGGTTTAATACTGAAATTGTTGAAAATGTATGCACATAGAAAGTACTGTGACTCATGGTTTATCAGACTAGCTCGAGACAAAAATTTGATTTTTTTAGTAAGGAGCTTCTGTAAATTCTTATGGGTCTGTCAAAGCCAAAGTAATTACTGCAGCAAATATAAAAATATATATGGCAAGTGGATGACAGTGAAAAAGAAATACTGCATGAAAAACAGGACAGACTTCTTTATCTCTCTTTTTAATCTAATCAGATTTTAAATGTATTCTGAATTATGTAATCCACCCCTTTAAGATAAATTGTAGTAAAATGAGTTTGCAATACTAGAGCAAAACAGAAAAGAGGAGAATGTTAAGCTCTTGTTTAAGAGTCATTCATGGAATTACCTGTTGTAATGAAGTTAATAGAAATTTGGCAAGGACGAATGCCAAACCCTGTGCCTGGGAAGGAGGGACCCTGCAGAGGGGTGCAGGCTGATGACAGAGTCGGCATGTCTGTAGAAGGGACCTGAAGGGCTTGCAGACATCAGGTGTGAGGAGAAACCTTTTAACCATGAGGAGACTCAGATACTGAAACAAGTTTCCCAGAGCAGGCCAGGCGCTCTCAATCCTTGGAGGATTTTTAGGCCTTTGATTGAATGAGGCCCTGAGTAACCTCAAGGCTCATCCTGCTTTAAGCAGACATAGAACTAGGTGACCTCTTGAGATCCCCTCTAACTTGAATTATCCTGTGATTCCTTGTGATTTTATATTATTATTATTGTTGTTGTTGTTTCCTTTTTGGTAAGAGTTTGAAAGACTGTTGTAAACCGTTTTTTTTCCAGAGTTTACATTCAGTCTCATTTCAGTCTTAAGGACTTTTCATTTGTGCTAAATGTGATTTGATAAACACGAAACAAATTGTCTGACACAGAAGACTTGAAAGTTTTTGATTTTATGATCTTGAGACATTTAAGTAATTACATGTTTTTCCTCATTTTGGCAAATACTTATTCATCTCCCCTGTTTTAATCAGTAATTAAATGAATGGAGCACAACTTCTTTATCAAATAAATACTTACTTTAGAAATTAAGGGTATAGTTTGAAAATAAAAAGTAATTTTGGGGTTGAACAGATTACTTGTATTCAACCACTATTCATTTATCTATTTTCACTTTATATCTTGGATGTTTAAAAGGATTTAGGAATATATTCCTAAACTCAGTGTTAGATGCAGTAATTACATTTTCTGGTTGGAAAGTTAAGTTCTTGAACAGATTTTACAATAGGCTCAAGTGAGATAAAAATAAACTCCAGGCAGTTCATATTAACTGGGTAATAACAGGCGACAGCAAAAAGCAGTATCCAGCTATGATGAAAACAGGAAGTTCATTATACAAGCTGCCCTTTCCAGATAGGTATGAATTCTTAAAGGCTTAACTAAAATAATAATCCCTCAAAGTTTTTAATAAAAGCAGAGAGTTGCCTATTGTTCATAGCTCAGTGGAGACGAAAAACATGCACCCCAGTACATTGTGAAAGATCTACTGTGTTCTGGGAAACAACACTATTTCCATTTAGATATTGGTAACCCTGATTTCAATTTTAAGTCACTATGGATTTGATCCTGCAAAGGGCTGAGCTTCTGAGCCCTATCCAGCAAGGCTGCATAATGCTGTTAAGCCTGGGAGCGTGGCGAGATTGAAACACAGAGGTTGCCCCTGACTGATGGGGGTCAGAACTGAGTGCTGAACTCTTGTCATTGGCACTGAAGCTGTCTGTGCTCTAGCACCTACCAGGAAACCACCCTCTGATGCAGCAGTGTCCTCTCCACCTTCTCATGGCAGGCAGAGGTGGCGACAGGGTCCTTTCCTTAGAAGTGACAACTGAAGCGCTAGTTAGATCTAGACCACTCCTAGAGAGGTTTTGTGAGAGATGTGCTACTCATTTTATTTCTGTGGTAAGAGGCAGGTAAAAGAAATAGACCCCCTGCTGCCGACCCAAGGTATCTAGAGAAGGTCTGCATTTTCTCAGCCCTTTATTCTGCTTGGGAGGTGGTGAGTGGTTGTGTGCACAACCAAATATCCGGCATATGGAGCCACCTGTTGTGTGCATCAAATGCTGATCTAAGTACGCAAGTAGGGCATTTTGGATGCAGGACCATCTTATTTGTATTTTTTGGGGTGTACACTTTCTTTGATGTATTAATGGGACAAATTACAGCAGTCTAAGCTGTGTTTCAGAAGCGCCATGCACTAGGGACCCAGCCAGACTGCATCGATAGGAGGTGTCTGCCTGCCCGAGAAGGGGCATGCTTCAGCCTGGCTATGGGCTTTCTTCTGCCTGTAGTGCTGGCTAATCCCCCCTGCCTTTTCACTATTCTTTTCCCTGCACCACTGGGATGCCTCCACAGGGAAGCTCTCACCCACCTTTCAGGAGACCACTTTTCCACAGTGGGATTCGGCCTCTGAGGCCTGTAATGGGAATCAATGTGTACATGGCAACAACTCTCTCTCACCCTGTATGTTCAGCATGCATTTGCATGACAAAAGAAATGTCAGTTTGTATTTCTCTTGCCAAATGAAATCATCTTTGACTTTTATGTTTGCGCTGATTTGGTGCTTTCTAATGCTGCCCATCCAATAAAATGACCTCTGAAATTAAGATGTTTGAAAGTCAGAATTGACTATTTCCACCCAGCAGGATAGAATGCAGCCATATTATTAAATAATGACGATGTTGATTTACTGTTAACAAGTTCTTCATAGAAGCTAAACATATTAGAGAGTCTATGCAGATAATACTGGTATTTAACCCAGACCCATGGACGAACTATTGCCATTATGTTCTTATCACACAATTTTGCTCCTCAAACTGGAAAAAGCTGGTACTTTGTGTATTAATTAAATGACTGTATAGTCTGCAAAGGCTTGTCATTGTGCTTCAGAAATACATAACCATAATGATTCTTGTGATATACGAGAGGAGAAAGCTTCTTTGTAAACTTAAGATAAGTTTCCTGTGGAATCTCCTCAGGTTTAAAAATTGGAAGTAACGTCATTCCCTACTTAATTTGTCTATGTTTAGCTCATGGATTACAATAAGTACTTCCACTTTTAATCACGGCTTGGTCCAACGTATTTATTTTTGCTGCTGCTCTTGCTGTGTGAAGTCCAACTTGGACTGCTGTGGCTGGTACAAACACATGGGAAGATGTGGTTCTCTGAAGCTTGAAGCCTCCAAATGAGAGGAAGAAGGACAAGATGATGACATCTATGCAAAATTATCACAGTGACCTGTTGATCTGACATAACTTTGGTGTGTAACACTTTATTTACATTAAAATAATTTAATTTTAACATTTTGTCAAGGAAAATTTCATGATTGTGATGTGGAAAAGAGGATTTTGGGATTTTACTATGGGAGAAAAAAAAAGAGGAAAACTAGGAAAACGTGAAGGGATGAGAAAGTATGTGTTGCACTGGTGACAGTATGGACACATGGACAGTGAAAACAAATGGCTTATGTGTCACAGAGGTGAAGGAGGAGGAGATGAAGGTAACCAGCAATCATAAGTGACATAGTTTAGTGGCAGATCTGCAAGTCTGGCCCAGATCTTGCTGCTCCCATCTACAGTAATGGAAAGAGGCTGCTAGATTTCTTGCCCTGGAATTTCTCTTTCATTTTTTTGTCCTCTTTGTTTGCAGTCTATTAAGTCATTTTTTTCCTAACAGATAATTCTTGAGCATCGCTTTTGTTTCATTAGATTGTCAAAATCTGTGGTAACACTGGATGCTTGTGATGTTCTTTTGAGTTCTTTGCATTTTTATATCATTCAGGTCAGTGTGTGGGGACACAGCTGCTGAATGTTTCTTTGAAGAAGCCTTTATAAGCCCTGAGGAAGTTAGTATGGGACTGGCAGAGGAATTTCCCGAGGTCTCTTTACCTTCTTTTTGCCTTCCTGTGAAGAACTCCCTTTTCAACTTGTGATTGGATTTTGAAGGCATGGAGAGTTCTCCACTCCCCCATATGCCTTCAAAAACCATAATTAACCTGCAGACTTAAGGCCTGACATGGAGATGGCATAGTCTCAGTGGTTTGGATAGGTAAATGTAGAGAAATGCCAAACAGGAGCATTATGGGTGAGATCCTGTCTCTGAAGGTGTGCTTCATTGTCTCCTGCTGGCTAAGAATACCGAGCAGGGAGAGGCAAGGAAGCCTTTCTGACTGCAGATACTTCTCTGCAGTGGATTGTGGTAGAAGGGAAAAAAAGCTGCTCAGCTGCTGCTGGGAGGCAATCATAGAATCATAGAATCATTCAGGTTGGAAGAGACCTTTGGGATCATCAAGTCCAACATCTACCCTATTCTACACCATATCCCCCAACACCACATCTAAATGACTCTTAAACTCATCCAAGGATGGTGACTCAGCCACCTCCCTGAGCAGCCTATTCCAGTGTCTGACCACTCTTTCTGTGAAGAATTTCTTCCTAATGTCCAATCTAAACCTACCCTGTTGCAGCTTGAATCATTCCTTCTTGTTCTTTCACTAATTGCTTGTGTGAAGAGACCAGCACCAACCTCTCTACAGTGTCCTTTCAAGTAGTTGTAGAGAGTGATGAGGTCTCCCCTCAGTCTCC
>JAOTQQ010000012.1:91368444-91414087 GCA_026546715.1 Gallinago undulata
CTCTTGTATTGAGGTGCCCAAAACTGGACACAATACTCCAGGTGTGGCCTCACCAGTGCTGAGTACAGGGGGACAATTACCTCCCTGCTTCTGCTGGTCACACTATTTCTAATACAAGCCAGGATGCCATTGGCTTTGTTGGCCACCTGGGCACACTGCTGGCTCATTTTCAGCCGCTTGTCAATTAGAATCCCCAATGAGGCAACCAGTAGGCAACCACGGAAAGGTGAATGCCTAAAAAAAGGACATGGAATGGGGAAAGAGCACATCTGGAAGGAGAATAGCTAAAAATAAAGTTGCAACTGTAAATGACGGCAATAATTAGAATTTTACCATGTTAGGGTTGAGATGAGGGAATAGTTATTATTTTTCAAGGTAACATTTGGAAGGACTAAACCAATTACTTTCTCTATACACTTTTCTATATACTTCATATATACAACCTTTCATATATTTTACCAAAATAATAATTTAAAAAATCTTAAAAGAATGCAATCAGAAATGTCAGAGAATGAAACTTTTTAATAAAATGATGATTTCCTGAAAAAATTATTGACTTGGCTGGACATTTTTTCCCAAAATTGCTGATCAACTGTAGAAACTTTGTCTTATTAAATTCCCTAGTTTTGCCTTGTGCAGTGCAGGATCATTCCCAAATTAATGTAGATTCTAGTGTTTATCTAATATACTATTATGCCAATTAATTCAATTTCAGAGACTGAATAAATTTTTCCCTACTATTGAACTTCACTGTTTGTCACTTAATTTTTCCTTGATATTTCTGTAATACTCTCTTGTATCTCTCTAAATGATTCTGCTAATGAACCAGTGTAGAGTTTGCACATTTTAAACATTTGTTGTAGATCTAATCATAACTTAGCTGTCATTTAGCCAGCACTATGCATGTATTTATCTTTTAATCTTTTCTTTCAGTTTAGTCTACCCTAATTATTTTTGTACCTTTTCTTTGAACTTAATCCAATTTGTCTACATTTTTCTGGTAATTAGGTGCTGATAGCAGAAAAGCATTTGGACAAATTGCACCTGTTAATGTGAAGAATCATCTCCTTTTATTTCTTCGAACCTGTCACCTATGAGCTTTCATTAATGGTCCCTACTTCTTGTGTTTGAAAAAAGCAGCGAGTACTTGGTTTCTAGCCACCTTCCCACATACAGCACGATCCATTTTGCATTCTGTAACCCTGTAACGGTTAATTTCTTTTGACTTTCAAAATTACTTGCCTTGTTATTTTTGTATGAGAAAGAAGTTATATTTGTTCTGCTAGTGGTTGCCGGAGCAGTATGGTTTTCTTTCTTCAGCAGTAGAACTGTCTCTGGTTTTCTTTAAACTTTTGGTATTTATTTAGTTATAAATTCTTTACCTAATAACTTTTGCAGTCTCTAATGATTGCCCTTCATCTATGAGTATGCACACAGTCATCTGTTAAAATAATATTAGTGGGGCAAAGTGAAGATATCAAAGAAGAAATAGAGTTCCAGTTGCTCAGGGAACATTAATTTTGAGACCTGCTTCACTTATATAATGTTTAATTTATGATTATACACTTTTTCTCTTTTCGATAGGATTCTGTCTCACTAAATGCAAGGATGGATAACACTGAATAACAAAAATCTTCCACGTCTCTTCCTCATCTTTTAGCTTTAGCATCTTTGCTTTACAGGCAAGGAAAATATGTGAGAAGAAACTCTTTATGATATGACATAACAAACTTTTGCTGACATTAGGACAATGCCTGTCAGTGTGGAGACTGAGCAGTCCTTTGGTCTTTAGAGCTGGCTGTGAACAGACCTGGGAGTGCACACTTTGCAGTGACCTTGCTACAGAACTGAGTGGTCAGATCACATCCCTGAAAGTTAGCAAGCAAGACATACTAAAAATGAGGACAGCAAAATATTTCTTTCTTGGGGGCAGGGAGGGGAATTTGGAGATTCCTGTGAATTCTGTGAAAGAATCGGGAATGGAAGTGAGTTCACCTGACTGTATTTCTGCTTCCTAAACTGTATGCCTGATTTCACCTTGAAGTCTCCCTGACAGCCTGCTGTAATGCTTGAAGCCTTGCAGAAATTGAGGCAGGTACAGAATCAAGGATATTAAGAGCCCTGGTCTGTGTGTAGGTATCATTCCTTGCCTGTGAGCTGTGTCAGGCAAGGGAGATATTGGAAAAAACAGGATGTGAATGTGTAACTTTAACCAAATTGTTTTCCTTGTGGACAGGGATTGTTTGGGCTGTCTTAATTCTGGATTTACCAAGCTTTGAGTGCTCAATCCTAAAAATTATTCCTCAAATGTTATTTTAGGGAAAGAAGGATGGAAAGAAGTGAAGTTCATCACTTCATCAGAAGACACCATCAGAAGTTGGTCTTCTTCTCATTGCTTTTATGTATAATTCTAACTCTGGTTTGTTGGATTGGTTTCTGCCTATTCATGTAATGAAATGACGGTTAATTTCTTCAGTATCTATCTGCTGTGCTTTGCAGGCCAAGCAGTGGAGGATGATGTGACCCATAACACACTGATCCACTCTATGATACAAACTACTCTGTCTATATAAAAAACCAGTAATTTTTATTGTCTTGATTTTAGGGGTCATTCTGAGGTTGTCTACAAAACCAACGCTGATCTCTGTTGGCAAGGAGCCTGCAAGGGTGGCTTGAGGTGAGGCCAACTGGTATCATGCATGATGTCCAGATCTCTCTGGTATGATGAGTCTGTGTAGCTGTCACGTTGGACTGGCCATGTGTAACTGCTTTCTCTATGTTCTTTCTTAAAATACCTAAGTAATGATATGCTCTCAATCTACTTAATACATCTTTGCCACTTTAAAAAATATTAAGATCTTTCCTATTCTTATCAAGAGGAACATTTATTGCAAGTAGGACAATGTTATGACGTCAGATACATTTTGTTATTCTCTTTCCCCCAACCCGACCTTTCATTTCTCATTCTGCCATTCTGTGGCAATTATATGCTCAGTCTGTGCATGACTTTGCATGAGCTTCTGCATCAATTTTACAGTACTGCTCCCTCTTGTCCATTAACCAGTGCCTGCTAAGTACTTCATGCCCTCTTGTCTTCCTTCCCTGAGTACTTGTAGGGCTGTGTCCAAACTGCTGTGAAGAGCTGTGCAGCACAAAACTAGGCAGTAGGCGAGTACCAGCCAGTGCAGTGATCAAGATCCTGGTCTGTATAAATTGTGTAGTTGTTTTTTTCAGCATTTTTGCAAAAATAGCGGACAACATAGTAGCAGAATGTACAAATTTGTAAATAAATCCCAGTTCAGTTCCGGTTACAGAGTGATTCCCTGAAGTGGTAGCGATTTACTTCATCTCACAGTGGATTATTGTATAATAGCCTATGTTTTATCAAGTGTGAGACAAGAACCTTAAAGCTTACAGCTTTGCTTTAAGATGATAAGTTTTTCTCTCAATGAAAGATAATAAAGGTTCCAGTCAGAGTGACAAAAATTAACAGATGATTTGAAAGATTTAAGCAATCAGGTGTTGAGGACTGGTCTATCACAGAGCAGTTAGAGAAACAAACCTGCAACTACTATAGACTATCATAAGTGTTCTGTGTTATGACTTAAAGTGAAATAATTTAAGGAAGTCTCTGATAAAGATTATTCCTTTCAGATGCTAGGAAAACTGAGGAAACTTTGTATTCAATGAGGTTTGTAAAAACAAACAAACAAAAGAGACCCTTTCTCTATTTTGTGAACTTTTCATTAACAAGTATTTGTGAACACTGGGGATTTCTACAAATTGTTTTTAGCAAAGTAGATTTTGGCCATACTAAATAGTTCCACTAATGCATTTATTTAATTGTGCATTGCTCATAGCTCTGCTATGACAAAAGAGCTTGGTCCAGTAATATTTTTGCCTTGATCCTGTAACCAAATGATGCTAGCCACAAAATTAATTTAATTTTGTCATGATTGCACTTGGGATACTTACTATTCATTTTGGGTTTGGCACTCACAGCATCAAAACTTAACCCAAATAACCAATAATGTGATTGCAATAATGTCAAGCAATATTTGGCAATTATTTTACTGTGTCATTCAAGAAGGTGTTTGACACTGACCTTAATGCATCTGGGAATAATTATGAGTTCATGAAACTAAGAGTGAAATTATAAACTAAACAGCTAGTCGTCTCTGACAGGAATATACACATTATAGTCTTTCAATACTATGGGTTTTTAGCTGGAAATCAATACATTACAGGTAAGCGGTGATTAGTAGTCAAATAATTCCTGCTGCTGATGCTAAGAGGGCAACTAGTCAAGACTTTATACTTTGAGCTTTACATTTCAGCTTAATGCTACTGCGTGTTAGTGTCCATAACTGGGTTTTAGAGTATCCGTGAAGTTCATTCAGTCTGCTGTGAAATTAAAAAAAAGGGTAGTTGATGTGTGTTGCTCTGTTTGAGACCACTGTATACCACTGGTTGTATAAAGAGTGATTGCAAAGGGAAAGAAAGAGCTTTATATAACCAGGAATTTTTAAAATCAGTTTTTAGTCTTTGACTTGCTAAATGAAGAAAAGAGAGATTTTTCCAAAACATAGGCATCCTGGAAGTACAGGTGAATCTACTAGGTAGGTAAGCAAACAGTACATTGTCTATAAAAAGAATAGACCTGAATGAGGCCACACACTAGGAAAAAAAAGAAAAGTAATATCATTTAACTGATTGTTGCTGTTGATCTTGTTAGGAGATCTGTTATGGGTAATATTGTTGACATGTAAGACTAAGAATAAACCTTTAAGTCTGGACAGACATATTTAAAACCAATTACAAGTAGCTGTTACTGAAAAGTTTTCAGGATGAATGAGCCTTTCTGGTTTGTTTTGTAGAGGAAAATACATCATATTACCCAATATGATACATATCTCAAAATGACTACTGATTGCCCTAATCTTTCAGTTTTACTTGTCAAAAACCAGCATGGACCATTGCTGCTCTTTTCCTTGCTCCTGATCCTCCACGAGAATGTCTAGCCAAGGTGGCTACATTTTGGCATAGAAGGTGTCGTATTTTCTCCTGCCAAATCCAGGTAGTTTATATATGCAGGTGAAGTGTTGCTCTCATGTTTTTTTTGGGATATCACTATCCTCCTTCATGTTTTGTGAGGCTCAGGGAGAATGAGGTATTCTGGCATCCAAACATTTCAAACAGTATCTCTGTGCTCAAGAAGTCTTATTTTTCAGTGAAGTGTATTTGTTCTTTTATTAATATCTTGTTTAATGCTGTCCTACCATTCAAACTCAAGTTGATGAATATACAGAAAAACTTCCATTTTTATCCCATCCTGGTGGAGGAATCCTTGCATTACAGAAATCTTTTTTCTTTTAGTCCTCTTCCAGTCTGCTTAAAGTCAATAGGCTGATGGTGTTGCAGCAACTGCTTTTCTTGCTACCAGGCTGAGAAAAGTTCTGTCTACAAAAGAATTCTCCTGTCTACTGTCTCCTGTATGTGCTCTCACATCTTTTTCTCCCTGAGCCAAGGGAGATCTCTTCAGAAAAGAGGTCCATGTTGACCACTTACCGCTCTCTAAAAATGCCTACTGCTGAAATGTATTCAAGTTCACTTTGGACTGATCGCTTGCATTTTGTGGCTGGCCTGACTTGCGGTAGGAAGCTTTTGAATCTAGCTGGTAATCCAGAGAGAGCTTGGAGCTTGGGTTGTGGAATTTAATAGTTGCCATTCTAATTAAAATTGCTGCATCAAAAACCTCTTCGTGAGCAAACATAGTTGTCTGATGGATGCTGAACTGAGGTGCTTCCTGTGTGAGATTTTGTCATGCAATACCTGAAATAGAAGTTTCTAATGAAAAAGCAAGTATTACATATTTTTATAATTGGGCTCAGTACAAAAAAAATATTAAATTGCCACATTTTGAATGTAAAGATTCAGAATTGTGGTTTATCTTGAAGGCAGAAATATATTTATTTTACAGTTTACAAACAAGAAAATCATGACACAGTATGTAAAACCAAGATAAATTTCTAAATGACACATATTGACATATTCCCTCAGGGAATGTCTCCATTGCGTTAGTCCCACTGTGGTAACTTTTAAGTGTTATTTTTACCTACTACTCTGAACATTTTATAAGAAGCTTTCCCCCAAGATATTTCAGTAGAAGGATCAGTTGTCTGGAAAGTTACAGGTGGGCTTATTTTGATCAGTACTTTTGACACGTAATTATCATTACTCTTGGCTCTGAGGCCAGCCCTAAAAAAATAGAAAAGAAATGTATCATTGTTAAATGATGTTTAAAAATATCATCAAATGTTAAAACCCCAAGCAATTAACTGTAAACATCAGGCATTCAATTCAGCTGGCTTCTATGTATGTACTTTGTTTACATGTAATCTTCAAGCACAGTTTTTCATAGATAGAAACTGCTGGTACATAGGTAATATTAGTCTATGACCTGTAAGCTTGACAGACAGTAGAATTAAAAAGTCTCCCAGGTTGTGTGAAAAAACTTGGGCAATGCTTGCAAAGCAATTACTTCTGCTGCTATGAACAGTGCAGTTCCTAGTCTGCTTCTGGGTCAGCTCATTCACTTATCACAGAATCACAAAACCATCATGGTTGGAAAGGATGTCTGAGATCATCGCATCCAGCCACAAAAACCAAAACCAAAAAAACCCAAACACCAACACCCACCACATCACACCCACCCCATAAACCAATAATCTTGGGCATTAGAGCATGCCCTGAAGAGCCATGTTTACACTTACGTAGACCTTTGGATACTCCTGAGCAACTTGATTACATAGGAAAGATGATACTGGTGAAGAAGAGGCTATAGCAAAAGTTTGTTTCCGGCAAACTTCAGCAAACTTAAGGTTCCCTAAATGTCAAATGATGAAATTATATATTAATTAGAATTTAGAGTCTCATCACCTTCTTATGCCATTCCCTCACTTTTTACATTTCAAGAAATGTTAAACCACCTGACAATTATTAGCTGACGTTTTGGAAATATTTAGACAGGAGTACCTGGGTTCCGTAATGTAGTGATGATAGAAAGATGGTTCTTGTACCCAAAGATGGAGAAATGTTATAGAGAAATAATACTGTTCTTGCTAGCAAAACAGTAGTTGATAGTAAAATTCTTATAACTGTCAAAAGAATTGAGATTTCATGTGCTTTCTGAATATTTTTCAATATCGCAAAGCCAATAAGACATTTTGGAATCACTCCATGATGAAAATAACAATTATTTTTATAACATTGAAACCTCAGGTAGTAATTTTAATTGAATAGACTACTTAAAAGAAGTTATTTTTTAACTTGATTTCAAGATTTTTGGAAGATATTTATGCTGTGGTGTTGTCTGTCCATCTGCCTGCTCTACGCTAATATCCTTTGAATTCAACTAAGGCTGAGTTACCTGTAAGAGTTCTAGTTTACTTTATGTTCCTTCAAGCCATGTGAAAAATTAGGGTCTGCATGGAAGAGAGAGACTCAAACTGGCATGCTGCTGAGGAAAAGGCAGGCAGAAAGTGGGCTAAGTCTACCTTTGGACTATCCACACTGCATGAGCTCTCTTGCCTGGTTGTGGTGGTACGATGAGAAATGGTGGTATTGAGTATGTTTATGGGATGAAGGGAATCATCTTGCATTAATTCTGCTACTCACAGAAGAGCTTGTTTGACTGGCATTGCTATAGCTACTTCGGTTCAAGAAGAGATTTTGAAAACCAATATCATATGCTTTATTAAACTCAAGTCTTAAGTAAGGCTGTATATAATCATTTTAATTTCTGAAGCTTCACAAGTAATCCTACTTAAATATATAGGGAAGATTTATCATAAGATGTTAGTGCCATTTTTCTTGATTATCACTTACTGAGGCTTCAAATTACTCACTTCAAAGTGCTTAAAAGCCAAATGTGGGTTTTTTTCCTTGCCACAGCATCCAGTAACCTAATAAAAGACAGATTATACTGATTTACTGTGATGCACAAGCGATAACTAAAATATAAGGGTTTTTTACATGTCTACTCCATAAGATTGTGAGTTATCCCAGAACTACAGGCAATGTAGATAATTTTGTGTTACAGGTACAGAACATTCATGTTTTTAAAAAACAATATATTGTTCAGTATGACAAAGGACATGCCAGAAAGAAAGCTTTGCCTTCAAACTTACAGGCACAGGGACTCATTTGGCATTTCTGCTACAGGAATCTATAGACCCAGTCACTGATGAAGGACTGTCCTCCATGACAGGTGGCCACAAGGATGCTGCACAGAAGAGTCTTTTGTCCTCCGAACATAAGTGGCCTTAGGCCACTCTAAGGCCCTGGGCATTCTTGGGTGCAGGTCTGGTGTTCCACTTGCAGTTCTTCTGTAGGAACAGAGACTTCTCAAGGCACCTCAAGACACGCTTCAAAAGTCAATCTAGACCTGTTGTTTGGCTTGCCAGCCCATTTCAGGTCACTACGAAAGCTATGAATTTCTCTGTTTGAGAAAGTGTAAGCGGCAAATGATTTTCCTTTAGGTGGGAGCCTTTCAGGTAGCCCATGGAGGGTTCTGAAAGGAAGACCAGAGTGATTTTGTTCTGATGTAACCTGACAGAGCCAGGGTAATGGGTACTGAGTAACTGGTGTGGCTGAGAGAGTTGGACTGATGTGCTTCACACTAGCTGAAGCAATTGCAGGTGTCAGCTAAAAATGGCAAAGCTGTTGTGCAATAGCAAAACCTGGAAGCTATGCTTATAAGAAAGAGCCATGACTATGTTATAACATGAAAAATGATAATTTTAGTGGCATCTCTATTTGCAGCTAAAAAATGTTGAGGTCATCTTGGAGTCAAGCCACCAGTACAGGTATCTCACCATTCAAGATTTTTGTTTTCAGCTTCACAAATTGTTCAGCTTGTTAGGTTTATTTCCATCTTGGCAAAGCACTGGAAAGGTTGGGTGGTAGGACTAATTGTGCCACACCTAGAAAATGCGTGTAACTGGCTTTCCTTAACTTCCACTGGGTCTTCAATCTGCAGTACTTTCATGTAGCTGTTCAATGAAGATGGGAGGGAGGGTGGACCTACAGGAACACGAATAGAAATGGCTGAGACATTGACCTGGCAGAACCCTCTGGGATCAGACCACAGTTTTGTGTTTGGTTACTGTTCTGTTTCAGTTAGTGACTAGAGCAAGCCGGTAAAATAGTACTGAGAATTTACTGGTTCTAGCATAAAATCCTTATCCCCAGCCTATCGAAAACAAACACAAGAAAATAACATTTGTGTTATAAGCTACATTTTAACCCTTACTTAGATACAATGAAAAAAACTATTTACTAATTATTCAGTAAAATTTAAATAGCACTGAAGTTGGTTCTCAGTAACTTTAACAGTAATGTCTAGTTATCTGCTGCTGGTAAATGTACCAGAACATACTGGAAAAAATTGGAGCATGGCTCATACTACTATCCACTCTACCCAAACTTTAAGCTCTTGCCTACAAAGCTGCCAGAACCTGGTTTTGGGACTGTAACACACTGGCTGTGTTTGTGGGGAGACATCCTTTTAGGTTTCTCCTCTTTAGAGAAATCTAAAATCATTACTTTTATTAAGTTCAGCTATTATGAATCCAAAGCCGTTTACAAGAGTGTTGTCCTGTCCATTAAAGTATAGCTTCACAATGCTTTTGCTGGGTAAATTCTAGCATATTTATTTTAATTAAGGAGATATTTGAATCTGGTGGAGGTGGGGCTGGTGGCAAATAGACACGTTTTTTAGTCTCTGTAGAAGCCTCACAGTGTGGGCAAGGTAGAGAATCCACTCACCTCTTACATGTACAAATAAGGGGATAAACTTATCATTTAGATTATCTGAAGATGTTACATACTTGATCTCTAATATCCTGATGGTTTGGAAGGCCATGATAAGTTTTCTGGAGCAGGTCTGCAGAACTGTGTGGAAATACAGTGTTTATGAACTAACCAGTGCTGTATGGTACATGTTGTAGTCTATCATCAATATCTTCTCCCTTCATGTGTGAGCTCACATGACCGCTGACTCCCCAGCATGTGATAGGTCCCACGTGGATGGTCCACAGGATTCTAGGAGTGGTGCAGTGCTCCTGAGAGGTTTGGGAGCATTGATTTATCCTGTAGATAGAAGAGGATTATCAAAGTTTTCCATTGTTTTTTTTTCCCTGTTAGTTGCTGACGAGGTTTGTGGAAGAATAGAATCACTGTCTTTTCTGTGTGCCATCAAATACTTCTGCAGCTGGAGACCAGACTAAAGGGAGGAGAAGGATGAAACAACACTCCCTTTCATTTTTTTTTCTATTAGGAATGTGTTTATTTTTATTCTCAATGCATTTTTTAACTTTATAAAGAAATCGGGGATTGGATCTGTGGAAAAGCCCTACAACTTTCTTATCTTGTCTGCAAAATTAAGATTGCATCTCTGCTCAGGAGAATGCAAAACTTGAAGTTTTAATTATATCTCATGGTATTACCTTCTATTTTGTGGTATTTCCTTTCCCACAATGATATTGAAAAATTTGTATGGAATTTAGAGAAATATAAATGATCTGTAGTATATTTGAAGGACTATACACTTTAGTCCTTGTTCCTTTGAGGAGACTGAGGGGACACCTCATCATTCTCTACAACTACCTGAAAGGAGGTTGCAGAAAGGCGGGGGTCAGTCTCTTCTCCCAAGTCACAGATGATAGGACAAGGGGCAATGGCTTCAAGTTACGCCAGGGGAGGTTCAGGTTAGATATTAGGAAATATTTCTTTACTGAAAGGGTTATCAGACATTGGAATGGGCTGCCCAGGGAGGTGGTATAGGCACCATCCATGGAGGTATTCAAGAGAAGAGTTGACATGGTGCTCGGGGATATGGATTAATGTTGGGTGGTGTTTTGTGTGGTGTGAATGTGGTGGTGTGTGGGTTTTTTTTTTTATTTTATTATTGGTTGGACTAGATGATCTTAAAAGGTCCCTTTCAACCTAGGTGATTCTGTGATGCTGTGATTCTGTTCTTGTTATGTAGTAACATGCTTCCTTCTTTCTAATCAACACATTTGTATTGCCTTGTGGTGGCATTGAGTGAACAATATGACATTAACTACAGAAAACAAAAATATATTCACTTGTAGGCATTTTGAAATCTTCAGGGCCAAGTGAAATACGCAAGGATGGTGGTAACAAATAAGGCAAATAGCCTGGAACTGGAGACTAAAGTCCTGCTTCAGAAGGTTCTCTCTTGCAAAGCTCTTGCCTCTCTTTCCATACTGTGCCAGTGAGCGGTCAGCAGATCAGGAAATGACAGTCGTTTGAGCCCAATATTTCAGCCAGTTTTAAATCCACCTCATTATCCATTTCTCTAGTCCCTACTTTATCAGTTTGTGTAGGAGGATGTTATGGGAGATAGTGTAAAAATCCTTGCTCCAGGCAAGATGAATAACATCCACTGCTTTTCCCTCACACCAAGTTGGATAGCTTACCACAGAAGGCTATCAGGTTGTTCAGGTGTAAGTTCCCCTTCCTAAATCTGTGCTGACTTTCCCCAATCACCTTCTTGTCCTTCATATTTTTGAAAATGGTTCCCAGAAGGATTTGCTCCATCACCTTCTTAGGGACTAAAGTGAGGCTGACAAACAATAGTTCCTGGATTATTCTTCTTGTTGTTCTTGAAGACAGCAGTGACATTTGATTTCTTCCAGTTCTGAGGAACCTCACCTGATCACTTGCTTTATCTCTATTATAAGAAGTTAACTCTTAGAATCATAGAATCGTTTGAGTTGGAAGGGACCTTAAAGATCATTGAGTTCCAACCCCCCTGCCATGGACAGGGACACCTTCCACTAGAGCAGGTTGCTCAAAGCCACATCCAGCCTGTCCTTGAACACTTCCAGGGATGGGGCATCCACAAGTTCCCTGGGCAACCTGTTCCAGTGTCTCACCATACTCACTGTAAAGAAGTTCTTTCTGGTGTCTGATCTAAATCTCTTCTCTTCCAATTTAAAACCGTTGCCCCTTGTCCTGTCACTACACTTCCTGGTAAAGAGTCCCTCTCCGACTTTTCTGTAGGCTCCCTTCAGATATTGAAAGGCCGCTATAAGGTCTCCCCGGAGACCCTTCTGTTCTCAAGGCTGAACAACCCCAGCTCTCTCAGCCTGTCTTCACAGGAGATGTGTTCCATCCCTCTGATAGTCTTCGTGGCCCTCCGCTGAACTTGTTCCAACAGGTCCATGTCCTTCTTGTGCTGAGGACTCCAAAGCTGGACACAGTACTCTAAGTGGGGTCTCACCAGAGCAGAGTAGAGGAGTAGAATCACCTCCCTCGACCTGCTGGCCACACTTCTCTTGATGCAGCCCAGGATGCGGTTGGCTCTCTGGGCTGCCGGCGCGCACTGCCGGCTCATGTTGAGCTTCTCATCCAAAAGCACTCCCAAGTCCTTCTCAGGGCTACTCTCAAGCCATTCTCCGCCCAACCTGTATTTGTGTCTGGGGTTGCCACATCCCAGGTGCAGGACCCTGCACTTGGCTTAGTTGAACTTCATTCAATTTGCACGAGCCCACCTCTCCAGCCTGTCCAGGCATCCCTTCCCTCCAGTGTGTCAACTGCGCCACTGAACTTGGTGTCATCAGCAAACTTCCTGAGGGTGCACTCTATCCCACTGTCCATGTCACCGACAAAGATGTTAAATAGTCCCAGTACTGATCCCTGAGGAATACCACTTGTTACTGGCCGCCACTTGGGCATTGAGCTATTGACTGCAATGCTTTGGGTGCGGCCATCCAGCCAGTTCCTTACCCACCAAGCGGTCCATCCATCGAATCCATGACTTTCCAATTTTGAGACCAGTATGTTGTGCGGGACAGTGTCACATGCTTTGCATAAGTCCAGGTAGATGATGTCAGTTACTCTGCCCTTGTCTACCAAGTCTGTGGCAATATCGTAAAAGGCCACCAAATTTGTCAGGCATGATTTGCCCTTGGTGAAGCCATGTTGGCTGTCTCCAATCACCTCCTTATTTTCCATGTGCCTTAGCAAAGATTCCAGGAGGATCTGCTCCATAATCTTGCCAGGCAAAGAGGTGAGACTGACTGGACTGTAGTTCCCTAGGTCTTCTTTTTTCCCTTTTTTTAATATTGGGGTTATGATCCCCTTTTTCCAGTCTGCGGGAACTTTGCCAGATTGCCATGATTTCTCAAATATGATGGAAAGGGGCTTAGCAAATTCGTCTACCAGCTCCCTCAGGACCCATGGATGGATTTTGTCAGGTCTCATGGACTTACACACCTTCAGGTTCCTTAAGAGGTCTCAAACCTGATCTTCTCATACTGTGGGTGGTTCTTCATTTTCAGAGCCCCTGTTCTTGCCTTCCATGACTTGGGTAGTGCGGTTAGCGCCCTTGCTGGTGAAGACTGAGGCAAAGAAATTGTTCAGTAGCTCAAGCCTTATCCATATCCTGGGTGACCAGGTCTCCCATTTCCTTCTGGATGGGGCCCACAGCTTCCCTCATCTTACCTTTATCCCTGATATATCTATAGAAATTCTTTTTATTATCTTTCACATCCCTGGCTAGATTTAGTTCTGCCTGGGCTTTCGCTTGCCTGATCTCATTTCTGGTCACTCAGACA
This sequence comes from Gallinago undulata, assembly GCA_026546715.1. Lineage (NCBI taxonomy): Eukaryota > Metazoa > Chordata > Aves > Charadriiformes > Scolopacidae > Gallinago > Gallinago undulata. The sequence goes on from JAOTQQ010000012.1 coordinate 91,382,091, forward strand.
GTTTCTCTGTATTCTGCCCAGTCTACCCTTCTCTGCTTCCACCCTTTATAGGCCTCCTTCTTGGTCCTGACTTTGTCCAGCAGTTCCTTGCTCATCCATGCAGGTCTGCTGGCTATTTTGCATGATTTTTTCTTTTTTGGGATGCACCTCTCCTGAGCTTGGAGGAGGCAATCCTTGAATACCACCCAGCTTTCTTGGGCCCCTCTCCCCTCCAGTTCTTTTTCCCACACTACTTTGCCAATCAGATCTCTCAGGAGATCAAAGTCTGCTCTTTTGAAGTCCAGGGTAGCCAGCTTGCTGTACACTCTCTTTGCTGCCTTATGAATCTTGAATTCTATCATCTCATGATCACTGCAGCTGAGTCTACCCTTGAACTTTACATTCCTGACCATCCCCTCCTTGTTGGTAAGGACAAGGTCCATCAAGGCTCCTTTCCTTGTTGGTTCCTTGATCATTTGAAGGAGAAAGTTGTCATCAATGCATTCCAAGAACTTCGTGGATTTCTTGTGCTCTGCTGTGTTGTCCTTCTAACAAATATTGGAGTGGTTGAAGTCCCCCATGACTTGTTTGTATTTATATAATATATATATTTGTATAAAATTCATGTTTATATTTTAATAGAATATGGATTTTCACTTTAAAAATATTTCCATTATTTTTTAAGAGCAAGGGAAGTTCATTTTTCAAGCTTTAAACAAATCTACCCTACAATTCCTATCCAATTTGAAGTTTAGTCCTTGGTTCACCTGAAGAAGTGATTTTCAGACTTTCCAGAAACGGCTTCTAACTTTGCATTTTTCTTAGAACATGTAGATTGCGTCACCACAGTACAGGTTTAATTTTGAGTCTTAATAATGGAATACAAAATCTGGGGTTTTTTTTTTGGTTTTGTATGAGATATGCAGGCCGCATGTCAACCACATGCCAAACTTTCTGAAAATAGTTCCACTTTTGGGTAAGATGCTTTTTGTGTTTTAAAGAAGATTTCTTATTTTGTTAGTTTGTCACATGAATCAAACATTTGCAGTGATGCTAAAACATATACTGTTGATTAAACCTTTTCTTTTTTCAGTGCAGAACTCATCCTGAAGAATTATTGGTACTATCCAGAGCCATTCATCTGTGACAAAAGATTTCAAGTATGCTCTCTTCACGGTTTTATCCACATCTAAAGTAATACTTCTTGGTAGAACTACAATTTTATGTCCATGCTAATAATAATTCCTCTTTCAGCTGAGAAAATGATTACACTATTAGGTTGGAAAGATCATATATTTTCTCTCTGGCCACCATCTCAAATTGAGAAAATATTGATGTTTCTGATAGCTGTCAATTATCACAACTCTGAAAGGGAAACAAGCCTTTGTCTCTCAATTAATTAAAAGAGAAGCAAGGAAACTGCATTAGAAATATTTGCAAATGGGAAAAGTACAGTGCATTCAAGTGATTTGACTTTTGAGAACATATAATAATTTATACTGATAAAGCTATCACTGACTTTCCAGAAACACTAGTAGGTTCCTGGCTCTCTTACTCCCTAACACAGCAAAGTACTGTGTACATAAATAATTACTGAGTTTTAAAAAAATGTGCAATTGTGTTTATAGTAACTTTTCTTCAATTGCCAAAAGACTTCCAGAGTTACAGGAGATATTTCATTTTATCAGCTTTAAATATTTGGAACTACTGAAGCATATCTCCACAAAAAATATTATGTCCACTGTTAACTTAAGATAACTGTGTTATCTTAACTGTGCAGTTGAAGGGATCTTGAAAAGTTTCCTCACTATTAGAAAATAGTTATCTACATTAGGTGAAGATCGCCTAAATGAAATTTCTAATTTCTTTAAGGATGATGAGGATGAGAGTGATGCTTCCAATTACTAAATAACTACTTAAAAGGGGTTTTTTTTTATGACACACTAAAAAATCATAACAACCTGCTCTTCTGTATGCTGAAATTAAAGATATAATGCTTTCTGTGAAGGGTAAGCTGGGAAAAAGAATTGATAACTGATTCATGCATCACAGTCTAAATCTTAAAAACACTTCACATCAAAGCAGAAAAAACACCCAGCATTTCATTCACCTTTCAAATTTGTACTGAATTTGTATTAAAGCCACAACAAAGAAACCTAAATTTAAACCGAGCCAGTTGCATTCCCTGGGAAAAGCCTTGGCCTTTCAGGAAATCAGAGATGTTTGTGACATTCTAAACTTCCAAGTCTTTACATGGAACCTTTGCCTGAGGAATTTTGTGGAGTTTGAGGGTGTTAGTTGTATACCTGCTGTCTGAGCCTTGTGTAAGGAAAATGTCTGTGTCTCTATCCTTAAGCTCTCATCTCTCCATTTCTCTAAATTCACTGACTTTAATATGCCCTCTGATAACTTGTGTGCATACTTTGAAGTATATTTTGTTTTGGAAAACAGTTGGTATGGAAATTTGTTAAATATTGGTTCCATTAAACCCAAGCTACAAATTAATGCTAATTTCAATTGAACATGTGAAAAGATATACAAATTGATCTTAAAAAACACCTTAAGAACTGAAATGTTTAGAAGGGTATTCGTTCAATAAATTGAGTATGATACCATAACATTGAGGGCAACAGGAAAGCTGAATGAGAGAAAATTGGATGAGAAATAGTATTTCCCTTTTTTATGTTATGTTTTCACCCATGAAAGATGATGAGCCAACTTCCAAGGCAATTAAAAACTGAGTTGTCAGGAATATGGCATCCCAGATGGATTTCTGGTAACTGTACTGCTAGTCCACCCTTTAATCACAACAAAACTGGTCTTTTTAAGCTGCAACTAATAAATAGGTGTTCATATTAAGTGACAGTAGTTTCAACTTGTTTAGCCTTCAGCCCTGAAGCTTCTTATGTATACATTTTTTCTCTTTATAAAAGTTCTACTCATAAACATATTGCATGTATTTGTTCTAGTCTTGTCTTCATTATATAGGCAAGTAATAATCTGCAGAGGCTTCATTTGGGTGGGTAGGGAGAGCAACTGTATTCATCTAGGTCCTTTAATAAACTTTATAGGTTATATTTTCTAACTGATTGTTCTTTGGTTTATTTTGGGGGGGTACTTTTTTTTCATAATCAGCTTTTACTGCTGTGGTACTCATATCCAACTTCTTTATTCCAATTAAGGCCTAGTCACTGCTGTCTAGACTGCAGTAATGATGTTGGTTGTTTTCCTGTAATAACCCTATTGATACGCCCCAAAATAGCACTGGCCCTTTTTTTTTCCAAATAGCTGATGTTCGCTGATTGTACAAATAATGGGCTATCATCCATTATATGTAGTCTGTTGTTTTTTTTTTTCCATAAAGGGAAACTGTGTGTTAAAGACAAAAATCATCTTGAAAGGAAAGAGAAGGTTTTAGACTGAAAGACGTTTTTCAGCCCTACTTGGGGAAACTGTTATTCAATCTCTATATATCAGGGTTGTGTGGCTCTAGGGACTTATGTCTGCTGTTCTCCTAATCCCTCATGGCAAAAGGGTGAAGGCAAGAGCTGGTGTCTAATGAATTGCAGGCTGAGGGCAAATTCACCTACCTGTGAAAACTGAGGTTTAATACCTTTTCAATAAAATGAACATTAGCCTGAATCTTATTGTATTATTTCTTGCTATCGTGTTTTACAAAAAGCCATCTTAGCTGAAGCACCAACAAGACCTACTTTTGGGCACTAAGGATGGTGTATCTCTGTTTGGAGTTGGACCAGTGTGATGTAAAATTGTAAGTGCCCTGTCTGGTACTTGAATGTCTCTGGAAGCAATTCCAGAGGATCACTGGCTATTTGGCACAGCAAGAAAAAATTCTGCAGCAGCCCCTCCATGCTGTCAACTTAAGTCAACGTGTTCACACTTTTCTTCAATTTGGAAATCTCCAGCTTACTCTTTAATGTTACTGTTAGTCTTAAAAGGGCAGGAATGTGTGATTTCACAAAGCTGTCATAGGCTCAAGGTGTATATTTTGAGCTTGAGTCTTATTTTGTGTAGACTTGTATGTCTGTAGTTTAGTTGGAAGCTGCGTCAGAATGGGATGCTCTAGATGCTTTCTTCCTTTGTGTGTGAGGAGAGACTTGCTTTGCCTCTACCAGAAGATTTCCGATATCTCTGGAGGTGTTATGGTATTGTTGAAACTGTATGATTTTTTGTTTTGTCTCCTTTCTTGAGACCATGCCAGGTTCTTGTAGGTAAGTACTATATGAACATCAACAAAGTTTTCATCAAATATTAGCAACAATGATGGGGGACCTTAGGTAGTGGGAATTGGGTGGATTTTTCTGGGCTGTTTTGTACTGGAATAAAGGAAGAAGTCTGGTACAAGGACCTCTGTACTAGATACTTAGGTGAATACTTGGCCTTATGAGATGCTGCGATCAGGGGAATGCCAGTCAGCCAGACTGCTGTCCTGTAGGAAGAACAAGCTTTGATTTTCCCGAAAGAATGGTGTGACTCTGCACCATCTGTAGTGACAGCCATTGTGCTAGCTGCACAAAAATCCTTCTCAGGTGCATCTGTGTCTGGGACAGACACTTATCTTTTGTTTATTTTTCCCTCCATTAGCATTCATGAGCTAATAAAGCAATAGGTCGCAAAATACATGTATTTTGAATTGCAGTACTTGTTACAGACAGGGAATTCACACAAAATCATATGAGAGGAAGAAAGGCACATGACCATCTTTGACTGTGTGCTTCCCACACGACAGAAAACCACAAATATGTGCAATTGATGAGCAGCTAAATCAAATGCTCTGTTGGTGGCCATATTAGCTTCACATAAGGTGATCTGCTTGACTGCCACTCAAGAACTTGCGTTGTAAATTCTGCTAGAAGGCTGAATTTGTTTCAGACCTTCCAGGGTATTTGGGACAGTAATCCTACAAACAAGCATATACCAGGCCAAGGGAATGGGACTATCATGGGAGGCTGCATCTTAAATTGACCTCTGCTGGCTTGTGAGTGTATCAGGCAGGGAGATAGGGGACCAGTACTCTCCTCCTGACTCTGTCAATGATCTACTCGTATTTCTTGGCAAACCACTTTATCTTTCTGTGTTTCAGTTTCCATGTTGCTTCAAACATGGGATAGTGCTATCCTGTGGAAAAGTTTCATGAAGAACCAGGAAGCTCATCCTAACAGTAAAGTTTGTGCTTGTGATGTTCCTACAGAAAGTACCACGAGTTTGTTACAGAAGAAAAGTTCCTTGCTTCTAGTCCATCCATTTCCTTTCTGCTGGGACGTTCCACAGCGGTGAATTATAGATTCTAACTGTTCAATTTTAAAGCAAAGCAGGGCTGAGCGGCTTCCATTAAGATGCGTTCAGTCAGAGACAGAAGTGGATAGAAACAGTGCACAATGCAATAGTATTTTGTAAGATTGTTTTTTGGTATCAAGGAATCAGAAAAAATAGAAGACAATGCTATTTACGCCTGTTCTTATTGATGGGATTGTGCAAATTTAAGATTCTATTTTTTTTTGTAAAACTGGTACTCCTCTAGGGAGAGAAACGAGGTGTATCTGTCTTGACAAGAAACTCCAAAGATTTGATGGGAGAGGCAAGAGGGAGAAAAGATATTCTGAAGTATCTAACCAAATAAATAAATAAATAAATAAGAAAGAATGGAGAGAAGAGAAGGAATACTCAAGGCTCATTATTACATAAGATATTTGATAGTAACAAATTGGTGACAGCATAATGCCAACATTAATAATACATATCTGTGTATTAAAGAATATGAAATTAACTCTATATAGACATGTTCCTTCTATCAGTGTCCATACTGAATTTAACCCACAACAGTAAGATGCTTATTATGGCTAGTCCTGAATATGACAGCTATGAGAGCTGCAGGCAAATGACTAGATCACTGACTAGGTTCTGGCCTGAAGTCAGACTAACGGAAGAGAAATTACTAGGCACCAAATTAGAAACTCCTGAACATGATACAATAAAATAAGAAGCTGGAAAAAGCTGCACCAGGAATGGCAGAATCACCAAGTTTAGAGTATTGAGGGATTCATGTAACAATACTGGGACCTGTGGGAAGAACAGTAAATAGGGGTGGTTAGTGTTTATTTGGGAAAGAATGAGGATGGTGAAACAGAAGAGAGTGAGACGGGGAAAATGGAATATAAGGGGTAGCAAGTTGTGATTAGTGCTGTCTGGGGATACCTATTGGGCAGTCTTGTGCTCTATCACTGCGGACTAAACCAGGACAATAAACCAAGCTTCTTGTTCTGACCATAGCACATCCATCAAACCTGCTTCCCTAGTGAGGAGGGCCAGGAGGGCCACCATGCTTTCCTTAGCCAGCCAGGGAAGACCTGAACCAGATCAAGCATCCTGGTATCACTGTGACGATACCTGTCCCAGACCTGAGGGCATTGGCGTCCTCCTAATGACTTCCTGCCAACATCAAAAGGTGCCAGTGGAAGGAAACCTTGGGCATCAAATCCACTAGATGCTTTTGAGTCTTCTTTTTCATGGTGTTGGTAGAATGAATGTCAGAAACTATCTGAAGTGGTGGGAATGACCTCTGATCACTATCTGTTCCTCAGTTTGGCTTAACATAATTCCACTAAAACAAGGAACGTACATTAATGTGACATATCTGGAAAGCACTGGTTCATCAAAAGAGCCGTAGAAATACGTCTGGTGTGTGATAGGGGTGAGAGTTGCAGTATGATTTTATAGCTGTTGTTCACTTAACTATGTAAGTGAAAAGAAAAATATGAGTAGAAGAATTGGGTTTGCATTGCTAGAATGAATTTGTTGGTTTTTTTCTTTAACCGAGGTTAGTGTTTAAAGAGATTTTGGAAGCCATAGCAAGAATGGGTAGAGTGGACACAAATAAAACCTTTTGTAATCTGCAACCTGGGCAAGTTTAGCAGTCCCTCTGATGTCCTGCTGACAAGCTGCAGGGCGCAGTTTGAGAGCCAGTGGTACCAGCAAACAGAGCTAGTCTTGTGGGGGACAAGTAATAGAAGCGCAGCCCTTCACTTTCGGAGGCTCTGGATTATCAGCCACAATTGCAAAAGATTTACTCTTTTGCATTGTTTTGATGTCTGTGACTGTGTCTTTTGGATGGGGAGGTCTGTATAACAGTAGTCAGTGTATGTAAGCATGCACTTGATACCTCCAGATGACCTATGCACCTGTATTTTTGAATAGTGAGGCCTTTTCTTTTTTGATCTCATGGCAAACTCTGTGTATGCTGTATAGCCATCTGCTGTACATTAATTTGCCCTTAGAAAATCTAGCTGCTAACAAGGCATTCTTTGCCTGTCTGGAAGTGCAGGTAAATGGAGGGGGTGCAGCTGGGCAGGACTCCTGTTTGTCACATGGCAACGCTCTGTCCTGGTAGACCCAGCTAACCTTTTGACAAGAAAGCTGGAGATTGTGGTGGCAGTAGGACAAAGTGAGGCAGAAACTGCTACTCGGATCTCAAAGAGTTAATATTGCCAGAGATATCTCTGCTTTGGTTTATTCGAAACTAGATACTGTAACAGGATTTTAGTGTTTGAGATGAATCACTTGAAAATTAGCCTTCTTCCTCTGTGGATGGAGCGTAATGATTATTTTTCCCTTCCAAATGACCTTGTTTGCAGTCCCAGGCAGCCCTGTCTGCACTCACCTGTGGGAACTACTCATTGTGCAGGCTGAAAGGTGCTATTTACAACCAGGTATTTTCAACCTTGTTGGCCAACAGAAATGTTTTCAAGACTTGGAAGGTAGTTCTAGGCTGCTTGGCCACACTCTCATTGAATATGCTAGCTGGTATGCCTAAATACATGGAAAATTTATAAATTTTCACCATCCAAAATTACACAACTTTTGGTAAAAATTTGTTGAAATTAAATTTTTTAAAATGTTTCACATGACTTTTTATTTCTATTTAATTTTAACAAAGTCGATACTTTCCCACTCTGCAACATTTTAAAACCAATTATATAACTTCTCACAATTTCCAATAAGTTAAAAAAATTCTGACAGTTGTGGGGAGGAATTCTTCCTCTTCCTATCCTGTTCTGTCATTGTTGTGACAGACTGTAATGGCTTGTAGGATGGTGGGAGGCAACTCCGAGGAGCAGTGAACTCAGAAATATTGTACTTATCCTCTGTGGGCTCTCAAACAATGTCTCAGCAGACCAATGTAAGACTGCTTCATGAAACCAAACATTTTCTCTTTTGGAGATCAGGGGATGTGTAAGGTTCCATAGTGATTCTGTACAGGAGTAAGTTTTGTGGAGCGAGTAGAGAGAGCTATAAGCCAGTTTACACGTTGGCATCTGAAAGGAATCCACTGGGCAAGAGATGGGAGCTGTGCCAGATAATATCTGGTGCTGCAGGCTTGGCCTTCAGGGGCTAGCTCTGGTGGATTTAACTGTGGAGGTCTAAAGGGATGGTTCCCACCTGTGTCATTTGCCAAGGGTTAGTGGCTCTGCTGCAAGGGTAACAAAGCAGGATTCACATTAGTTCCTTGGCTGCCCCAGGTCATTATCCAGTATTTCAGCTTAAAACCCACCTTCTGCAGCAGTTTATACAAATGAGTTAGGTAATGGACTGACAGGCAGACCCACATCCTCTTCCACTGCCTGTGCTATCGAGGTGGTAATCTCTGGCAGGGAGGCGGAGAAAAGAGGTGTGCAACAAGCTACAGTGATAACTTTCAACTCTGCTAAATAAATCTTCCACTTTGTCTGCCAATCGTCTCACAGGAAGTAGAGTCAAGGAGTGGCCCAGTAGTGAGGGGCGGCATCTAGAGACCACCTCTGCCTTCTCCTGTACCACTGGCACTTCTTAGAGTATGATTTTCCTAAGACAGATACAGGGTGTTTTTAAACATTCTTACCCCACTGACCTGCATAATCAGATTAAAATCAGATTCTAATCTTAGAATCATAGAAACATAGAATAATTTGAATTGGAAGAGACCAAAAAGATCATCGAGTTCTAACCCCCCTGCCATGGACGTGGACACCTCCCACTACACCACATTGCTCAAAGCCCCATCCAGCCTGGCCTTGAACACTTCCAGAGAAGGAGCATCCACAGCTTCTGGGTGGGCAAACTTGGTTGATATTAGTAAGTTATTTTTTAGCTCCATCTAAATAGCATAAATGCTATTTTGCCCATGTGCATTCATCTTTTCAGATTAAGGGCATAAGTTAGGTCCTAAATTGTAATGGTTAGCAATTGAAGTAGCAAACATTTGAATCAAGGACTGAAGCTTAGAACAAACCGTTCTCTCTGTCTTGTCTTTGAATAGATGTATGGATTGAAAGAAAACTATCAGAGAGAAGAGTCGCGTATAAATAGGGAAACACAGAAAGTCCTCAGGAAGAGACAAGATTGGAGACAGATAAGCTGCTCTAATGGAGAGGTTGGGTTAGAAAAAAATGGGGGGCTCTGGAGTACCCCATGTTTCAGGAGAAGGGTGTGATCTGATCAGAAATTCCCTGTATAGGTCCAAAAGATCTGAACTGAGCTCAAGGGAATGCTCTGATAGGATGATGAAAAGGAGGAAGGCCTTATTTTTGTATAGATTCATGTATTTAATGTGGCATGAATGTGGATTCTTAATGAACTTTGTCCACCAGTCTGATTTTCGTTTTTTGGCTCTACCAAGTATTTGTAGAGATGAAAATGGTGTACCAGAGGGCTTGTACTTTCAGGAATAAGTTCTGGGACATAATTTATTTCAACCCTGAGAGACCAACCTTAAATCCTGTGTGGGAAAAAACCTGATTCCATCTTTCAGATGGTCAAGAGAGGATCTACAACCTGAAAATTAGAGACATCAGGTGAGTGAGTATGCTGATCCTTCCCATTCTATGGAGGTTTCATGTTGGAGGGAGGTCACTGAGTGGATCTCTGGCTCTTTCCAATTTGGCAATGCACAGCTCTGTACAAATAAAGTCTTGCTCTGTTCAGTGTCTTCCTTTGAAAACGTAAGGTAGGCCCATTTCCACCAGCTCGTAATTATTATATATGAGTTGTCACAGTTTTTTTTTTTTTAGCATGCTACATCTGTTAAAATATCTGTTTGATGTTAGACACTGTATGTTTATTCCTATGGCTTTCTTCACCACCTCTTACTTACTGTGGCAAGAGCACAGGGATGTTCCCAGGATATCTGCCTTGTCAGCAGCTCAGTAAATCTTTATTAACAGACCTGTACTCCAGAAGAAAAGTGATAGCTAGGGAAATGAGATATGGAAGGGGAAGGCTTGAAAGGCTACTGATAAAATATCAAAGCATGGCCAGATACTTCATACATATGTTCTTTACATTGCATAATTCCATGTGCTCTTGTGCAAATTGAAAGTAGAAATTGTGTCACAGTGTCTGTTTCTGATTTATTGAAATACCCCCTGGCTTGGAGGTTAAACTGTGAACCTCAGTGCCACATCCAATAAGATATGCTCTGTGCACGCACATGTATGTGTGTGTTAAGTACTGGGGGAACCTGGGACAGAAGGAGCCCTCTACTAGCCATACAAGGAAGGTAAGGACAACTTTAACTGTGGTTTCACTGTCACAGAGTATCCAGAAGAACCTGAGGCAGCAAGTGCTTGCCCTATAAATTCGTCATCCCTCTCTGACAATACTCAGGTTTCTTAAGGACGGCTCCTTTCGGTGTCTGCAGGTATATCTACTGCCCCCTGATGTCTGAACCACAATTTTCCAGGAACTTTCCAGCCTTTCGGGTGGCTTCTTCTGTGATTCTGTGAGTCTTAGGACTCCAGTGTAGTTGCATTTCCCAGAAACAGTAGAGACCCTTCTCTGAGTGAATTTACTTGTATGGACTACTCATGCTCATGAAAGCACAAAACTGCAAGGAAACGGCAGTTTTGATACAGAAGGAGCAGGCTGGTGAGTGCTGAGCAGAGAGGAGCTTGGTTAGGACTGCCGGCTTGCCTCTAGCTGTGTAAGGAATAAAGTTAATTGTTGCCTGGCCTCAGTTAAATGGATGATCACATGAGCAGTAGCGTGTTTAATCACAAAGCCACTAGCAACAACTTGACATGAAGTGGAATTACTTCCATCTCTTTTTTGTTCTAAAGGGATCAGGGACTGAAGCAGTGAGGATATGACGTGCCTCCAGTACAGAATAAACTTTCCTGTCTCTCTTCTTCCTAAGCAGGTTTGTTTCGAGCCGGTGGAACAAAAATGCTGCCTTCTGAAAAGCACAATTTGCCTTGAAAATTTAAGTCAAACCCACAGTAGAGAAATGGGGACCACCACAAGTATTTCTATTGCAGAACCCACTTCCTGTATGAGGTCCTGGGTGAGATTTTCAAATATATCTGAGCGAGTTACTGCGTGGTGGCTGGTATTCTGAATTAATTGAAAAACCTAGTGATTGTCTCCACTAATGAACAAAAATGGGTAGTTCTTTCTGTGGATTTTGAAACTATCCTTGCTTTCAGTATTGCTAACCTCTGACTGTGTTAGATTTCAGTCAAACAAGTTGCCAATTTTAGCCTGAGAAACAGAATTGCCTTGGGGCAGGTGAAGTAACTGTTCTGAATGGTTTGTCTTTTTATCAGTCTATATACTCTTTTGGAAATGGACGGGTTACCTGAACATATTTGACAGAAGTGCTAGTATTTTAGCTGAAATGGCTGTTTTTTATGGAAGGGAAGGGAAGGGAAGTGGTCAAAAATCTCTGAAAGAAACTATCATTTTCTTTCTATTATTGTTCTCTTAGAAGAACTGCATTTGAGTGACTAAGTTAAATAACACAAGCAAAAGATGATGATTCATGCTGCTTTTCCTGATAGTTTCTAATGTTCAAAAGCCAGTATCACAGCTGCAGCTTTGAATAAATGCGTGGGGAAAGGAATAAAATTATAGTAGGTATGTTAGCGTAATGTTCCCAATGTGCAGCCTGTGTATGTGATTACCTAATATTCCTTACCAGCTGTTTCTTAACATTAGTCATAGTGATCTAAAACAACCACCCTCTCTTCATTTATCTCAGTAAACATTGTTCTTTTTGAAGAGGTAAGCTGTTTAGGAACAAAAGTTGTTCTCTCCTCCCCTTCAGCTCTTTCGTATGCATGTCGTAATCATCTTGAATTGGAAACAGCTATAGCTGACTGTGTAGGTAATAAACAGTGAAGAAATATTTAAATATGGTAATAGCTATATTTGAGTATTATTATGAATGTGTTTCCTAGTAGTGTCTGGAAAATGCAAGGCTCTGTTCTCATGCCAGTACAAAACCAAGATAAAAGGAGGAAATGTTTTCATTTTCTTGTTTAACATTACACTTCTCTCTTTCCAAATGGAATCAAGATTTCCTCTTCAGTTCAGTGTTTGTCTTTTCATTTGAAGCTGATAATACCGTGCAACCATTTTGGGTTTATTTCAAATAGGCATTGTCATAACCTGTTCAGGCTAGCATCTTCATAAGAGTCTGTCTCACTTATTGATGGTGAGCTGTGCTCCATTCCTGCTTAGCTTCCAGGAAACTTAGTGGGACGTGTTCCCAAATTCACTGGGACACATTCAGTGAAGCAAAATACTGCTTAGGGTGAAGAGAATATGCTCAAGGTATGTCTGAAGGCAAAATGGCAGGAGTGCTTGTGAGACTGAGGAGAGGCAGCAAGTGGATCACCTCACTCGGTGGCTTCAAGTACCTTCTCCAGGCAGGGTGGTGACCTTCCTTGACAGGACAAGCTGCAAACCAAAACCTTCCTGTAGCTGAAACCACAAGACTTATTCCTTGCTCCAGAAGAAGACCAGAGTCAAGACATGAAATGACATTCAGGGTCATAAGCTGATCATAAGCAACCTGGTCTGGACCATGTGATCTCTAAGAGGGCTTCTTTGTTTTTGCTTTACGTCTGTGTAAGCAAATGTGTAGTTTTGCCCAGCACTTAAAAGTGATTATGTCTCACTGCTGAGACTAAGGAAAGACCAGATTAGTCCGTATTCTAGTTTGTTTACGATACTGCAGCAGAAGCTGACATTTCCTACCTGGTCTTCAATTCAGAACAGATTGACAGGAATGCTTTCTTGTCAGCTGTCAGCAATGAGAAAGATTTGTGCTCCTCTGCAAAAAAAAAAAAAAAAAAAAAAAAAGCATTGGTGAAACAGAAATCAATTGATAAGTATTTGGATAAGTTTATGAATAAGTATTTAGAAAATGCTATTTAAAACCCTAAACAAGAAGCTCTAAGGAGTATTGTGGAGCAGTAATCAAACTGGGCATATATGGAGGGAAAATAATACTTTATTTGCAATTTTGAAGGCCAGTAAATGGTAGTAAAACACAGATATCAAGGAAAAATGTAGAGAGAGCCTCAGCTGGGGTTTGATTAAAGATCAGTGGGGAAGTCTCATTAATATGTAAAGTGCAGTGTATGTACCACTTTGTCAACATATAGCTGGTGCAAAATCAAGGCTGATTTCTGCATACTTCCCCCTCCCTTTTCTTTTCTTTTTTCTTTCTACTAGCCTACTCAAACTGTGTCTTCCCTTTCTGTCGCACCATGTTACTGATCAAACTGATGGGCAATACAGGAGGGAAGACTTTTGATCTCAAACTGTGGTGCTTTTTTATTCCAAAAGAACAATTAACAACTATGAGAAATTCAAGTGATTTTCTCAGTACCTGCTATTATGTAGCTGAATATCCAAAGCTCTGCTTTATAGAAAACAATCTTGAAAATGCAGTCCTAGAAAATGTAACATGCAATTGTAAACACGGAAGCAGTAGTGTAGTACAGAAGGTAAAGAAGTCTTCAAAATTGGAGAATTTTGATCAGTACAACATAGTCTATTCTTAAAGTTATTTAATATATGTAGAATACCAGCATGAAGTATGTACAGTCAGTGTTTCTCTTTGTACTTCCATTTAGATTTTTGCTGCAGCACAAGAAAGATGTGTCAACTGAAGCATATGTTAGGATACCTGACAGACTGAAATTCAAGGCACAGTATTTTAATACTGAATTCAGGTCTTTTGTATAGATAACCAGCTGTTATTTAACAAAAAGATACTGCATAATTATTCATAGGGAAAATATTTATAGTGAGCACATAAGCAATGAAAGCATGCATTCTGGAATACTTTAAAAACAACTGTGTAAAACCAATTTATTTCTGAGGAAGTTTAATCCAGTGTACTGCTATACTAACTTACACTCCTGCTGTTGCCCATACATTATGTTAATGAAAAGTAACAGCTGTAACATCTGTTATCATCACAGCGTATTTTCAGCACAACCTTAACAGACTTTTATATCATATATATACAGTCTTTCTCTTCTCCTCACCTCTTCTTCTGGGATAACTACCCCTCCTTCAATATAAACACGTGCTTATATAACCTGAGCCTCCAGAAGTTGAAAGGCATTCACAACATATCTGGATCTATTGCCAAATCCTTCTTGACTGGGAACATATAGAAGACTCTGGTTGGGAAATCCTCAGCAGTTAGAGGATTCAGGGCTCTTGAAAATGAGTACTTTCTTCTCTTTAGTTTATCTGATTCAACAAGGATGTTCCCTGTGGACAAAATGTTAATATTTCTGGGATGTCAGCCAAGACAGTAACCTAACTTCTGGATTTCTACAAAACACCTTTCCTTCTTCTTACACCAGTTGAATCAAACATGGGATTTAAAAGCTGGAATTTCACTCAATTCTTTTGCTTGTGAGATTTTTCCCCCCCTTCTGTTTTCTTCTTGTATTCACTGGGAAGGAACAGTAATCAGCCAACTAATAGGTAACTGATACACTCAAATTTCATAGTCGTCTCTTGCAGTCCTTTGTATTTACAAATCTACGGTGGAATTTACATTTTATTTTAGTAGGGCCTCGTCTCGTAGAAAAATGATGAAATAGCTACTCTTTATCATCAAGATGTTACAGGTGGCCAGAACCAACTCTAATGACATAGCTTTGGTCCCTTTTTTCACTTTTTGTCATTCAGCTTGTGGGTGTTTGGTTATCAGTCAGAACCTGATTGAGTCTGATTCACCAAGCTTTTGAGCCCTAGCTTGCCAGTAACATCAACTCCTATGCAACACATAAGGTTACATATACACAACCAGCTAGCTAAGTCCTGTGTTGTTCTGCACATGCTCCTTCCCTAGTCAAACATAAAAAGAATTCATGGTCAACACTAGCATAACACAGAATTTCAAAACTATATATAAAAAAAAAAAGCCTTAGCATTCAATGATCTGTGATTAATTGCTGATGCCTCAGGTGATTGCTTCCCTCCAAACTGTTTTTCCGTAAATTCTGGTTACCTTCTAGGGTCTAGCTCTTGACAGTCATTGTCAGTATTGACAATCACTGACAGTCATCTAAGTCTGCTGTCCGTGTGGACCCTATCTGGGCAAAACAGCCAACTCAGAAACCCGTGTGTTTCTTCCCTATATTGGTGAGAGCAAACATGCCTTCACCAAGGGCAAATCATGCCTGAAAAATTTGGTAGCCTTCTAGTAATGCGTTACAGCATTGATAGACAAGGGGAGAGCAACAGATGTCATCTACCTGGATGAATGCACAGTGTTTGACACTGTCCCGCAAGACATCCTGGTCATCCTGGACATCCTCCTAAACTGGAGGAATACAGATTTAATGCATGGACCACTTGGTGGATAAGGAACTGGCTAGATGGTGGCACTCAAAGGGTTGGAGTCAACAGCTCAATGTCCAAGTAGAAGTCAGTGACAAGTGGTGTTCCTCAGGTGTCAGTACTGGGACCAGTGCTGTTCAACATCTTTGTCATCGACATGGACAGTGGGATGAGTGCACCCTCACCAAGTTTGTCTACAACACCGACCTGTGTGGCATGGTTAATGCGCTGGAGGGAAGGGATCCAGAAGGACCTAGACAGGCTTGAGAAGCAGGCCCACATGAACCTCATGAAGTTCAACCAAGCCAAGTGCAAAGTCCTGCAACTGGGTCATGGTAATCCCAGGCACAAATACAGGTTGGGCGGAGAATGGCTTGAGAGCAGCCCAGAGAAGAAGGACTTGGGAGTGCTTGTGGATGAGAAGCTCAACGTGAGCCAGCAGTGCATGCTGGCAGCCGAAAGCCAACCGCATCCTGGGCTGCATCAAAAGAATCGTGGCCAGCAGGTTGAGGGAGGTGATTCTACTCCTCTACTCTGCTCTGGTGAGACCCCACCTGGAGTACTGTGTCCAGCTTTGGAGTCCTCAGCACAAGAAGGACATGGACCTGTTGGAACAAGTTCAGCGGAAGGCCATGAAGACTATCAGAGGGATGGAGCACCTGTCCTGTGAGGACAGTCTGGAAGAGCTGGGGTTGCTCGTCCTGGAGAAGAAAAGGCTCCAGGGAGACCTTATAGTGGTCTTGCAGTACCTGAAGGGGGCCTACAGGAGAGATGGGGAAGGACTCTTTATCAGGGACTGTAGTGATAGGACAGGGGAAAATGGTTTTAAACTGAAAGAAGGGAGGTTTAGATTAGATACTAGAAAGAAATTCTTAACAGTGAGGATGGTGAGACGCTGGAACAGGTAGCCCAGAGAAGTTGTGAATGTCCCATCCCTGAAGGTGTTCAAGGCCAGGCTGGATGGGGCTTTGAGCAACATGGTATAGTGGTAGGTGTCCAAACGCCCCCCATGGCAGGGGGGCTGGAACTTGATGATCTGTAAGGTCCCTTCCAACCTGAACCATTCTATGATTCTATGAAGTTTTCCTTGTTTTCAGGATGCATGAGGACTAAGGTAAGAGGAGGCAGTCATGGCATCAAGCAGCATTCCAACCTGGAAATAAAAATCAACAGACATTAGGACCAGTTGCTCTGAGTGATTTTGGCAAGCACCAGAATTGTAATGCTGGACACATGAATTCCATGGAATTGAAATAACATACCTGTCAGGAAAGGCAATACAGCTAAAGTGAGGCCTTTGATAACATGCCCTCCCATTCAGATAAGGAAGATTTAAAAGACCTCCTGGAAACAACGAATTAGGAGGGGAAACATGCTTGAGCCTCCTGTGTCACAGCTGGAAAGTGAAACCATTGTACTACTGAGCAAAGGGAGTCAAAATGAAACAGGGTAAAGCTCTTCACTGTCTGGCAGATGTGATATGTAGGATCAGGCCAGAGCACGTGCACAATCGCTGCCCTGTCATGTGCCCCAGTGCACATGTGGACATCTCATCTAGGCTTCTGCAGTGCCTCCAGCCAGTGCATGTTCTAACTCAACATGTGCCCTTCTGTCTGCATTTAGGTTGCAATTCAATAGCATGAATTATTGTTTCATCTTCTAAAGGACTTTTGAGCATTTTGCAGATCGACAGCCATGTGAAATACAGCCAATGTTGACAGTGTTGACAGTGTTCCTATAGTAGTTGAGATCAAAGGTCCTTTAACTCAAGAAGCTGCAGGGTGAAATTCTGTGTCTGGTGTTAGACAAAGAGATCAGGCCCTTTTGTCCTGAAAAACCTATGAATTACTTCAACAAGGTAACACCTGGCACACTATAAAGACAAATCAAACCCAGACATTCAATTTTTTTATATTTGTTGGACAGTGTACAGGAATGAAGAAATGAGAACAAGACCGACAAAAGTAATGACACTTTGAAAGTAGAACATATAAGAAAAAGAGACAATAAAAAGTTATGAGAACATATTAATCACACAGAGTCTCACCATCTGTTGACTCCATATATATATCCCATCCTACTGCTCCATATGGTACTTGAAGATAAATACATATAATGATGGATAACAAGTGAAAAATAGCACACAAAAGGTCTAACGTACACATAGTAAATAAGCATATGGCATAATGACCCCATTTTGGTGTATCTGGTATGACCTCCCAGAATACACGAGCAAGGAAAGGAGGCAATCAGCAATTGAGCAAATGTGGCATTAAACAGATCTAGTGACTTCAGTCACTGAAAACTCGAAAAAACTCAGCCACGGAAGGAACCTTAAATGAATAAACAGTCTAGGAACATTAGACCCTGAAAGTAATGGGACATCATACAACCACAGAGCTCTGCCCAATTGCTCGATCAGTCCTCTTCCATCACTCTCTCTCTCTCTTCCATACAAATCCAAATATCAATTACCTTGTCTATCACAAATGCCATTTTACTTTGTCCATGGGCGTCTTCAGTGATGGAGTTTCACATTTAGGAACTAGGAAGATACTCTCCTGTGGAACTGTGGAGCAGAAAACAGAGATAGAGAGTCTGTCCTTCCTCTTTTCCTGCAGATTATTCCCCGGGCAAAGTAGAATGTTGCTCACCCGAGAACCAGGTCTTGCATCAGAGAAAAAAGTCTGGCTGGTAGGACAAGTGGAAATAATATTGCTCAGAAGGTGGATAGTGCTCCAGAGGAGCTGGTAACTCTCCTAATTATTTTATTTTTTTTTTCTTCCCTCCTCCTGCTTCGCCTGCCTGCTGAGCTTTGGGTAGGAAAGAATTTGAATTCTGTGCAATATGAAGTTCAGTCATGCATCTAAGTGCTGCATTTTCTTTGCAGTCCCTGCCAGAAGAGTAGAGTTTTTTCCAACCATGAACTCTGGGCACCGACCAGGGGAATGTTCAGATCTTCATTCCAGTTAGAGAAGCTGGTTTTACAAACACCCCGTAGTCATTTTCATATGTTCTTTTTGTGTCCTCTAGTCCCATCACAGCTTGTTTGGCCAAATATATAGTTATACAGACTTTCAGAATTTGTTGTATGTACAGTTAATTGATGGATAGGCTGTTTAACATTGTCTACATTTCCCTCTCAAAAAACGTAGAACTAAGGATGGAATTTGTCTTGCTGCAAGTGGTAGCAGTTTCTATATGAATTTTCAGGTAAGAATCACCTGACACATGAAGGAACTGGGCTGTGAAAAACAAATACACCCTACCTCTGACAGCAGCTCTCAGCTCCCAGTTCACAACAGACTTTTTGACTTTTAAGGGAAGCAGGCAGCCTGGTGTGCAAATCCTACTGGATTAGAGGGACTTCCTTTCATTTGCACCTTTTTTCCCCCACCCTGTATTTGTGGGCTTCTGTGTCACGCAGAAGAGATGAGCCTCTGACCATTAGTTACTGCGGTTTCCATGGCAGCTACAAAGATTATTTTGGAAAGCAGTTGACTTTAGCTGGAATCTTTGATCTTTGTTTCCTAATGAGTTGTGCTCAATGTATAAGTATTTCTTATATTTCTGGTCCTAATATAATTCAAAGATTTCCCTTTACTTTTTTTCTCTTTTTTAAAATTAGAATATTTTCAACCCAGCAAGGAAGTTTTGCCAGTGCCTGGGAGGAAGTCGCTGCAAACTGCTAATCTGTCACCTGGGGTCTGGGGTTGCTGGCTTGATGTCACTGTGAGTGGAGGTCAGCATGTCAGGAGAGGGAGCATTCTGCATCCACTTTCCTGTTCCTGTGCAAATGATAGACCTGATATGGGCTGAGACTCTTTTTCTGGAACAAGAAGAAGCTGAGTCCTTCTTGACTGCTCTTCCTGCCCCCAACCATAGCTCTAATATTAAGAACAAGTGACATTGTTACCATTATACAAGAAAAGGGAGGGGATTAAACCTGGTCCAGTTGCAAAGTACTTTTTTGTGTTTTGTCAGGCTCTGTTTATTATTCTCGTGTTTTGTTTTCCTGCAGCTATGTAGTACTGATGGATGCTTATGGTTGCAGAAGACCTATTTGTCAATTTTTTTTGACAGAGCAGTGATATGTGTTCTGCCAGGTAAAATTTAGGGGCACGTGTCTCTGGCAAAACAGTGAGCTAAGAAGATTTAATGAGGAAGTTTTTATGAGACTTTTCTATTTGTTGACTACAGATAATAGATGAAAGATGTGATAAAGGCCTTCATTTCTCTCTGAAAATGTGACCTTTCTGGAGGTTTATCTTTTTTTTCCTTTTTTCCTCAGTTTCTGGTCATCTGTCCACCTTCTGGTCTTGGCCAGAAGTGGAAGTATTGCCCTGCAATGAGATGTGCTTTTTCTAAGGTATTTCTGATCCACTGAAGCAGTAAAATGCTAGGAATTGCTGTGAAAAATCTCATTCTTGCAAAGTTAGGTCCAGTGCTTGAAGTTGTGTTTCCTCAACAGTATGTGCTTACTGGGAAGAAAGATAGAGATTTCTGAGCAGTGCAACGTTGCATCTGTCTTCTCTTAAGTAACCTAGAAGGAGGGAGGCAGTGCAAATAGCACCTTAAAAGAGAAATCGGTGCAGTAAAGGTTATAAGCAGGCAGTGACGAGTCTTGACATATTACTGTGTCATCCCTCCCACTTGGATGGAGGATAGTCCATTTGCTAGAATACTTTGATTTGTTTTCCATACTTAACAGTGCCTTGTATTAGTCTGTGTTGACAGGCCTTTCTGGTTTTGGAAACCAAAGGCAAATGCTAACCTTATTCCCAATCCAATATAGCCAGCACAAAGCTCTTTTTTTTTTTTTCCTTTTTCTTTTTTTTTTTTTTTTTTTTTTTTTGGTACGATAAACCTACATACTAAGCTGCAAAAGGGAGCACAAAAGGGAGCAGTTTCAAAGATGAATGGAGCCAGCTCAAAAATCAAGACTATATTACTCGCTGTAAGCACTGCATCACAAAAACCTGATTTCTTCCCTGCAACAGTGACAGGCTATGAAGGCAAGAGGTGAAAACTGTCTGTGTAGGTGGTATGCTTGGCTCATAGTGCTGGTACCCATCTTTTTTTGGAGGAGGTTGTGGGGCTGGGCCGTAGTGAATCCATCTGGATTGGAGTCTTGTCCGTATTGTTTCCACGCACTCCAAACAGGTAGGTCATTCTTTTTTTTTTGAGCACAGTAGACAAGGTTTTTACTGGTTTGGTTTTAACTCTAACCCAAATGTGTCAGGAAAAGCAGGTTGTCCAGATCATTCTTGATGAATTTGTGGCTGCCCTGGCAGCCTGCTATTCCCAGGCAACCAAATTCCTGGTCTTTGCCTTGGGCTGGGTCTGTCTAGGTAGCTACATTTCTGTTTGGTTTGGTAACTGTACGGTCTGAGACAGTCTCATTTTCTCACTGGCCTGATTTTCAGAGGTGTCAAGTGCCCACAAATCTAAAAAAGCCAAAGGACATCAGGGTGCTCTGAAAATCCTGCCATGGATGGATACTTTCAATTCAGCAAAGAGGAACACTTGCAGGTGATTTATTCTGTCCTTAGCTGCTTTTCCTGCCATGTCTTTTACTTCTGGCTCTGTTTGTGATTAAATTATATTAAAAACTTTGTCAGCTCTCTGACTGGGAAGCTCCTGCTCAGAGATCTTGCAGATTAGATCAGATTCTATACCTTCTCCTTTAGTTATTTACCTATTTTTAAAAGGAAATAGCTAGTTTTGGAGAAAAGCATAAACATGTGCTGTTAGTGAGCATAGTGTCACCATAAAAACTAGTAGACAAAGCTGATAATATTTTTGAGAATCTTCATGATTGTTCTAAATAGACCAGGATCTTTGTGGCCTTCATTTGTAATTTTTAGGTACTCAGATTTGATAGCTTTGTACTGATTTACATTTGCTCTTGTATGCAGTCTGCAGTACATCATCAGTTACCCAAATTGGGCATAGACGTGTGCAAGTGAATTATTCTGTTTTTAAGAGAAACCCCACAAACAAGAGTTGCCTTTTCTCTCCTCTTAGAATTCACTCCCTAATACAGTTTTTCACCTCTTTAGGTCTTAAAACTGTGGTTATGATTCTTTTGATCTATGAACTGCATACTGATGTTTGGCAAAATCACTATGAACATATTACAGCCAGAGGAAAAGGCTACTGAGTTTAAAGTATGGCCTGCTATTTCTGAAGTCAAGTTTTAGGTAAGGTGGTAGACCTTCCACAGACTGTGGAACAACTTAGATTGTGGAAAAATTCTGTAACATCATTTCATTAGGTAATTAGAACATTTAGGTGACTTAGGTGACTCGTTTTTTTTTTTTTTGTAATCAGCTTTACTGTTTGGAAATACTGGGAACCTTCTCAACCTGATTAAGATTTTCCTTGAATGACTTGTATGTTACTTTCTTCAAGCTCTGTTTCTAAAACTGCAGGAGCTATTTGGCATATGCTGAAACCACTTTTCTACAACAGATAAAAAAACTGCTGTCAATAAAGTATGAAGTAAAGGGAGCTTGTCTCTCCAAAGAGTAACTTTGTGTACCCAGATGCTCTTGGATCACCACCGGAAAAATGACTGATGCTCAAGTCAGAGTTCACATTTGTTGGTTTGGCAACTTCTGTTTCCCCACTAAGCTCAGACTGTTTTCAGATGGAATGAGGTGTATTTTTTTTTCAGTGATGATACTGTGGAGGCTTTTCTTATGACACAAGAGAACAGTAAGAGAGGCTGAAGGATGAACATTTTGATGCATTTGAGAGCAGCCTTATGGCAAAATAACTCTGATCATGAGCAGTAATCTCTAATATGTGCTGGTATTTTATTTTGTATACAGTTTATTGCTAGCTTTTTTTTTAAACCACCTTTTCTCTTTGCTTCTCTTCTTGGATTACATGAAGGTTGTTTTTTTCTGTTACTGGAAGAAGCCTGAAGTGATTTAAAGAGTTTTTCTCTGTGATGTTCCATTCCAGACCTGAAACACAACAGTTTCTATGACACCTTCTTTTCTTTTTGTCAAATGGTATTTGTTGACTTTTGAGGGAAGGCGGAAGTGTCAACAAATTTTCAGACAACTTTCATTGTGATTTAATCTGGATATCTGTGTAGGAGAACAAGTAGGAGTCAAGCACTGTATCATTGCTCAACACTAGCCACCTCTAAACTTGAAGAAAATGTGCTGCTATGGGGAACAATAGGTATTTTGGCTCCAACCTGCAAAATGACTTTTAGCAAAAATAACTGATGCAAAGCTGGAATGGTCAATTGTCAACTGAGTTAACTGGATTTCTGTGAAGTCAGTTGTAGTTAACACCTCTCCTGTGTGTTGCAGTGCAAGATTGCATCCTTAAAACACTTGATACTCCTGTAGCAAGGACAGTGGAATAAGAGTCCAGAGTAATTTCTAAAAAAGCACTAGGTTTCATTCAACTTGCATCCATAGCAAAGACATCGAGGAGGACCAGAAAAAAATGTGATGGATGCAGAGGAAATATATGAAGCTGGTGTGTGCAAAGGCAGATCCACCTGACCCTCTGTTCTCTGGCTAGGATAATTAATGTGCAGTTGCACAGTTTTTTTCTAAATGGAAGAACATCTGGTGCTCAGAGATGTGGCTGAGTGAAAAGAGTGTTATTTGGAAATAAGATCATGCAAAGGCTTGGGAGACAGCTATTGTGTAGCTACACCTTCAAAGGAACCCTCTAATTCTGTTCAAATAATAAAGGAGAAAGAAGGCCTAGGTCCATTCATGCGAAACTGTGAATAGTTTCCTGGCTTTGGGGAACACACAGCTTATGCTTCATGAGACTGTCATCTCCTCCTTTGAGAAAGCACAGTGGAAATACCCTGGAGGGAAAAGTCACATGGGAGAAGATCAAAGCAACCCGAAAAATGTAACAGAATGGCACTAGAGAGGCGAGCGAGGGGGATGATAAAAAATGCCTGCTACGTAAAGGCTCTGACATTGGCAGGGTCAGGGAGAAGGAGATCAGCTGGGACAAAGAAAAAGCACCCTCAAGAAACTGTTTGACATTGTGTACTGTAACTATTCCAAAAGGCGCCTATCTAGAGTAATGCTCACACACCCTTAAGAAAATAAGATAGACTTTTTCCCTGTGTCATTTTTGTTTTACTTTGCAATAGTTTTTTTTCCTCTTCATGCTTAAATAAAGCTTCCTGACAACTTACGTGCCTTTTAGACTTTGGGATTTTAGCAGAAAATAAATGGAGATGACACACTTTTCATCTATAAGATCAATAATACAGAAAGAGCATCTATCTACTGTCTACCTTCCCCATAACGAGCCATCACATGGTGAGTTGCTCTCAGTCCTAGGCTGTGCAAAACTGGCTAATGTAAGGGCCTAGTCTTAAAACCTCTCCTTAAAGTCCACAGCTCATTCTTTCCCCAACCAATTATCTGTCTGAATCGCTGGTTAAATCTAAATTTTCTAGAAAAGAATCTGCTTAAGACAGTAGTATGCATATTGTGTAGCATGATGGCCTAGTGCTCCTGTTGGACCTTTAGATTCCAAATTAGTAGTCTTAACAACTGCAATAAGTAAACATCCCATGATTACAAGTGATTTTTTTTCAAATGGATCTGAAGTGACACTTATTAGCCAAAACCTTTGAATGACAGAAGAAGCTGGCATCACTTCCTGATTCCTTTTCAGTTATGAAATGTCTGTGGTCAGGGCATTTTCATCTATCATGAACCCAAGACTCTAGATTAAGAGAAGTGGCTAAATTGGATTTTTATAAATTCAGTGCAAATGCCACTATTTTGAGGAAGTGAATTTCTGCTACAAGATGCACTCTTCTGAACTTGCTGCTTGCTATCCAGGTTTCATGATCTAAATGATTTACTGTCTGTTGCCTCTTGAGAGCTGAGAAATTTCATTCTTATGATGAAAACTCCCAGGGAGATGCACTCATTTGTAGAGTGCTTCAGTTCAGATTAACTATATAAGTGTGTGCATTATAATACCAATGTCAGACTTCCTTGGCTGATTTTTTTCAATGTATACTTGTGTATATTTTCTTTTTTTTTTTAATTTTTGGGGCATAGTGTCTGGGGATTATAATCTTGATTGGGACTTCCAGTTCAAAAAGGAAGCAGTCATTCTTTCCTTTGTTTGACTGGGGTTTATCAGAGTAGTACTTATTTAACCTTGTGGGCGTTGTCGTGTGATACCACTTTTGGGCCTGACAGGTTTGGGAGATTTCCTTCTCTACCACCTATGACGTAGCTGTGCAAATGAAAAAGGGAACTTAGTTTACTTCAGGGAACAACTTGCTTCTACTCTGATAAGATTTGGTGTCTTTCACCTCTAATCTTAATAGAGATTAAACAGTGAGGATAAACTGAGTTCAGATTAGCTGAGCCAAATGAGGTTTTTAATCTTGACATTATAAAAGTAATACTGAGCACTTTAGGGTTTGTTTACTTGTTTTGCCGGTCTTCTAGTAATCAAAGAAACTTTTGATATAAAGTGGCAATGTTTCAGGCCTGAAACCAGAGCATGGGTGAGCAATTGCAGGTGTCATTTAACAATTGAAATGAGGTGTCATTTAAAAAATTTCAATTACAGGCCAACAGCAACCTTGTGATGGCATGAGATATGCTCAGATGAGTGCGCTACTGTAGGAGGAATCAGAACAGCAGATGGTGCTTAGATGGCATTGGGTGAGTTGGCCTGAGATATAGCTGCTTACCCAGGCCAGCCTCGGCCCATAACAGAATATGACTGAGACTTCAGGGAATTAATTGCCACCTCTGATTAATCATACAACCCCCCATTCCTACAGTTTTTCATTGTATATTTTGAATGGCTTGGTCACTTGAAGATTTTGGTATGACACTCAAGAGGTTGAGCAGATTGAACATCCCAGAGTTTTGTAATTTCTCATTTGTCCCATAGCCAGTGGGTCAGTGCTGGGAGCCATGCTCTGCCTAGGTGTGAGCTGCACAATACTGCAACTTGTGGTGGTGCTGCTTATATAAAGTTGTGTGTGTGCTCTGTGCTCAGTGTAGGCACTCATACCCTCTGTATGAATCTCTGCAGGGCTTCTACCTTACCAGAGCTTTAATTTGGTTTCTTAAGGAAATTCTGGTTATGTAGTTGCACAGTGTGCTTGCCCCCTTTCTCCACCCCCTTTGCTCCTTCAGTAGCTTCTTATGCAACTAAAAGGTTGAGGTCTTAAAGAGATGTGTTCCCTACAGAAGCCATGAAGTTGCATAAAACAGAACAAACTTACCTGAGACCTGGGCTGACTTTGGTGAGCTGGTCTCCTTCTGGACACCAGAAAGTCAAAGAGAGGAACTTTATAAAAGCCTTGACCATGTAAAAAGCTTCATCTGAATCTTATGCCTAATTGGAGGCCTAAAACAGGCAAGCATAAATCTACAGAAAATGTGAGTCCTTAGTTCTGGATTGATGGAATGACATCATAGCCTAATGCTCTCTGAAGGTCCAGTCTCATCTGAAGACCTTCCCCTTGCTATCTCCAGGCCTGTCCTCTTCTCTCAAGCCAGATGCACAGTGAAGGAATTCTATTTCTAGCCTTTAGGTTGAAGAGTAGAAACAAATAAAGAAAAAGTCTGCAAGAGAACTGAAAAGAAAAGCCTGCTGCCTCATCTTCACCTTAGCTGTAAAAGATTTGGCATTTTTTTTGGAGTTATATGGAAAATGCACGGAGAGGTTTTAAATAAATGTTGTGCATCTCTATGCAGTGCCCTATGTGGAGAAGAAGCATGAAGTCTCAGCTAAGGCACAGTAATGAACTTAATTTTGAGGCTATATGTGACAGTCAGAAAATTTCCTCTCTAGGCAGATCAGGAGGACATATTGGCTGTTCTGTGTAATATGTTAGACCTATGTATAAGTGTATATAGAAAGACATTCTTGTCTCTTCACTTTGAAAGGGCTGCAGGTTAAGCCCAAATTTCTGTTAAGAGAACTGATACGTTGTGCAGTTTGCCACCTTGGAAAGCTCTCTGAAGTGTCTGCTATGAACCCAAGCTATCTCTCATTTCAGCAAAGTTTCAGTGTGGGAACCTTATAGGAAAGTAAGAGTCTGGGTGCTACTGGCAGTCTGCTGAAAAAAAACCCCAAAACATCACCAAAGAATTTATAGTGCACTGCTTGAATTCTTGGTTGCAAAATTACAAAAGTTGCTGCTGGTTGGTTTAGGATTGAAAGTGATGGAATGTAACATTCTCTTCTGTGCAAGGCCAGGGTTTCAATTTTCTCCAATTTGTGACATAAACAAATAGCTTTGGAATGTGCATCTTGAATAGATCAGCCCGAGAATAAAGATGGATGCTCTTTCTGTCACATTTTCTCAGATTTTGCAAGTTTCCTACAGTAGAGGATGCAGGGCTTCTGCTGAGGCAAGCACTGCTGACTCCACTAATCAATGGAAAGTGATGTCTGACCATGTGATATGAGAACAGCACTTTCCATGTTTGCCTGATTATCGAAGAACTGGAATCAGCATTGACGAAGATAATGTGATGTCACTCTTTAATCTGGCAAGCCTGCAAAACCACTTCCTCCTTGTGTAGGCTGGAGGTCTCATGATTGCCATTTCACTCTAAAGCATTCATTGAAAATGATGTAAGACAGTAGAGCTTTGACTTTGTCCTTTTTTTAAATGAATGAATGCTATTGTGAAACTCCTTGCATCTATATTAGGAAATACACTGGATATTCAACAGAATGTACTGGTTATCAAACAAAAAAAAGGGGAAGAAATGAAAAGATTAACTTAATCACTTTTTTTTTTTGAGCTTTAGCTTTGATTTCATTTAACATAGATTAATAAGCGAGCCAACAAGTTAAAATTCATGATCTGAACCACCCAAGGCCTGGGCATTTCCAGGACTGAAAGAAGCTGGTCATCTTAAAGAAGGGGGTGAGTGGGTATTTTATACCATGAGAAATCTGTCCGTGACTGTATCTTAATATGGTTTTAATAGGTTGTCTGGAATAGGACAGTTACATTTCTTGAGATTTCTAAATGACAAGGAAAATCTTGCAGGAGGTCTGTCAAGGTTTGTACTGCTGTGACTTGTGTAGTGGACTACATGATTTTTTGCAAGGAGTGGTCTGTAAACTGTTGATAGTCAGCAGTCAACTAGCGATGACAGTGAGGTCTCCAAGTCCTTCTGCGTTGCACAGTGCCACAGTTCTGTTGAAGTAATGCACAGTGCTACTTCAGGCAGGGGGTTTTCTAGGAAAAATAACATTATAAATCTGTTCATATGCATTTCACTCTTAGTGGAATTCACTCACAATAAGAGCTAGTAGAAAGCCTTCTAACTAGCCCTCTCATACTGTTCTCATTCTCCAGTTCTGCTCTCTCCTGTCTGTGAGGGCTGTGGACTCTTTAGCTAGGGTGGCAGCCTCTTCCAGTAGCTGTACTATAACATATAGAATGTGAAATCATGATTTTTGGGGGCCTCTTGGAACCTTACGCGCTGCCAATAGCAATCACTGTTTCCTTATTAAAACAGCTCAGTTTAATAATTAGGCCTAAATGTGTAAAGCAAAACAATTAAGGTAAATCCTGAAGTTTTGTTTAAAAAGTAGAAAAAAAAAAGTCCAAGCTATTTTTCTCAATATGTGTTTGAACTAGATTCTTAAAAGACTTGTAAAAGAGCAGAACAAACATTGAATGCTGTTAGAACCAAGAGATAAGATGGAAGGTGCCATAATATTAGATCATCTAATTATTTATTTTTTTTTTTGTTCATGGATTTTGAGGAATGTTGCTTTGAAATCGTGAATTATATCTTTCAGGATCTCCTGGAATATTGTGTGGAAAAAAAAATAATGTAGTGGTTCTTTAAAAGATGGCTGGAAACTATAATACCTGTATAGATCTGTTCTTTTAGAGCATTATCATTTTGGAGAAAGAAGTTTGATAGCTACTTTTTATTGTTGAAAGAAGCAGAGAAATTAAAAAAGAAAAATGTGTATCTTGGTTAATAAGAAAATAACTTCTTTCCTTTTGTTTGTTTTCCCTTGGATTGCTGAAGTAAAAAAAAATCAATTATTGGCATAGCCCTGTTCAATACAGACTTTTGTGAAAGCAGGCGACAAGAGCTACTATTACCTGTGTGTATATGGGAACTGTTACACAACATGACAAACCTTCTTAACGATATTCTTTATTATATGTGACATGAAACACAAGCATGCCTGCACACAGACTAGGACTAAATGTGACACTGAGTCTCATGGCAAGGTATGCTGGATGCAAACACCAAAGCTCAAGGGCACAGCTAAGCTTTTTGTGGTCACATAGTATGTGCTGCTCTTATTCTGCCAGGGCTTGACACTGGCTGAAGGGTGACTTGGAAGGACAAGCTGTTAGAAGAGTGGACAGTGCTGAGGTGTTCTCCTGATAGCTCGGAGAGAAAAAGAAAACATGGACACATTTAAAAGGTGAAGATTTGTAGCAGTGGTTGATTCAGAGCTTCACCCTGTGTCCTGTATTCAGAGTGACTGCCTATCAATTTAATATTCAAAGTCACTCTTTGGCTTCTATAATATCAAGATGAACTTGGGGCTTGTTTTTTAAAGGAAACTGAGGACTGTGAGAAGTTTGTAAATTCTGTTATTCGAATTCCTGGCCAACACCTGTCAGGAATCTCACTTTGAACCATTTTTCCTGTCTTTAGTGTCACAGGTGGTGTAGCTGAAAATGCCAACAGAAACAACTTTTGAACCTCAGCATAAGCTATTACTTGGCAATTCATCTTGATGAGTTAAGCAAGATCTGTGGTGCTGAACACCTGCCAGCGTGTTCCTGGGATACTTCTGATGATAAAAGCTTATTCTTTCACTAAGTTGGTGCTAAAACCACAACAGCAGAATGTATATTCAGGACATTTCAGGATATAGGTATCAGGGTCCAGAAGGAGCAGCATGCTGCACTGTGCCTGTGTGGTGCAAAGAAACAGTGGTGGCCTAGAGAGCTTTTTACTAAATGAAGTGTGTAAAGGTCTTGGCTTTATATATGGTGCTGGGATTGTAAGAAAGACAAATGCCTTGAGAGGTAGGATAGCTATAATATGATGCCTTTAAAGATGTAGAAGCATTAAGCAAAAGTAATTTAGTAAATAAGTCCCTTTTGTCAAGTATCTCTGATGACAGAGCTTTCTTCTGTCCTTCATACCTTGTTCAGTCT
Source organism: Gallinago undulata (assembly GCA_026546715.1). Taxonomy (NCBI): domain Eukaryota; kingdom Metazoa; phylum Chordata; class Aves; order Charadriiformes; family Scolopacidae; genus Gallinago; species Gallinago undulata. The sequence continues at coordinate 91,411,915 of JAOTQQ010000012.1, forward strand.
GTGGCAAAGTGCCTTTTCTAAAGGTACCTGTGTACCACGCAGACTCCTAAATTAGGGTTTAATGTGCAAGAATAATTCTTTTTTTTTTTCCTAAATAGTTGAAGAATCTCTTCTTTTTATGCCTTTCAGTGATTCTTACTAAGTGGCTGCTTAGTCCTGGAAACTTCTATCTCTGGACACATAAACCAAGCAGACTTTCATTCCACAAAATGTGAGATGCCTGTATATGATCAAGTGAAGGCATTTGGCAAAGGTCACAGAAACCAATCTTTGTGAGCACAAAGGGAAATCTATCTTTCTGGCTCTTTGGAAGAGAGGAAGCTTCAGGTACAGCTGGCTGGCCCTTACTTTTTTTCTTCTCCCTTCTTCCTGCAACCATGATAGCACCACTGACTGAGCCGTTGAAAGCGAAACTGTAAGATGCATCGTGTGAGGTGGCTGTCCAACTGGCTTTAGGTGCAAATTTGGCAGTCTGCCTGTGGAAGTCTTGAAATTCCTCATCTTGTGCTGTTGTAACTTTGCAGGGCAATTTTCCTTCAGCATACTGGAAACAGAAAGAGCTTTGCAATTAACTAGTGAACAAATTGATTTATAAATCTGTTCTTGCTTTTCCTTATCCCTGTATGCACTGTCCTTCCCTACCATGGGATACATCACTGTATGTTCTGAGTATAGTTAAAATTATCATTTTGTATCTCTTGTTGTACATTAAAATCAGATCACTAGCATGCTGTAATTAAGGGTTTTATATCACTTTGGAGCTTTAGAGGAAGGAGACAAAGAATGTGGATGGTTTGGGATCTCCTCTTCTAGCACATGTCTGGATGACTCATTAAAGCTAATTTTAAATGTTGGTGGCATGTCCTGTCAGGTTGGCTTAGTTTGCCATTATTCTTTTTCTCTGCACCCAAGGCTGGTTGCAAGGTCTATGACCCGCTCTAGTCTTATTGTAGGTGTTAAAATTTCACATCGCTGTGCGCTGCAGCAGTTGTTTCGATGTAAAGCACTCTAATAATGGTCTTTAGAGCTCAAGATAATACCAAAGCTCAAAGAGGTCAGATGGCCAGCTTGTATATGCCAATGTTGTGGTTGACAGAGGTATGTTGATTTTTACAAGGGAACAGAATATCCAGCAGCACTGGAAGCGTAGATGTTTTAATTCTTGACCTTTCATTGAGTCCATTTGTTGTGCTCCTCTTCTTTCAGAGAAATCTGAAGGGTATCTGCCACACAGTTTTGATCTATCGTTGAGAAAATTATTACAAAATGGTGCTTCCTTCTGTATTTATTTATTTTTTAATCTCAGGTCTAGATTTCTCTTAGGGATTTTATTATGGTGGTTGTCTTACAAATGTTAATGGAATAATCTTGACAATTTCCTGTGAGGAGACTTCAGCAGATATGTACGTATCTGCCACAGAAATCTGATCCTTTGAGTCATTGGAGTTATTCTGAATTCTTTCATTGATTGGCAGAGCAGAATTTTTTATATGTTTAGTAAATATCACAAAACAGATTTCTGCATTGCAGCAGGAACCAGAATGCAGAGACATAGTGACTTGTTCATTTTGACACAGGAAGCCAGCAGAAACACATAATTTGAAGCCTGATCTCTGTTCTGCCCTAGGACCTTTTTCCTGGCTTTTTAATACCTGGTGTCTGAAGGCCAGATGTCAGGATTTTAGAAAATGGAAAGCTGTCATAATTTTTTACTATGGAACATATTTGATAAGCTGACTGACCAGTGTTTCCTTCAGTCCAGAAATGGTCATCATCTTCTATTGTCATCTGTCAGATGTCATTTATAGTAGGTTAACTTGTAAGACAGGAAAAGTGAGCTTAGGCTTTCCTAAGGAGAAATGAGTTAAGAGACTGCACAGCACTACTCTTCCAGACACTGCCTGTTTTTAAATTACAGTGGGGAGTGAAGTCTGCCCTGTATAGCATCTATCACTGGCTGGGGTGCGGGTCTGTGTTCTGTAGCAGGGATGTTGAGTATAGAGCCGTGTCTCCCTAGGAAGTATTGGGGGACACTGCCATCTACTGTCTCCCTTACCTGAAATAATAGTTTGGTTATCGACTTTGTAAAAGAGATGAGTTTCTTCTGCTGCTGCTACTACTTTTTTTTTTTTTTTTTTTTTTTTTTAATAAATGTTTTAAGGTTATTTATTTT
>JAOTQQ010000012.1:91414187-91437510 GCA_026546715.1 Gallinago undulata
AACGTACTAGGTCTGGGAAATCTGGATTTCTCTTCCCAGGTCTGTGGTGAGCCCACTTTTGTTGCTACCTGCCTCTTACTCTTAAATGTGGAGGGATCCTGACTGTGGTGCAACAGGAGAGAACACGACGCTGGGATTCAGACAAAGTAGCTTCTATTACTATCACCACCACTTCGTGTATTGGAGAACCTTGGGCAAGTTCCCCTGCCTCCATTTCCACCCTGCTAAATAAGGAGAATGATACCAATCTGCCTCATAAACTGCATTAATGTTTTAGCAGCAGTTCAGTGTCATTATTACTCTCTTGAATAGCTACAGATTTGGAATAGTCCAAAGGAGGAGTAACTGTGGTCTGGGAAATCCATGCACAAGTGTGAGGGAAATTGTTGCCAGAACATTTTCTTTTTGAGGAAAGTAGCCAGTGTTGTGCGCTCCCTTTCTTTCAATCTGGTGACAAGGACTGTACCATGGCATGTTATCACAGTTCTTCCTTTATCCCTGCACTGACCTCCGTACAGAGGTGGGCTCTTGCTGTTTGACAGGGCATATAGACAGAATCACCATTTCATCCAGTGGGAGGGGTGTATGGACAGCAGCTGAGGGGAGCATGTGGTTCCACATTTGTGACATCAAAATGTGTTTGTAAAACAGCACAGGCATCCCAATGGCCTTAGCTTAGTCACACTACTCGGTTCAAAACCAATGCAAGAAATGATGGGTTCAGTTATAATTATCCACTCATAATTAATTCATAATTAACAACAACAACAACCAACACTGCTGTCCTAGTCATTTAATGTCTTCAATATTGAAGGCTCTGAATCAATTTTTTTATGTGTTTCTCTCAAAATACACTTGTTTGAGTATATATAATCTATATATAACACTATAACTCAGCAATGTACTCATCTTGTGGAATTGATTGTTTCAGGTAGTAAAGCTAGATATTCATGACAGGGAATAAATAAACTTGTAATGTTGTGAAGCATTCATTAATTTTTGTAGGTCTAACTTCTGGACAATAGTTATCACTGGGCAGTAAATCACTTAGATTGAGCCCCAAGCACCAAAGGACAGCACAGCTGAGAATCACCAGTCCAAGATGTACTTCTCTATTTCTCTCTCAACAGATCCATTCATATGGTGAGAGCTGGATGTGTTGCTCCTCCCGATTCATCATGCTAAGTTTGCATACCTTAATGCTTATAGGCAGTCAGTGTTGCAAGGAAGCTTTGTGCAAATGCCGTTGTCCTACAAAGTCTTCACATGGCTGGGAATTAAGTTTTATACCTCATCTGTAGCAAATACAGGCCACAAGGTCACAGAACCACAGAATCAGTGAGGTTCGGAGGGACTTCTTGAGACTTTGTCCCACCCCTGTGGTCAAGTGAGTTAGTTGGAACAGATTTCTCAGGACCAAGTTCAGTTGGGTTTTGAATATCTCATGAACGGAGACTACAACCTCTCTGGGCAATCCCTGACAACGCTTGGTCCCCCTCACGGTAAAAATGTGTTTCCTGGTGTTCAGATGGAATTTTATGTTTCAGTTTGTTCCCATTGCCTCTTGTCCCGTCCCTGGGCAATACTGAAGACAGTCTGACTCCTTCTTCAATCCTCTGATCAGGTATTTATGCATTTGATAAGATCTCCCCTGAGGCTTCTTTCCTTAAGGCTAAACCGTTCCATCTCTCTCAGCTTTTCCTCCAGTCTCATAATCATCTTTGCTACTTTTATCTGGACTTCCTACAGTAAGTCCACCTCTTTTTTGTACTGGGGAGCCCAGAGCTGGATGCAGTAGTCCAGACGTGGACTCTGCTCACCAGTGCTTAGCTGAAAGGAAGGATCACCTTGCTTGACCTGCTGACGACGTTGTTCCTAATGCAGATGATTCTGTCATACAGTCCTGCAAGAGATCTTTCCAGATGACAGTGATAAATAACTGTGCTTGAGTGCCATCATGCTGGACATGCATGCTTGAACTTCTTGTGTTTGGCAAAGGCAACCATGCAATCTCTTACTTTGTCCATTCTGGTACAAGTCCTCTCTGGCTATCACTTTTGCATGGAACGGGCATTTCATAGACTAAGATTTCTTAGACCTTCAAAATAAAATTATTGTTTTTTTCATTTCTCACTTTTTTTCATTTATCTAACCAATTTGGGGGTTTGGAGGTTACATTTGTGTCTTTAGATGTGTTATGGGGGAGGCAAACAAGCAATGAGAATTGCAAAGGGTTTTAAATACAAGTATTTTTTAGACTAGCAAACATAAAAGATTTATAGAGCTGGAAAATATAATGTCCTAATAATTTCTCAGCTTCCTCATCAGTTTATAACATTTTAATTAGTCCTCCAGGGCAAGTAGAATTCTCTTTTTGCATCTCAGGGCTTCTCCTCAAACTACACCATCTCTCAAAGACGCGCCCACTTCTCTCCTTCTCTCTCCTTCCTCTCCTTTGTCTTCTGTAGGCGGTTTCTTCTTTTGACCACGTCTAGCCTACAGATCAGTCCCATATGCTCCTTATGTTTCTTTTGCTTGCTCTTTCCTTAGTTTCTAATTCCATAATTCTTTCAGTGGTCTTTCTGTTGTTCTAAGAACTAAAAGTTCAAGGGGTAAAAATAAAAAAAAATCCCTGTGAGTTAAGCCATCCTGTCTTTCTGCCTTTCCTAGCGGATGGTTGTCTCCTCTACAGGAAGACTTGTAGGTATAACTCTCCTGTCTCCTTAACACAGATCATGAGAATCACAGTAAAAGACCATGATAAAACTTGAGAGGACATATAGTCCACAAAAAACAAATTGGATTTTGTAGTTTGTGCAGTTGTCTTCTAACCGCTACCACTACTTTCTGCAACACCAAGGTTTACTGTTTGTCCTCACAAAACTACTACTGTGACCTCTGGTTCATCTCTCATGCAATATATCAGAAAAGAGTTTATGCAGAAGCTAATAACTGATGATCAGATACATGAAGCCAGATCAAATCAATGAAATTATTATGGTTTGCCTTCACTTGTCAAGAGTGGAATTGGGGAAAAAGGGAGAGATTTTTAACTATGATTAGATTAACATGAGGTCATGGGTATCGGCAAAGTAATTTTCAACTTCAGACAGTAAATACTGCTTTTCTGTTTACCATGTCTTTAAAGAGAGTGACAAATGAAGACAAAACACAGAGAATATATGCCTATCTGAAAAGAAACCTTTTATTTTCTGTCAAGACAGCAGAATCGATATTAAATAAAATGGCAGTCTACATTTATTGGTGGGTAGTACAATGTCTAGGATCAGAAGTGGATGAGTGATGTTGCTCAGAATTCAGTTACTGAACTGGGCAGTTGTAATGGCTGGTTGAGGGTCTTCCTATGTCTTGTGGAGTTTTCTGTACAGCTGGGGAAGAAATGCTCTTCAATTCTTAAACCTGCTGCTGTAAAACAGATATGACTCCCCGGAAACTTCCCTGCTTTGGTGATATAGAGTCAGATCTCCAAGTATTGGTCAGATACTGGCAGCTGAGAGTATGCTATGAGACCCAGACCATTTAAAGTTGGTTGTTTTTAAATCAGATTAAGTGTGTTACAACTCTTTACAAAAGAACTATGAAGTATTACAAAATTCAGCTCTGCTATCAACTGTGTTGCCAACTGGAAAACACTTGATACCATTCATAACAAATCCTGTGATATTTCCATCAATGTGCAAAATTATTCAAATAAGTACTCCTCTCATCCCTTGAAGTGGTTTGTGCCATGCACTGCTGTGATGTAGGAAGTTGCTTAGCCAATGAGCTGGTTATATCCTTAGGCATTTGAGTCTGAATGAACAGAGGGCAGAATCATCTGTGTCGAGTTCAGACAATCCACCCAAGTGAAAGGCCTCAGCTGTGGACCACGACATATTTTGATCTCAAGGACCTGGACATGGCAAAGTCAAGAGAGGATATATTTGATTCAGGGCATTCAGCACTTAGTCAGAGAGTGAGGTATCACTTGATGAGGTACCAAGAAAGGATTGTGCATAATGCAACACGGACAATTATCTACAAGGCAAAAGAGGAAGCAACCATAAAGAATAAAGAATAAGTCATATAGAATAAGCCAGTTAGCATGTGAAAGAAGATGTAAATAAAGCCTTGGGCCTGATGGAGACTCAACATAGAGGATAATACTGCTTCTCACAGCAGTTAGGCCAGATGAGTTTAATAAGTCAGTATCTATGAAGAAAGCCCTAATTGTCTTCATTTAAAAAAATTAGTCTTATTTATAAATAATCAAGTACTTGAAGTAGTCTCAGCCATCACCCAATGGCCTGTGTAACTGTTACATGAATGCATGGCCAAACATTAACAGTTTCTACATAGCTTTACTCATGGTTGCCTATGCAAGTGTTCTCCAATTTGCCATGAATGGAGGATGTCCTGCTGTGAAGTGTAGCATTGCTCAGCTTAATATAGGTAAATCTCATTCCTTTCCATCTTACTAGTAAGTTATACTATTGATTTGAAAAGTATAGCTACTGCAAGACAGTTTGTTTTCACTGTGGTGTTTGCAAGATGCATGGATCGTGCTTGCCATCAAGAGTTGTTCCTTTTTGTTCTCTAAGTGTGAATCTTTTCCCCAAGTTTTCTGTCACAGATGATTCAGGACAAAGGAAGATGAAATATTAATGCTTTTCTAGCAAATATAAAACCTGAGTAGCTGCAATGTCACTACAATCACCTGGGTATCAATGGTGATATTTGTTTTCATTCTGTGCTAGAACTGCTAACTTACAGCTGGATCAAGTAACCCTTTATGACAGTGACTTGATCAGCAAATATCCAGTATGCCGATGTTTTTATTAGGTAGAAGTAGTCATCCAGAAATACTGACTGCTCATTACTTAGCCAAAGGCTCTTTAACTTCTGCTGCCGGAGATTACGTCGTCGTTTTAGTACAATGCAATGGGGGACTCTCAAGGTTAGTCTCGGGATAATTAACAGTCTTGGGACTATTAACAACGACCATGTATTTTAAGCACAGTCTTGGAGTTGTTTATTGCCTGCTTTTCCATAAAACACAAAGTACCCTAGCTAAGAAAGCAATGGGATTTAAATAGCTTTCTTTAGACACCAGCTTTGCTGTTTCCTACCATGACTGGGTTCTTCTAGTTGAAAGTAAAGCTTAGTGTCTGTGACTTCAGCTCAACTGTGAACAGCAGTTAACTATCATTGCATTTTCCTTTTGCTTTGCCTTCAGATACAAGCAGCATGCTCCTCACATTGACACAGATCATAGATCCTCTGTCAGAACCAATAAGCTCAGCATCCAAACTCCTCATGAACCATGTGGCATGACATACAAGCCTGTTAGTCCTGTTGGCTGATCTCTAAGAATAGCTGCACGAGCGTCCCTCTTCCGCAGCCAGAGCCTTATTACAGACATGCTCAATCATGGGAAAGACGACTCTTTCTGGAGGATGGATGAGAGCATTTCCCTTGACAGGTCTTACTCTCTAAGTATATTTTTGATTTTATAACTGTTCTCTATAAAACTCCGAAGCGTAGTGAAGTTTGTCTGGTATTCTGAGCTGGACTTCAGAGAAGGATGAGTAGGGAATTGATTTATTCTGCTTTGCACTGGGGTCAAAAAGGAGGAAAGGTGAGCAGGCTGCTCTGTCCTTCTTGCAGCTTTTCTTCATTTAGTTATAACCCTTCTGATAAGACTTGATTTACCATATATTTGAGGAAATACTAAAGAATACCAGCTTGAGACTCTGTCCACATTCCACCAACCAAAAAAAAAAACCCAAAACAAAAACCCTGAGAAAATGAAATTAAACTTTCTATTGTTCAGTGAGCTAGTTTTCCCTTGACATGCATGATTCAATTGACTTAAAAACAATTTGTCAAAGAAAAAAGGAAATAATCAGATTGGCAGAGTAACATGCAGTGTCAAGTTACTTTTTCTCTGAAGTCTAATTGTTCACACTGTTCCTCTGCTTTTTTACTAACACTGCTGATAGGTCACCTGGTGTCTTCCCAACCTCTCTGCTAGGACTTCATTTTCAGTTTGGGATGGACAGGTGCCAGATGCAGAGTCTTCTTTTGAGTAAAGTCTAGTTGAATCTGCCAGTGAGCTTTCAGTCAGAGCTACTCTTGCCCTGCACTGGCTACTAACCATTTCCCTACTCCTTTCTCTGCTACTACGCTAAGCCAGCCTTTGCAGTTTTGCTAGCAGTTACTGTTTTTCTATACTTTGGCAAGAGTATAGCAGCAGCACACAGAGCTATGCTCAGACCTCTCATGTATGGAGGACAGACACTCCTACCTCTCAGTTTAGAAGAGGTATAAGTAGATTCTCCTACCATCTCTTCCCTTCCTATTGCCCTGTACACACAACTACTGGCTTTGTGGCCAGAGTCTCCAAGGAGTTTACATAAATTAGGGTAACCACTGACTCCAGGCATATTTAGGCATAATTCCCTTCCCCAGATACCTTTTTTCCAATATGTAAACTTGTCTCAGTTTCATAGTATTTCTCTCCTTCCCTCTTTTGTTTCAAACAGAAAAACCTCCCAAACGAGGTAATACAACCTTGTTGTAAAATAAACATTTCAAAGTCGCCCACTGACTTTTTTTCATTCATCTCTCCTACACTCTAGATGTAGTCTCAGTATTATAGCACCAGATAGAGGGGAATGACAGAGGGGAACAGCTGAGAACAAGCTGTTGTGTCAACTGCTCTTTATGATCTTTCACATGCATAGATCAATAAATGAGAAAATACTGGATTCATAAAAATTAAGAAGACTTTGGGCCAAATCCTTGTCTTGTTACACAAATGGTTGTGGAAGCCCAGTGCAGGGAGCAGTTAGATTCTTTACTGAAAGCTCTTAGAATACTTGGGAATGACTGTTTTGTCTTTGTTATACCTGGTTTCCTAACCAATGACTGGTATCACCGTTGGACTGTCCTCTCCTGAACTTGGCATGTCATGAACTATATAGCTACTACAGAGCCGCCTCTAGAAGAAATTGCCCATGTGTTTGCCTCTGTTAATCTGTATACAGTCTATGTGTGTGGATATCTATCACATCCCTATACATATGTTCAAACTGATGAAATTCTCTACAAAGCAGTCTCTTCCAAAAAATCAGTCTGAAAGTACCTTTGAAATCCTTCGTTTCGGATGGTGTTACTTTATGATATTAGGCACACGAGAGTACCCACAGAATCCAGGTTTGCAAAATAATTCTTCAAAATTCCTGCAAAGTGTCAAAAGGCTGAAGTAATTTGCTCAGATCTCCAGTAGGAGAAGTAAAGTAGCACAGCTCAAAAGAAAGCCTACCTTAAAGCTGTTTAAGTTTCAGCCCTTTCCAAAGACTTAAAAATATTGTTTATGTGCTTTATGACCATCAGAGAATAGCTAGGTAGTAAGCAGAGCTCGCTGTTATTCAGGAGTTGGAGTTGAGTATGATTTATTAACACTGCAATGTTGGCTCCTGGTGGGCACTAAGAGAGTCAATTCATTGGTCCATCAGCTACCACCAGATCCCACCCCATTCTCCTGCATTTGAGGAACACACTTGGAGTCTATTCCCTTGAATTCACAATGAAAATGAAGTATTTGCCAAGGGATACCTCCTCTTCCTTCATATCTACATGTTGCATTAATGATGTAGCAATGAAAAGGAGGTAAATGGTTTTTGTTGTTGCTGTTTTGGGAGTTTTTGGCTATACATTTAGACTATACATCCTTTTGCTTTCATCTTGAAATTAAGGACAGAAAAGAAATAAGATTTATCTTTCTCCCACTTCTTCAAATATAATAATTGTTGGCTGTGACAAACTCCCTGTGGAGCCTTGAGTCTGAGCATCTGCTCTCCACAATCTTTTCACAGAGACAGCCAGAGAGCCTCCGTGGTTACTGCTGTCCACCAGAAGACACTTCAGACTTGTGTGGTCTGGAACTAACATTTCTGCTTAGTTCTTTCAAAAGAACTGGAAAGATGGGGAGCATGTGTAATACAACTTAATTTATATTCTGTATAGTTGAGTAAGAAATGTATTGTCATTACTTACCTAGCTTGAAATTACTCTTAACTCACCATATTAAGGTAAATGTGAATAAAAGTGCTTATTTGCAACTTCTAGAGTAGATGATGTAATTGCAAACATTAGTGACTCTTGCCTGAGACCTCAGAGATCAGGAAGTAACAACCTCAGGATGATAAAAGGCATAGGGTGTTTAATCCCAATTGCTTTTTTCTGGGCATACTTGAACGGTGATTAAGAAAAATAAATTTGCAATACTTCCATGGTTTTCTTCATATCTTAAGCAAACCTGAAAATTTTGAATAAGAGAATATGGTGCTTTTGACTGTCTTTTTGGCATTGCATTTGTTCTCTGTTTCTTTCATTGGTGAGGACTGGCAATTGTGCAGAGGTGGAAGATCCATGCCTTGGTCTCAGAGTAACAGATCATATTTTATCTCTGAGTGGATGGTGAAATTCCCCAATTGTTTCTGAGAGAACATAAATGTAGAGGTAGAATAAAAGGACCCAGAGGACCAAATTCTGCATAGACTAACACCTGTTTGCCTTGAGGATTTTAAATAAAGACAGAATTTCTTTCTCTTGAGCTAAATTCATTTCTCTTATGTGCAAGAAACTTTCACTTAAGCAATTTTGAGTTATGCAGATCTAGCAAAACAAAATATGGCTTTTTGAGTAGAAGTGCCAAGTTTTATTTCATTTGAAACCCTACTGACTTCATTTGTGCTACACATAAGTAAAGGAAGGCATTTTTAAACCCAGAAACTTATTGGTGCATGCATTATGATTTGGAATACGTACACACTGTCACTAGTTCTTCCAAAGGAAGATTTTTCTCAACCACTTCACCAGAAAGTAATTCAATGGGTTATGGCTATAAATGGCTCAGCTTTAAAATCTTCCCTGCTGCTACAAAGAATAAAAGCAAACGAGGAAACTGTATCTAGATCAGAAGTGATGGTGGACTGAGTTTTACTTGGAAAAATGGAAAGGATGAATTTACTTCCCTAGTTCTGAGAGTTCTCTGAACTAACATATTTGAATGGGTCCTAGTGTGTTGCTTATCAGATGCCCTTTCAAACTGAACTAAGTTAAGAGAGCAATTAAAAATAAAGACTGAAATGCAAGGCAAACTTGTGAGATTTTAAAAAAACTGATTGATGTCCAGGAACTGTGAAGTCTAGCTTCTAATAATTAAGCATTGGTCCTACACGCTCTGGGCTTTTGCAGGACAATTGGCTTCCACCATTAGTCCATTAAAAGCTGCTCTCATCCTAAAAGCTATCAAAAAAGTTGTACTGAAGCGCTGAAAATAACTAATGCTCTCCTCTTTCTAAAGGCTGACTGAACTGCCAGATACTTGAGTAACACAGGCATTCAGATAAAGTGCTGGTAACAAACATGTACATCTGCTGCAAGGTATACTTTTGTGGAATTGGGCTTGATTAAAGAGTTTTTAACTGTATTTGGACAGCTATTGAAAGTCTGGAAAGCGAAGATGACTTCATAAGTAGTTTAAATGCTAAGGCTGTAAATGTGCACATCTCCTGGAAATATACATTAGGATAAAATGGGTGTAGACAGACAGAGACCTTTGTTCATGCATTAAACCTTACTCCCAAACCTCTGTTATAGGAAGCATGAGCAGATGTTGAGCTCAGTACATGCTTTTGGCAGAAGCGACTAGTGTCCTGTAACTGCTTTGGATAAATACAGTAGCTCCAGTAAGGCCTGCCTAGTTGCACGTGCCTGGGACTGTTTCTGAAGCAGAAGTACCAGAAAGCAGCATGCTCTAGGAGAATATAGTCTCCTATATGGGCCCACTCTCCCAGTGGGCAACCTTTTTGATCCTGGTCTCTGAACTGCTTCATGTATTGCATCAGGCTGCAGTTTGCCCCACAAACATGAGTGTCTTCTTGCCCAAATCAACACTAACAAAAAAGGAGGGAGTGGATGTGACCTTTCCAGTCTTGATTACAACATGCCTTCTAAAAAGGAAAAGTATACACATAGTTAAACTACGCTTTCACTCTTCCAAATTCTAAACTTTTCCCAAAGATTTAGTCATTTCTTGAGAGGCCAGGCAGGCCGCTAGGCAGCATGTGAATGTCAGGTAAATTGGCAAGCTCTCCAACAAAAAAGGCAACTTGCACAATGCCTATGGTAACATGACAGTATCGAATCATCTAGTTCATTGTTTGAGATACCTAAATTAGTTTGTAGAATTTACACTGAAAGAGAATTAAACCCTCCAAGCTCAATGGAAGAGAAGTTGCTTTGCTGTAGTTTTTCCTTTCCACAGTTCTGAGAAAAAAAAAAGCCTCCTCGTCGAACAACATTGCTAAAATTATTTTCTATTTTGAGCGTGTGTTTAATCCTTTTGTTCCATTCAGAGCTCATCCGGTGATGCAGTGCTCCCTTTTTTAGTTCTCAGAATTGTTGCCCTTAGCTAATCTATGCTCATATCTAAATCTCTGGAGTTTGTACCCCTTTACGTGGACACCTCCCATTTCATCCGACTGAAATGGGCTTTGTGAAAGTCTAAATGAATGGAATGAACAAGGAATTGATGGCAAGACATCTTGTAGGACATGCAGCTAGCAGGGAAGCATGAAGCATTCACAAAGGGCATGCAAGGTCATCTCTGTTTTAATTTATACTATAGGTCCCCAGAGGTTTGTGAAGGGACAAACTCTCTCGGATCCTTTTAAGTCTTCCTTACACCCCTTAAAACAATGTTCTGCTCCTTTCACAGCAGATAATTAGCATCATCTCAAAATTATTCTGATCTGGTCTTGATTGCTATACCTGAAACATAAAAAAAAATTAATAAAAAAAGTATTTTTTTTTTATTTGGGACTAGGTTCTTCTCTTATCTGACTACACCACCTACTCTCTTTCTGTCTGTTATGTAAGATCAGTGCTTAAAATTACCTCTCCAAGGGATACTTTCATTTCTCAGCTGCTCTGTATGACCTCACTGTTCCACCCTGTGTGGCTTTAGCTCCTGGCTACATTCTATAGCATTTTGCCATTTATCCCTCTGACTACGCTATCATCTAAAAATAAAAGATGGAACAACCCCTGGGGTAAGATTCGTTTACAGTTCTCTCCAGGTGTTGATTTGCTTCCTATCCAGCCCATGTGGCAGCTCACAGCAGCACAATCTCAGCTTTTAGGAATAAGCCCTTTGTTTCCAAGAAGAAAAATGTCTGTGTTTTGGGACCATGGGAAGGATTAACAGTGATGAAAACAGTGTTTTCTTGCCCTTACGATTTTGCTGTATGAGGGTAATACTAAAGGAATCTGTAAAAGTGCATATAATGCTGCACCAGCCATCAATTATATCATGTATTACATACTGTCTACAACTTTTGGGATTTCCTAGTTAATTTTTAAGTCGTCTGGAGCTATTTCCAAAGTGTAGAAAACTGTCCTTTACTCATTCCCCATAAGTCTTCAAGACTTTTACTTTTCTCCAGTTTCCAAATGTTTTTAATACATCATTGCAGTGCTTTTGCAGCACCATAAAACCTCCAGCCTCTGCTAGCCCATGCCAGTGACTTGGCACTTACACAAGATCTGCCACAGGTAGGGAGATACACTGTATTTTAGCAATACTGCCAATTTCAAACCTCATATGCCAGGCACTACATGCAACTTGGATAACTGAATGCACAATCTCTTTTGGGCCAGGACAGGTAATGGCAGCGGTGTTAGCTATCCCCATGGGTGCTCTTTTGTTAGCAAAGGGTGTGCTGACATTTTTATTATTCTGTGGGGTCTTCTTTTATTGTCCTGAAATTCTCTAAAGTAGCTGAAGCCCTCCCTGGGTGGGTTTCGAAAGGGTTTTTATGTGGAAGCTTGTCTTTGTCGTTACATGTCAGTTGAGACCCACCTCAGTAATTTCTCTCACTGGTCCTGCCAAATGTCTACATACAGCTATCAGCTGAAATTGTACCACAGCAGGAAGAGCCAGCAATATGCACAGAGGACTTGTCCTGTGAGGTTGTCTAATATAGACACTGCCGCCAAGGCTGTGCTTGCTTGTGGTCAGATCAGGGAGGAAGACCATCTGTTTGTATCCTGGCTTAAGGAAGATCAGGGTGATGTTTAAATTATAGCCTTCAGAAAATCATCTGTGTCATCTGTGGTAGGACAAATGAGTGTTACGGACAACCACAATAGCCTTAGTAAAATGTAAAACTAGCTAGGGATAAGCCATATGGAAATTAATCAGGCTCTTACGGTAAGTATAAGAGGAAAAAGGGATCAATCTCGGACTTCTTGTCTAAAGGTTTTGGTATTAATACTAATGTATTTTACCAAGGGATGCCTGAGAGAACATTGTACTCATACTGTGAAAAGCTATAGCTTATGCTAGATACAGCACTTCATGTACTCATTATGATACATCCTTTTCTGTTACTAAAAATTGTTAAGAATAAGCAAACAAACAAGTTGAGACTACACATCTGTAATGCCGTGAAAGATACAGAGGAAATACAGCACTGAAGATTCAGCTGAAGTTGAATCATTGATATATATTTAAATGAATGCAGAAAAGATGTTTTTTTTCTTTAATGCATAGTGACTAAATGTATTCAGATAGTAACTGCATGATTAAAAGGCTCATATATATATAAAAAGCAGATATATTCAAAATCCCATGCTTTGCAAATATATAAACTTGGGAATTTTTGAAAACTCCTTAAGAAGTTTTAATAGTAATAATTTTAAATGATAGTTAAGTGCCTGAAAAGGATCTTCACATCATATCCTGAAATAAGCCCAAGTATCTTAAAATAGATATCTAGATGTATATGGATGAAAGTAAGACAATAGTATTTTTATTTTATTTTCTGGAATATGCCAAGCATACATCGAGAAGCAACATTTTTCTTTCCTTCATAAAGGTTTTAGGCTGCAGTTGCATCTAATTTATTGTAAATTACTGTGAGTTATTATTTAACATTCACTGACACTACTCATCCACTGTATCTGCTCTGGCTGATGCTATCAGCTGCAATTGCTTTTACTCCTGCTACAGATACTATAAAGATCTTTCAGTCTTCAAAAAACAGCTCTGTTTTGGATCTCCAAGAGATAGAAAGATACTTTTACAACAGTTACTGACTTCTGTTTCAGCATGTATATAATATCTAGCCACACAGAGTTTCTTCCTTTACTGTTTGAAAATATAGATAAATTTGATGAGAATATACTTACTTAGATTTTCCTGCCATGGAGTAAAGGCATAGCATTTTTTTCAGCTTTTTATAAGGATATAGAAATTAAAAATGAGAATAGTTCCTTTTTTTTCCCCCCAGAAAAGATTCTCTTCAGTTTTAAAACTCTTAACAATATTCACTGCATATATTGAAAAAAACCCAGAGAATCACATAATGCAAAAACATTGCACCGAGAACTTAGAGTTACCAACACAGGACCATAAAATATTATAATTTGAAAATGTGAGAAATGATTCCTCCTCATACTGGTTTTTGTTTGTTTGTTTTGTGTTTTGTTTTTTTTTTTTTCCCCCAGGAGAAGTAGACACCTCCACTTCCATACTCACACCACCTCCTTCCCCTCCACCCCCACCCCCCCCCACCCCCCCCAAATATCTTTGCTAAGGTTGTGACATAGACTCTGATATGATTGTTCTGAGTATTTGATGGAAAAAATAAGGAGCTGAATGCTCTGGAATGCCAGATGAGAGAAGAGGGACAAAATTTGAAATTTAGAACTGATATAATAATAATCACTGCCTGCTTTTAGTGAGATTATGGGTACCAAAATAAATCCCCCCAAAACCAACCCTCAAAGACCAGTCCTATTGTTACGCAGTCAATGGGAAGACTCCAACTGACTTCAGTGTAAGGGAATGAAACATCACTTCAGCGATCTTTTAAGACTTAACTAGCTTAGATGGCTCTATTCCTTCATCTGCTTCACTGCTGAACCCATTTCTGGATATGCCAGGAGGCTCTACAGACCCATAGGTGGCTGCTCTCTGGCTGTGCTCAGGTTTTCCATGAGGTGCTTCAGAAATATGTTATGGGGACACACGTGGAAAAATATTCCAACAGCTGAACACTGAGGGTGAAAGAAAATTGTGATTTTACAGAAACTTAGTGTCTGAGAAAACACCTATGTGTGACACCTGTTGGCGGGGTATAATGCTCTGTCCCTGAAGCCAATGGATTTTCTGTCATTTACTCAGGGACTGCAGGACCAAAGAGCTGGGTTATGAGTTGGAGTCTGGTCCTTGACCTCATCCACTGTTTTTTAAGAGTTATATGATGACTAATGTGGAATTGTAACAGAATGGATCAGCACATCTTCCAGACCTGAAACTAGCCATATTTAATCAGTGCATTTTAATTTTAGGCTCATCCTTTAGATTAGAAAAATAAGATCTTTATAACTTTTGTATAAAATCCATATTTTTTTTCTCAGAAAAGAGTATTTTGTTCTTACTGGGGAATACTGGAATTTTAGATAATATTCAGTACAATTTGAACTGCCATTTAGAAGAATAAGGCAATATAAACACACAGACATGAAAAGGAAAATAGATGTGGTTTGCCGTGTCCTGCAGAAAATGCTACAGGCAAACAGTGGCAAAGTGGGAATGACTGAGTCCAGTAGCCCCTCTTTGAGTTCAGCGAGATCTGCTCAGGAAGAGGTTTCAAATACTTCTTCCCCTTAGTTTGTTTAGTTTGGTTTTTTTTTGTGTGTGTTACATGACGAAGATCTCAGCCACCCGCTCAGCTTTCTCTTGGTGCTGGCGATTTCACTACCTATTTCAGGCTCTAACATGGTAACGTCACTTCTGCATGGTTCCAGGAGAGCTGAAGTAAACACTCCCATGCAATGCTCTGAGAGCCCACATACAGTGGCTCATGCTTGTTCTGCCAACAGAGCTGTTTCATCCCAGACACTATATTGTCTGCATAAATAAACTGTAACAGGAATTCATACACCAGCCATTCGTCAGAGATTTTATTTCTATTTTTGCAGCTTGCAGTAATTATTTCCTCATAGGGAAGCTGATTCTGCTTATATGGACTTTTCTTAAGATGGAGCATCTTTTCTGTACTTTTCTTATACTTGTTATATAGGAAGATTGTACATCTCTAAATTTATAGCATCTTGACATGTTCCTACTTGCAGCACCCATACAGACTTATGGGTCTGCTCTTCTTCATTCACTTCTCCACACCAGTTTTAAAAAAAACCCCAAATATATTATTTTGAAAATGACCAGAGTCTTTCTTTTTCATCATACTTAGCAACATCTTTTTGATCTTATGACTTTACACATTCATTGTATGGATTGCCAAAATCCAGGTACCTATTTGGACTTGTTTGCTCTCTTATGTAAATGCTATTACCATGTTTGTGACCGAAGTCTAATAAGCTCTAATAAACCATGAAATAAAATCTGAATTTAGTTAGTCAAATTAATAGGTAGAAAACATATAACATGAAAATATATAAAAGCTTGTGTCTTTAATTAATAGAACCTCATAAAACTCATGTGATAAAACTTGTTTCTGGGCTTTGCTTTCAAACTTCATTACATTAATCAGTGCTGATTATTTCTTGAAGCTAAATTGTCCCTCACTGACAAACTGATGCTGCAGAGTTTTCAGGCTTTTTCTGTGTGTGGAAGATGAAAGTTTTGAGTTGAAGAGGGAACGTGCTGAGGTCTCATTCACTTTCTGTGCACTACAGCCTTCTAGCTCACTGTTCTGGTTGCGGGTGTAAAAGATATTGCCGGTAATACATGTGGGGGTGAAAAGGCTCACTACAGTGGGAGGAAGTAAGTGAAGGCAGGTTCTTGTCATAGAATCATAGAATCGTCTAGGTTTAGGTCACCTTTAAGGTCATTGAGTCCAACCATCAACCTAACACTGCCAAACCCACCCATGTCCCTAAGTACCTTGTCTACCCTTCTTTAAAATAACTCCAGGGATGGTGATTCAACCACTTCCCTGAGCAGCCTATTCCAATGCTTGATAAATCTTTCAGTGAAGAAACATTTCCTAATATCCAATTGAACCTCCCCTGGTGCAACTTGAGGCCATTTCCTCTTGTTCTTATGCTTGTTACTTGGGAGAAGAGACCAACCCCCACCTCACTACAACCTTCTTTCAGGTAGCTGCAGAGAGTGATTAGGTCTCGCCTCAGTCTTCTTTTCTCCAAGCTAAACAACCTCAGTTCCCTCAGCTTCTTCTTATAAGACTTGTTCTCCAGGCCCCTGACCAAATTTGTTGCCCTTTTCTGGACTCACCGGGGCCCAGTTGCATCAGGTGTGACCTCTAAGTCTGTCCTCTGATTTTTCTGCTTTGCATAGGGGAGTTCAGGATGTAGTACTCACACCCATGCTTGTGCCTGTCATCAAAGAAAAAGTGATGGTCCTCAGCTCTGCTGTCCATGGCTGCCATAGAGATGCCTTTGGACAGGTGACCAGGCTGGGGTTAATTTCAGATTGCACAAGCACAAGCCTTTCTCTCATGCGGTTGGCCTGGAGTCAGGCAACAGTGACGTCACGGAGGAGGACACTGACTTCACCAAGGAGGAACGGTGATGTCCCTGAGGTTGGACAGTCCAAAGTAGGGCAGTTTGGTGACCGTGGCAGGTGCTGCCAACAGTCCAGTAATCACTGGCTAAAACCAGGGCAACAAGTCAGGTCTAATGTCAGCCTAGGACTAGGTCAGGGTCAGGGACAGCTAAAGGTAGGCCTACCTGATGACACAGCTCAGGCTGCAGCAAGGGCCTGTAGATACATGGAGCCCCCCCAACCACGGGGGGAGCCCAATGCAGGCCACCCAGGACCAGTAATGCCTGCTGGTATGCCCAGGGCTGTGTCAGCTGTGTGCAGTGCTCAGCTTGGGAACATGAGCTTGAGTTTTCCATTGTGAAGGAGCAGCTTATGAGGCCAAAGAGGGAAAGCCATCTCAGATATGGTTGACTGAAGTTCAATATGTAACTCATTTGATCTTAAGTCCTTGATATTAAGCCAGTGGGTGAGTGGGGGGAAAACAAAGCTTTGAGAAATCAGGCACCCTTGCCTTGCTCAGCTGTACAGTGTGCGCCAGGCTGTGGTGACTTCTGGTTACCAAAACTTTCATTCCCAGGAGGCCCAGTGCTGTCTCCACAGGCTAGTGCTGCCATCCATGGCTTCCTCAGACCCCTGGCCACCAGAATCATCTTGCTATCTGAGCCTTGACTTTCATCTTCTTCCTGTGATGACCAATCTACTGAAATGCATTTGGAAAGTAAGGTGGAGGGAATGAAAAAGAAAAAAAAAATGAAATGAGGAAGATAAAAATGGGGAGGAAAGAAAATGATCAGTGAAAACTAGGATGTTTCTTTCTGCTAGACACTAATGGAAACCTTTTGAAGTGTTAGACCACATATTTTCAGATGTGCCTGGGATCACTCTCTGCTGAAGCTGCTGATCACCTGCTTTTTAGCTGTGAGGTTGACTCTTATGCTAAATGCCTGCTCTGCCAAATCCAATTGTCAAGGCAAAATATCTCACCTGCTGTAGTTAAATCTCATGATTTCATGATTTTTTAAGCCTGTCTCCTGATTTTCGGAGCCTGACTCATGGTTTCTGTGGAAAACTTCGGCTTGGCAATTGCTGAAAGCAGTGGGAGTATTTGCAGCTTGAAGGCACTGTTCAGTGAGAGGAAGAGTGGAGGAATCTGCCCCTCAGCAATTAGTAGAATCGCTTTCTACGAAAGGACGTGTCATTTGGTAGGTTATTTTAGCATGCTGTACAGATGCATATTATTTTTTAGAATTTTTAATTGGTGATACCATAGCAACTTTATACAATGAAAAACAGTCCAGGCCAGATTGTGCCTGACAACCACCCGCCTGTTTGGGGGTGGCATAAAGCTGTACCGACCCGGGAGGACTTTGAGAGGCTCTTGATGCTTTGAGTCTTGGTGTAGAAGGCTGTAAGATAGGTGAAATGGGATTCTAACCCCACAGCTAGAAGGGACAAGTCCATTGTCTTTTCCCCCTACAAGCCTTTCTGTGTCCTTTGGGATTGGTCAAGAAGTTGCAGATAAAATCCCGAGATGCCAGAAAATGATTTAGATTCACAGAGGGTAAAAATCTACTAGAACCCTGGAAATTGAGTTGGGGGAGTGTCTGAAGAAGTAGTGCAGGGCAGAAATGCATGTAACAGATTGCTTTGTTTCTAGGCCTACTAATGCTGCTGCACTCAATAGGGTTTTTTTCAGTCATCAGTAAGAACTAAGCTTTTTCTTTGATCACCCATTGTCTGCCCTTTTGGGAATAAAAATCTAGATGGGATACATCTAGTGCTGGCCCCACTTTCCTTGGTATCAGTCTGATGGTGAGGGACAGAGAAGAGTGTCCCATCACTATTGTGATGTAGGTCCTTTGGTGTTCTCTCCATATGTTCTTCATACCTGAACATTAGTTCAGGTGCAAGTAGATCTCAGGTGAGATAACGAGGCCATATTCAACTTTGTGTAGTACTGTGCTTCCATGCATGAAGTCTTCTCCTTTCGGTCATGTCTAAGAAATATATCTGTATGTATGTAGGTATATGACTGTGAGAGGTTTTGAAGTCATTGAAGGAAATGAAAATGGACTGTGCTTGACTGGGTCAGTATGTTAGGGACCAACACAAAGAGGCTAAATGTATGAAGTGGACAGAATGCATGTAGGTGTGAGGCAGTGTATGAAAGTGGAGGATCTTGGCTAAAAGATGGAGAATAAATGAATCATGAGAGCATTGTGGTTCCCAGACCACCTAAGGAAGATGAAGAGCAGACAATGACTTTCACTGAGAAATAGACTGATGGGGAAAAAAAAGAGACTTTCAGGAAGGTGGACTTCCAGGGAAAAGTAAGATGTGGTCCTTACACTGTGATAGCAGTTAGGATAAGAGAAGGTCAAATAATGCTATGAATGTACTGTTTATTGTAGACACATATTACAACAAAGACTGTCTTTCAGTGATTTTAAAGTCTTTATGCAGAGACAAAATTCAATGCATGATTAAATTGCACTGAATGTGTGGAGAACGGTGACCCTTGGGAAGGAAGCTAGTAATGAGAAAGAGGTATTTTACAAACTGTGCAGAAGTCTGAATGGAAAACTGAGATTGATCCAGGTAGTGGAGACGTGAGGAAGGTACCTGACAAACACAGGTTTTCCCTTTCTGTACAGAAGAAAAAAGGTCACTTACCATGATAACATCAGACTCTTTCTGTGAGGCCTCCAGCAGGATTCTATGCAAACAGATGTGGGGAAAAGGAGCTTGGAGGAAGAGCAAGTACAACACTTGGGAGCTGTCTGCATCATTCCCAGTGTAGATTCATTAAAAATCTAAGATGGTACATCACTGTGCTAAGTACTCACGCTCAAACGTTTTCCCACTCCTGTGGATAGCCCCATGTCCTCGGTCTTTCCCTAGAGATGCACAAATCTGCTTAAAAAATACAGCAGAAGAGGAATGTTGCTGAGTATCCCTTCATTCAAACCACTTCCCTTAGGATTTTCAATGGAAGAAAGCAATCTGACTGTGGGAAATTAAACATTCTTGAAGCTGTGAACAGAATTTATCATGAGCTAATGCTATTGCAGTAGAAAAACACCTGAAAATGTCCCCAGGGGTCTTTTAATAACAATTTTTAATGGATTTTTTCTTTGAAGATGGAAGAATATGCTGCGTCTGTGTATATGTAAGTTATTATTCATCTATAAGAATTTAGCATTAATTATCAATTTAAAGAAATCTACCAAAGACTAATTAGATGTATTTTTGTTAGTTTCTGCTGCCTATGAAAATGAAGTTCTGAATTTTGAATAGTGGTCTATGAAACATGGAAGTGTTTCTTTTTTAATTACGGGGATGTTAAATACTGTTCCCCATTTTGCCAATGTGGTCAATGAATACATCGCTGTTAGAATGTTACATTTTGAAAGTATAATGGTGGTCATGTATTTCTTTGAACACATTCATAATGATGAGCTGAATTTTTCTCTCAACATTAAGTTGCTTTTAATGAGAAGCTAAATAGGAAACACCATGAAGCCAAAGCGTATGTATTTACTTCTGTGTAATGCTGTGCTCTACAAATCCCTTCTCTGCTTCAAATCCTTCTGTGCTGTAGATAACTGTTCCCCTTTCCAAGTAATCCTAGTTTGGTTGAAATCTTTATATCAGTTTATGATAAAAGGTTATTGACATGTTACCATTT
The DNA here is from genome assembly GCA_026546715.1 of Gallinago undulata. NCBI lineage: Eukaryota > Metazoa > Chordata > Aves > Charadriiformes > Scolopacidae > Gallinago > Gallinago undulata. The sequence goes on from JAOTQQ010000012.1 coordinate 91,434,482, forward strand.
TTTGAAGAACAGTATCACTTCTTCTTTCATAAATACTAATTAAACAACTCAGGCTTACGTCAGTGCCAAGATTCATGTCAGCAGTTAGTGCAACTTGTTATTGTAAGATTAGTTCTGACACATTCCTTCCAGCACAGCAAGCAGTGGGATCCTGTGCAGCACTGGGAAGAAGTCATCTCTCTAGAGACTGCCGGTAGGTATCCAATAGGAAGGAAGACTGCTTTAACAAGATTAAAAACTCTCTGCTGACATACTCCCTAACTGAATCATCTCGAGCTGTAAGTCTCACCACGCAGAAGGAATGAGCGTATCACTCATCACCCAGTCTTCTCCCTTTACGACACTGTTAGGCCATTTGGATTCTAACATCTATACCCCGTGCCTGATGCACGGCTGCGGGGCTGGCTGAAGGAGCCTTCTCTGGTCTGGTCAGGGATCATTCGTGGCTGCAATAATTGGCAATGATTTCTTGTCTGCGAGAATGTCGAATGAGGCTTGCTCCTTTGAGCAATTACTTACTGTGAAAGAGATGTAAGGGAGAGAAATGACCTTATTCTGTTCAGCTGGTGTGTACGCTGCAGATTCAGGGGCATTCACAGGGCTCTGCTCAAAGCGGTGCTGGTAGTGGTATCGGTGTCTTAATGTTACCATTTGAGTTTGCTGAGAGATCGTTACTTCAGTGCCCAATAGAAAAACTTAGAAAGGATGAGTTGAAAAGCTAAAATACACTGTAAGCACACATAATTTCAGCAAATACCATGAGAATTTGGGAAGTAATGCTGTCTCATGCACCTAGTAAGAGTTCCTTGTGTAGTCTTTGTCCAATACAGAAATATTATGCCAGCATGCAGACGCTGGTATCTTAAGAGCTGTGTAAAATGTTGCGTCTTCTTAGTAGAGCTCATCCTCAAAAGAATTGCTTTAATTGTTCAGAGTCACAGGGGTTCTGTTACAATGCCTTTTGGGTATCATTTCATTTTGCTCTGAATGCTTGTGAAGTTGTGGGGTATGATGACAGGGAGATACAGACAGACAATGCTTCAACGCAATACAGAGACTGCTTGCCCAGCAGTGTGCTGTGAACCAGTATTCTGTCTTGTCTCACAGTGTGCAGACCCAGATTTTTCAGAATGGCGTAAGCATTTGTGTGTCCAGTTGGTGTATGCAGTTGCCATGAGTGTGTGCGCAACTGTAATAAAATGTAAATGTAAGGGACAGAATACATAACTAGTGGCCTGTGTGTGCCTAAAGTGATTCAGTGAGTAGTGCAGTCACTCAAAATTGCATTTTAATCATATTGCAGTTCTGAAAACCAGTCTAGCCTGAAAACTTGAATCGTCACAAGAACTGAGACATATGCTAGCATTGCTGGTAATGCTATATATTTTTGTCTTTATTTAATTTTTCCTAATGAGGTACCATTTATTTTTAAAAAGGCACTGCATATCCACAATCAGAAAGTTATTAAATAGGTAAGCCTTCTCTATCTTTCTGTTTGCTGCACTGACTTGAAGTGAGTACGTGGAGCATTTGCTAATGACGCGTTTGAACCTCAGCATTAATCTGAAGAAGAAAATCATTATGATACGAAGCAATCTGATTGATCCAGGAGTTGCATCAGATTATTGCATGCTAGAAGGTGCCTTTAGGCCCTGTAATCTGTAATCAAGTGCTACTTGGAATCAAGTGTATCATTCAGATACTGCTTTTGGCCATATGTCTAAATACATACTGGGAAATAAGCAGTTAAGATCAAATGCCAGGATATGTGTCTTCCAGGTGGGGTGTGTGTGTGAGGTGCCATTCTGAGCATGCTAGTGCATGTAAAAGAGGTATAAACATGTAAAATGACAGAACAATTTTTAATTTCTGTCTTCACCATATATTGAACATCAAGTGGGAGACCAAAGCATCTTTACAGAAAGCAAAGCTGTAAAGCGTGATGGAACTTTTGTCACATGTGCTGCATAAATGACAGATTAGTCCAAGCAGTCTCTTACTTGAAGAACCTAAGTTTGCACAACTCTTAGTAGGCTGATCAAGATTTGGGCTCATCAACAGATTTGTGAAAGCCTTGATTTTTCTGAACATCCCAAACTGGAGGGTGCTTCTTAGCAACAGCTCATGAAGTGGGCAGAGATACAGTAGTCCTGGACGGGTGCATCAGTCATCATCTTTGTCATTTTCCACCAAAAATGGAGGGCTGCTGTGATATTCTGTGCTGGTTTTAAATCTGCAAATGTGGAAGAAAGCTGTATTACAAACTTGTCCTGTTTTTTGCTGAAAAATGCTGAATTCCTACTCTAAAGAGAAATTTACATTATTAAATAGAGCAGAAATGGACTCTTACTGAACTTCAAAGGGACCACAGTTGGACAATATGGTGTTTTTTTTAGGAAAGACCTCAAATATTATCATAAAGGGCATCTGGACAGGTTTTTGTTTTTTTTTTTTTAAGGTAGAGAGAAATCATTTTAGTCTATTCCGAGTTGATACAAAGACTCAAGTCAAGTACTCATACTGCATTAGTGCACGTGGCACTGCAACTGGAGACAAAGGCAATTAGGGGCACATTTTAAAACTCTTTAAGAATTTCTCAGAGATTTTCATTTGTTTATTTCTTTGATTTATTTACTCTGAGGTCTGCATAGTGTAGTTCAGACAGCATATCTTTACGTGCAGATCCCAAGGTTATGGGAGGGATGGAGGTAAGAAAGGCTCTTATACCAAAGGAAAGGGGCATAAAAAGGAGTAATTAGTCTCATTAATATATGAAAGAAGTGGGAAAATTAATGATAACTCAGAAATTGCTAAGATGAAGTTTGAAATTTCTTCCTTCAGGCATTTTTGAGTTGTGAATGTATAAACATTTTGTGTAGAACTTATGGAAGAAACAAAAGCCTACGGAAGAAATTAAGCTTTTATTTCCACTTGCATAACTGGGAAACTGTTGAGAGGAGAGGAGAGGAGAGGAGAGGAGAGGAGAGGAAAGGAAAGGAAAGGAAAGGAAAGGAAAGGAAAGGAAAGGA
>JAOTQQ010000012.1:91442135-91469157 GCA_026546715.1 Gallinago undulata
TCCAAAGAAGGGGACTCCACAACCTCCCTGGGCAGCCTGTTCCAGGGCTTTGTCACCCTCACCATGAAGAAGTTTTTTTCTCGTATTTGACACATATAAAATCTGACCAGACAGAGCTGAAAGCAACCTGCTCTAAATGACTATACTTTGAGAAGGAAGAGTGGACTAGATGATCTACAGAAGTCTCTTCCAGCCTCAACTGTTCTGTTCTAATTTTGTAAGGTAGGAGAGGCAATAGAAAGCCTCAGATGAGGATGGAGGAGAAAAGGAAAAGTGGGAATTGTACTGGATCCAGCATGGCAGTAGAAGGAAGCACCTTTTGATTTGAAAGTAAAAGCAGAAATACTGCAAAACAGGGAACAGCAAGAATGTCCTAGCCTACTGCCTAACCTTTCTAAGCGATGAGACATTAACTACCAGCTATTTTCCAAAGGAAAATGTGGGATATCTGGGTTGGGTGGAGGTAAGGCCAAGGTGCCAGCCCAGGGACAGTACTGTTCTGCTGTCTGCTGTCCTCATTAGATGATTCCTACCTTGTTCACCACATGATTCATCACATGCCATGTCCATATGGACTCATAAGACTTCGTGTTTCTTCCCTCCTCCTCCTCACTAGCTTTCTCTTGCTTTAGAACTTCTGTGAACTTATGGCCCTGTGCTGGCACCTCCTCTTTTCATTGTGACCAGACAGCATTGTCCAGCTGACTCCAGCATCTGCTGCAGTGAAGAGGCATTAAGTTGATGCATGTGGTACAGCACTAGAAGAACTTCATCCCTTTGCTTCTGTGCTTGCACACACCTCTTCAGACTGGTATGGTAGAACCCTTTCTGCCGTCTTAAAGACTATGTATTCTGCTGACTTTGGCTGGATGTGTCAGGCCTGAGCTGGTTTAATGTTTGTGGATACTTTTTAACTTGAGGGAGAACATGTCTTTTAACAAAGAAAAACAAAAACCAGCTGAACATGATTATATCCCTGGTTAGAAAAGCCTGGGCAACCATCCCTAGGGTAACGAGGAAAAGAGGTCACTGAAGAAATACTGCAACCTACAGCATGAATGGGAGGAGGACTGAGGTAGCTCAAGTGTAGGAGCTGTTGACAAGGACAACTGAAGGCTTTTTAAAGTAAAGAGAAATCGTGTGAAGGAATTTCTGCACACTGCGTCACAGGTACCTTTCTGAAAAAGGGGAACACCAGCAGTTGCAACTTACACGCCAAGGGGAAGTGAGTAGCACTAGGTGCAGTTACAGAAACTTTTTCTTGTTGGAAGTGAAAAGTTAATGCCAAGAATCAAGTAGAAAGGCAAGGAAGTAGCTTGTTTGTAGGCTTAAAAACTCAGAAGATTTAACACCTGGAGAACAAGGGGAGGACTCTGTCTAGGCCACAGCATGGAACTAAGCGTCAAAGGAAAGGGAGGTCTAAGGTCTTTTTAGTTCATTCAGTTTTGTTTGTCTAAGATATTTCAGCAGCTGAACTGCCTGTAAAGCAGCCTTGAGTGCAAACGTGTGTAAGTCTTTTTTGATTTTAGTGGAAGTGTTGATGTGAATACACTCAGTCATACACCTGATTAGGATGCATGTGTGAAATCATCATTCCTTCATCCAGTTAATGCCTGTTTCTTAAAGTATTAAGAAATTGCGTATAGAAATTACCAAGAAAGTAAAATGGATGTATGTGGTACAAAAGAAAGGGCAGTTAAGCCATAGGCTAAGCTCTAGTATGAAGAGGGAGAGAACTGTGGGTGCCAAAGGAGCTGTTGAATAGAACCATGCAAGTAAAGACACTGGAGAATTTACTCTGTACATACAAAGATGATCTTTCTGGCCACGGTTAGTCTGTTAACAGCTTTCAAGATCACAGCAGACATGAGGAAGAAATAATTTCAAAAGATCCCAGAAATGCTGAGTTGAAAGCAAGGAAGTGAATGTTTATGAGAAACATTTATGAAAATATTAACTTTTGGCAATGTAGGCATCCCTTTTAAGCTGAATGGGAGGGGTTTAAAATCATAAGGAACCTCTTAAAAATTAATGCCAAGATACCACCTAATGGGAGCAACAGAACACTGGAAAATATTCCTGAAATTATTGTGTCTGTGTCCTTGTTTCCCATGTTTAGGGTAAAATTAAAAATATTAATTAGTAATGATAAAGAGGACATCATCTGAAAAATGTACCCACCCGAATCTGTGAGCAGTTATTTTTTTTATTATTAGTTGGTCAAATAATGAAGTCCTAGTGAAATATTTTTTCTCATTTTTTTTTCTCTATGTTGGAAGCATAGACTGAATGAGGAAAATTAAAATAAGAATTAACAATTTAAGGAAAAGAGTCTGTGGTCCATGTCTATAGCAGGGCCCAATTATGTGAGCTGTACATATTCATTGTGTATGATGATTGGAAAATTTATTTTCCAGAAGAGGAAAATAGAAGATTCTGATGTAATGATTTCCACCTCAGTCTTTTTCTTCCCCCTTCCAAGTTGATTTTCTTCATTTTTTTATTCTAATGCTGATATGTAGTGGTGGAATTGCAGAGTGCAGATTTGAGACAAAATGTGAGACGAAACAAGAGCACTATAGGTCATTCACTGTAAAGACAATAAGAACAAGTTGAGACTATTTGCCTCTCATACTTCAGAAAACAGGAAAAAAGGGCCATGCTCTTTTGAAGGACTTTGTATCTTTTAATATACATATGCATATAATTTTCCAGATGCATGCTTTTTTGCTCTCAGCAGAACTGCCACATGCTTGACGCTGTGAGCCTGAGGACAGGCAGCAAAAACCTCACCAAAGGCTGCACCTTGTAGCAATCACTTTGTGTTGTAACTTGTTACATATTGTAAAAGACTTTCTGTTGTGTTTCTAATGTATTTAAGTTAAGCTTTTAACTTCAGTGTTTCAGAGTTCCTGTGCATTCACATTTATCTTATTATCTTGACACTTCATAACCTGTATTATTCATACTTTATATGGCATTGCTCTGCTAAATCTCATTCATGCATATGCTCCCCATGCCCCCACTGCAAAGGATTCTGTTGAGATCCCCACCAGCTAGAAAGTATTTAAAGCTACTACTTTTCAGTTGTAATTAATGGTTTCACTATATGTTGTAGTCCTTGCATGTTTTGAGTGATTTCACCCAAAAACTGAGTGAGAAGAGCGGGAAATCAGGGATAATTTTGGTGTGGAAAATCAATTAATTCTGGGTTTTGTGAGTGCAAATTATGTATATGAATTTTGAGATTGAAATTATTACCTCAATTTAAATCGGTGGTTTCACTACCGTCTAGGCAGAAGAATGTGAGCAAATGGAGGAAAAATATCTAGAAATGAATTTTTCTAAACTAAACTGATACACTGATCATGCTGTCACCGATGATTGCTAAATATGAACATTCACTTCTTCAATTTTTAGTTTAGCCTCATTAAGAAATACACTAAAAAGTCATGTGCACTTCAGCATCTGGAAGCCTGTGTTTTTATGTTTCATAATAATATTCCTGGCATACAATTGTAATAAAGTTACAACTTGTTAATCTGGTAGACATTTCATGTCTTTAATGGTCTTGGATACACAATATTGCACCCAATGTTACTATTTAGCATTAAAATGTTATGGACTGAGTTGCCTTTATATTTTTCATTCCTTTCTAAAATTTTGGTTGTGTAAAAGAGCCTTGGAAGTGGCTGCAGATTTGGCAGAGGCTTTCACAGACATGGCAGTCTTGATGACTTATGGGGCCTAATATGTGAAGGATGCAAAACAAAAGACAGTGGTTCATTGACTGTCATTTCCTACACTTCCCTCTGCTTATGCAGTGTGGCTGTGAAACATTTTCATATTGACAATATTGTGGTCTGCTGGTATTTTGCAGTTGTCTTCCACATGTGTAAATGGAGCAACAGGTGCAAGATTCCTGCTTTTTCAAACATCAGTCTTTTCCAGGGATGAAATTGTAAAATTTAACAGGATCAGAAATGTGATGAAGGTAACGATAAGCAGGTAGACAAGAAAAAGTGTGTGCTTTGCGTTTCATGATGTTATGCATAGCATACGCACACACACTTTCTGTCAACAAGCCCAGTGCTTTTGAGGTGAAGAGAACATTAGGTGTACATAGTTGTAGAATTAGAAATTACTACAACAGGAATGGCAGACCTCAAATGCAGGCTTGGCACAGCACCATGAAATAAATTCATGAATGCTGTTCATAATAGCTTGTTGCAATTAGAGATTGGATTTATCTGCAATGAGTGACATGATCAGATGACATCTGGGGAAAATAAAAGCTGTTTTGTCAATACTCTTTTTTTCTCTCTTGCTACTTGCCATTATAAAGTCAATATTAAATCAGAAGTTTCCACCTAATGGGAGACAAAATTGTATGCCTATTACCTGTGCATGCTCTGAAACCTGTATCTCAGATATAAGCATGTGTTCGCTGTATTCAGAATGCTTACATGGAATTTTCACCACTGTACATGCGGTTCTTCCTGTCATATCTGTTGAGATCTGCGGATCTGTAGAGGCTCTTCTGCTTGAATAAACTGATGTACTTCATGCAAAATTATACATCACTGAGCCAAAGCAACAGAAGTTTTGTGTTAGTTTTCTGTTTGGGTTTAGTTGTGACTAAAGATTTTTGGTCGTGCCAGTTACAGTTCACTCTGTGTATATGGTATACGCCATGTTTATGTATCTTTGATCTTACAGCTTCTCTGGGACTCTCTTTTCTGATATGGTCATATAATAGTCTAAAATTTACTAGCAACACAGCATTAAGACTTCAGACAAGTGTGAAGTGAATCTGCTAAAGCGATTCTCTGTCAACATTACCACTCAGTTTTCAATGGTGTGCTGCAGGAATCTTTCTGTATAAGGGCAGAGGTCTTTACAGCAAGTTATCCTAAAAATGGAGGTGGGGAGAAAACCAGAAATTTTCTGGTACTGGAGGGCAGTACTTTCTCATCTGTTTTTAAAACTTCATTGATCTACAATAGTTAAAATATAAACAGTGTAATAATTTTCAAAAGTAGATCAAGTGCTAGTGTTAATATAAAAATCAGTAGTAACAAACTGTGATGCTTTAACATGGTGAACTGAAGCCTGGTGTGCATCAGCAAACTTTCACAGTTAAATTATAACACTCTGGTAGTATCCTTTGAACATTTTAGAAATGTTTTTGAACATTTTTAAAGATACCAGTTTAAAACTACCCCATTAACTCCATTGTGGTTTTTGCCCACAGGTTACTTTTATTAAGTGATGAATATCCAAAATCTTTCATGTAATCATGTAATAACATTAAATGATCGATTAAAGAATGTGATGCTACTTTAGGTATGGTCTGGAGCAAAAAGAATGGGTAAAAATGTTGTCTCAGGGCAAGCACAAGGAGAAACTGTCCACCTGAGACATCCTTCTGTGAACAGTTTTTCTGCTTTTCCTCCTTATTCTGCCTTTGTGATAGGACTATAAAATTGGTATTCCACCTTAAAAATGTCAGCATTCTCAAAAGATATCTTGTCAGATCAACAGGATGCCTGCATGTATGGTAGGTTGCCTGGGACAGAGCAATGATTCTATGAACTTGTCAGTAGAGGGGCTCAGAAATTTTGAGCAGAATGTTTTTCAGTGAGAAAATGCCAATTAATTCAGTTGTAAATGTTCTGTGGGAATGTGTCAGGATTGACTATACTTTGTTTGTTTTGCTTTCAATCAAAACAAAGCTTTTTGATAACGTTTTTATAATCTTTTCATGACAGAATATTTGAGTGTTCCATTTTGGAACAACATTTCATTCAGGATTGTGCTTGATATTATAAATTAGGCACAAAAAGAAGAAGTCAGAATTAAAACTTTTCATATAAGTTTATCTTTAGTGAATTAAAAAAATGTCATAGGGGAAACATTGATTTTGCTTCAATTTAGAAGGAGGGAAATGTTAAGATGTTAGGAAAGAAAAACTCTCATGAGAATTACCTGACAGAAGTCCATCACTCATAGTTTAAAAATGAAAGTTACAGTTTTCATAACAAATGAAACACATGGTTAAATGAGTGAAATTTTCTTAAAAATAATGTTTTGCAGTCACCTTAATTTTGAAAGAATAAAAAAAAATATTGAAACATTTATTTATTAAGTGACTGAAAAAAGTTTTCCAAATGTCCAAACCAATATCTGAATATTTGGGTCCTGTCACTGGGCACCACTGAGAACAGTCTGGCTCTTCTTCATTCCGTTCCATCAGGTATCTACACACATTGATGAGATTCCCCCCGAGCGTTCTCCAGGCAGAAGAGTCTCACCTATCCTCATATGAAGTGTTCCAGTCCCTTAATCATCTCCACAGTCCTTCATTGGACTTGTTCCAGTAAGTTCATCTCTCTCTGTACTGGGAAGCCCAGAACTGGACACCGCATTTCAGATATGGCCTTGTCAGTGTTGAATAGAAAGAAAGGGTTACATTCTTCAACTTGCTGGTAATGCTTTTCCTGATGCTGCCCTAAATACTGTTGGCTGCCTTTGCTGCTGTGGTGTATTGCTAGCTTGCAATCAACTTCTTGTCCACCAGGACCAAAAAGTCTTTCTTGACTGAGCCATTTTCCAGGAAGTCAGCCCCCAGTATGTAGTGCTGCATGGAGTCCTTCCTCCTCTCGGCCACAGTCTTTGCATTTCCTTTTGTTCAACTCATCAGATTCCTCTCTGCACAGTTCCCTACCCTGTGGAAGTCCATTTCTCCCAATTTTGTATGATCTCTGAGCTTGCTGAGGGTTCACTTTATCCCATTGTCTAAGTCCTTAGTTAAGAGGTTAAACAATATTAGCAGTATTGACCCTTGGGGCACACAACGAGTGACTTGCCTCCAACTGGATGGTGCCATTGATCACAACCCTCTGGGACTGGCTGTTATCTACTTTCGATCCACCTCACTGTCCACTTATCTAACCCATACTATGTCAGCTTGTCTGTGAGGCTGTTATAGGAGACTGTGTCAAAGGCCTTAATAAAGTTGAGGTAAACAACATTCATTACTCCTCCCATCATCTGTCAAGGCAGTTGTTTCATTGTAAGAGACTATCTGGTTGGTTAAGCATGACTTCCACTAGGTAAATATATGTCAACTGCTTCCGAACACCTTCTTGTCCTTCATGTCTTTGGAAATGGTTTTCAGGAATCAGTTGTTCCATCACCTTCACAGGGACTGATGTGAGGCTGTAGTTCCCCAGATCTTCCTTCTTGTCGTTCTTGAAAATACATTTGGTTTCTTCAAAGATAGAAATCACAATTGCTTTCTTTCATATTTCCTTTACTTTCACATATTCCTTTTTGCCATGAACAGATGGTTAGTATTCCTGTACTCATTCATTCCCTTACCAGCTGCAGAAGCAATGCTTTGGATTTCCTTGACATACACACAGTCATTGTTGTGAGTTCCTGCTCAAAGCAGTAGGGAGACTAAGAAGCAGCACATTCAGATAGGACCCTGGAAGAGCATTTATCTTCACTCTGCTTTGCTTTTTGAAGTACATTTAGAACTTATTTTACTTCTATTACAGACAGGAGGAAAAGAGCCAAAGATGCAGTGTTTCTTTCTGTCCTCTTTAAAATGCAAAGAGACTTCCCCTGCTTTGATGGCTTAGGTAGATTAGAATTCTGGAAGCATTTCCTTGCCACTTCTGATTGTGCCTGTTTTTCTGGCTGGGACTGCCAGGAGATCAAACAACTTAGAAACGGTCTGATGAGGGAATCAGGTGTGAGTTTGGATATGTGAGCTGCTAAAATAAACTGCCTCAAATATCATACTGCTTTCCAGATCAGGAAGTATACTAGACCTGAAGGTCTTCATGACCCAGCCTACGATTGACCTGAATTGTCTTCCTGGTTGGGTTTTAAGAACTGCATATATAAAACTGACTTTAACTAGATCCTGTTGTGTAACTGTTCTGTCAGGAGTTTGGTGACATATGTAGCCCCAAAACAAGAAGGGTACTTTATTTCTGATAGAAACAAGTAATAGAGAGTTTGTTGCTTCATTTAGTACTTTCACCTATATGTTGGCTCTGAACCAATAAGTCAGCAATTTGGCTGAGCCTTAAGTCTTTGTCAATGATAGGAAACAATATGAACCGCCTTGAAGCTGTAGATAACTCATGTTCATGTGGAAACTTGTAAACATGCAGAGCCAGAAGACCAGAGAAATATCTGGATACAACTGTAGAGATAAAAGAAGGACATCAAACCCCAGAAATGGTCTCTCCAGTAACAGTGAGACATAATTTGATGGTAATTTTTATTTAAAGGCCTGTGGGAAGATTAAGAAGGAGGAAAATAAGCTAAAAATAGAATTGTCTTCTTCTAGAGACCACCAGGCTAGATCAGAATAATAAAATATCCTGGATCAACTCATCTGTTACTCAAAACCACATAGTTCTTTGACCCATGGGGAAATTTTAAATATATGGACATCTGCTGAGTAACAAACATTCAAACTTGGTTCATTAAAGTGCAGCTCTGCTCTTTAAAGTGGATATGTGAGAACGATATCTAGGACCCCATGTTTGCAGTCTCTCAGAGATCACTCTACCAGATTGTTTTTGCTTACTGGTTAAAAGTTGCTTCTTTAACATCAGTCCACAAACTTAACCTTCTTTCTTCAAGAAAGTCTGAGTTTTCTGTTTATTAGGCACTGCCATGAGACCTTTCTCCCCATGATAACCTTTGCAGCCTGAACTGTAGACAATTCCAAGTAATCAGGAAACAGAAAACATAGCTGTTGGTGAGGCAGAAGGAGAAACAGAAGCAATTTCTCACTTGGTCCGGCTATCTTGGATCCTCTGGGGCTGAATTTCTCTGTACCCTTGCAACTCTGATAAACATGAGCAACGGCGCGGATACGGCTGAAGCAGTCGCTTTGCCTGTTGCCCTGGAGAGAAACTGATTTCTTGTCTCCTAGAACTCACAGCCTGAGCCTAATAATATGAAAAGCTGCCATGAACAATGATTTCGTAGAGGGCAGTTATACAGTCTGAGGAAGGGAAATTATGAATAATGAAGAAATCTTTATTCTAAGCTGCAGGCCTGAATTGGATCTTAAGAAGAAGGTGCTCAAGAGTGAACCATGAAGGAAACCCAATGCTGACCATATGATGAGGGAAATGAACTAAAATCAAGGGGCTTACTCCTGATTCTACTGTATGTTCTGGCTTGTTAATGTAATCAGCCAGTTGGGCCCTTTGTCTGTCAAAAGTAGGCAGAAGGCTGAAAAATGCAGGTGGGAAATCACAAGAGGAGACTCAGGATGGAGAAGCTCACAACAGAATTGGAACAGATCTGTTAACTTGGGAGGGCAGGGCAGGGAGGGAGAGAGAAAGAAAACATCTAAAACAGAGTAGCCCTGGTTTGGAGCTGAGCAAGGTCATTTCCTAAAAGTATGTATCACTCTAGTAAGTGTGCAGTTGCTACTAGCGTGTGTGACATCAAAACATTAAAAAGGTGTTAGACTCTATCCTCAAACATGAATTGGAAGAAGAAGCTATAGTGTCCAGGTAAACAATTTTCCTCTCTAGTTGTTAGACTGGTACACTCAGCCCCAACAGCATGCCTGTATCTGACTTCTCGCCCTCTTAAAGTGTGGTTTCTGTAGCCCTGTTCCCATAGAGAATAGTGTTTTCTGCTGGAATTAGTGTTACAGGTGGCTTCAGGAAGCATCTGTCCCCAGAGCCCTGTTACAAAGGGTGCATAATTCTTTATGTGTTATGAATACATACCTTGCCCCGTATTTATCATCTTTAGAAGAATAGTCAGCTAATCCAAATTGTAAAGATTTTACGTACTTGCATACTTTTTTCCCCCAATATGTATGCTCAGTTATTGCTCCCATCGGTCAAAAAAAAAAAGAAAATTAAAGAAATTAAAGAAAATTAAAGAAGGAAAATTAAAAAGATGTTTTTGACATCCTTTCTTATGATCCCAGATTGTATTTTTGATATATGAAGCTGTAGAATTTTTGTGCAATCCAAGAATGGCTCTTAATTGTTTTAAAATATGATTAGACTATATTCCAATATCAAAGAGAAACCATTCTGGTGGGATGGATTCTAGCAGTCTCCGTCTTTCCAGGAGGCAGCAGCCACTCCCTCGGTCATTATTGAAGAGTTACAAGGACCTAAATTTTCCATTTGGGAATTTAGGAGTAAATAGAAGGAAGTAAACTAGTCTTTATTCTCCTGTACAATATGACAGATGCTCTGCATGATTTATTTTACAGATTATGACAAGGCCATATCTTATATCTGCTGATACATTTCTGAAATGTGTTTAATACATTTATTGTGTTAACAATTCATTATCATTGAAATCTAACGTAACAGCATAAACTTATCCTACAAAAGTAAGTAAACATATTGTATTGTTCCAAGCCTCAAAGCTCTACAACAGTGGAATTCTAAACCAAATCACCCCATTAAAAAAAAAAAAAAGAAAGTGCTTTTCTCCTTTCTTATTGTGAATTTTGAAAGTCTCCAGATATATGGAGCGCCCATTCTTTGCTCCTCTACTCCTTTTTATACATGATGGACTGTGCTCTCATAGTAGAGAAGGCTTTCACAGCCAAAGAGTCTGCTCTCTGTGGGCTTCCTTCATTTGTTGCAGAAATTGGAAGATGCGCAAGGCGACTGTGGGAGGGTGGAAAACAAAGGTTCTTCTAAAAGAGTTGGACGCTGTTCAGATAATTGAATACTGTTTGTTGTAGACATGTGAGAATTCCCTAAACCAAGTGTTTTATGCATGATCACTTAAAAGTTGTTCTGCTACCACTTTGTACTCTTGTCTGTGTATGGGATGGAATCAACAGGATCTTTCTGTTGGATACATAAAAAGCTACATATATATATATATCACCAAGTGCTCTTAAAAACCCAGATATGAGGCATCTCAAAATGGACATCCATATTCACTGAATGTTTTTGTCTTTAATTGCCCTTTATTTCTGCTGTCCCACTGTAAACTGTCTCTTCTCAGCAAGGCTATGAAGAAAAATTACTTGACATTTAAAACATTAACTTGCATGCAGAAGCTGAAGTGATGAATACCATTCGTGAGCTTATGGGAAATTAATTTCAAAATGTTGTAGGTTTCCTTACTGACTGACTGAGTGAATACCCACTGGCTGAATTTTGAACTGAGGTATAAATCTAGGAGAAAAGCTGGTACAAAATCAATTCGTTTGCTTAATCAGTGTTACATGAAAGCACAATGGAACTTGTTTAAAGTTAGATGGCAAATTCAACTTCTAAAAATTGTATTTTGCAGGTTTATTATTCTCTCAATGCAGATTTTTAGTGGATTATAGCACAACATAAACATTTTCATAAAACTTTATATGCAGGAATTTATATTGTGTTATGTGTAGTAACTGACTCTTTTCTTACTTCAATTACTCTCGTTAACAATGACAACTAATAGTGTCATGTTCTATAGGTCATATCCTGAAATGCCATGTGGCCATTTCCCTCCTGGAAAAATGTGTTTGTTGTGGATCACCATCAACTTCTGCAATGCACATGTAAAATACCCCTGGCATCAAGTTTTGTCAATGTGTGTGCAAAATCTTGTTCCCGTAAACTGTAGCATGAATACAAGTTTGTAAGCAATTTTCTTTTAAGAAGAAATATGAAACAATTTACAAATTTACACAAAGGTGTTAAAGCAAATGAAAGAGAGCTGGAGTGATTTAATGAACAAAACAAATGGAAACTTTACCTTCAGTTCTTTTGCTTATGTGCCATATAGATTTTTATATTCCACAGAGAATTAATTCTACCCACATCTTGTACCATCTTTGTTCATCAAGTAGAGCCCTCTTTATGGCTCCTGTTCAACAGGGTACTTGGAACACAGTAACTTTTAATAAGCAAGGAAACCAGTAGACTTTAATGAGGTCACTCAGACGTAAAATCAAGTATGTGCCTAAACACTGCTCTGGCCCATTTAGCTAACACATACAGACAGTGTTTCATTAACATACCAAATTTCAGTGAAATATGAAGTGGAAGAGCTGTTGCACACATACATTCTGATAGGAAGAGATAAAACTGCAAAATCTCATATGTAAAGTACACAATATAGGAAGATAACTCAATTAATATTCTGTTCGGAACAAATCCCATCCCTCAGAGTGACTTCATATTGGACCTTTGCATTTGAAAAGAAGCAAGTGATACACTGAGCTAAAGCTGAATCTGCTTTTTAAGAACAATGTTGATTCCACTCTTGTTCTCAAGAGTTTGGTTTCAGCCTCCAGGAATACACCACTCTTCAAAACCAATAAGATAGTTTTTTCAATGATGTGTTTTTTGCATCATTATCTTATACACTGCAAAAGAGATGCAGAAGCTTGGAACACTCATTTTTTTTCCAGATAAATGCTATCATGACACAAAAAATTATATAGGTTTCATTTGCACACCAGGTGAAAGTTCTAGCATGTAGAAAAGGAAGGGAAATTTTCTGTGCTGTCATTACATTATGGGGACACAAAGATAGCTCTGTTATACCTGTGTGTCCTGTGTTGCTTCTGGCATGTCCCTCGCTGCAAAGGCCATAAATTCCCTGTCAGCACTGTTTTATGGAGGTCCACTTTAGCTTAACTCCATTTTTGTCTTCCACCAAATAGCTTCCCTTTCAGGATTTTCTTTGAAATTTGACCTTTTTGTTTTTTAATGGATAATGTTAAAGGCAACAAGTAGTTGACTTCTGGCAAATCTTAATGCTTATTAGAAATACATCCCATTCAATATCAGATTTTTTCTAAATATTTTTTTTAAGGAATGTTTTCCTGTAGTGAATTTCCACATTTTTTTCGATGTCCCAACACTGCAGCTTCTGACAGATCAGCAGCACTGTGTTCCTCTGTTACAACTTTCTTCAGCTGTAAGGTTTTTAGCTGTCATCTTTTTAACTGACTCTTTTGCTACTTTCAGCTGTGATGTTTTACATTTCTCTTCATGAGAATTTTAACTTTTTTTTGGGTGGTGTGAGTTTGTTTAGCAGCTCTTGAAAGTGTTCATACATTGCTTGCCTTATTTCTTATCTACTTGAGAAGTCTTTCCCTGCTTAGGGAAAGACTGGCCTAAGTTTAGGCTGGCCCTAAACTTGCCTGCTGAGAGCTTATTAACCTGATAAAGTTTTACTATTTCTCTATTAGCAACCACTTTAATATTGTCTCTTCTCATGCTGGTTTTTGCTGCTCTCTGTCCTGTGTTATATACATAATTTTTGCCTGTTCTTGTCTTTCTGGAGGTATTTTGGAGAAAGCAAGTTTTCTTTGTCTTGTTTTCTGTCTTTCATTTAATTCTGTTTGTTCTTACTTTTCCAGATTTCCTGTGGCTTATGTTAAAACCAGATACTATTGTGACAGGATTTGTGTTGCTCCCACATGAAGAAACATTCATGATATAGAAACAATATCTTGTGGTGGACCTAAATTTTAGCACTTAAACACTGCTTTTCAGGCCAATTTGAATTTGCCACTCACAGTATGTCTTGCCTGTTAATCTTCTACTGGCCTTCAAAGTCTTTTGCTGAAGTTTGATTTCTGTTATTGTCAGAATCTGTAGGGCTGAACAACAGAGAAGTGACTGTGCACGCAGCAACCATGAAGTCAGAATCTGCAATAACATGCAAAATAAATGACTGAATGTCCAAATTCTAGTGGAGGCTGATCATCCTGTGACATAATCTGGGCATGTAACTGAATCATTGCAGATACAGTTTTGCATCTGAATCAAAACATGTATTTATGAGGTGTGTTTTCATTTTTAATGCTTTCTGAGGGCTGTGATTTAAATATGTTGCTGCTTCACTCCTTAATCCTATCAGTTATTTTCTTGATGAATTGATAGTTTCTTCCATATAGTTAATTGCCGTTTAATTCTTAAGTTCTTTTCCAACCACTTTATGATGTCCCCTTTCTTTTGTTAATTGCTTTGTAATCAGAAGCATGTAGAAGAAAATGAAAAGGTCATCATGTAGTCAGAAAAATATTATTGATACATCTTGGCAATTTTTATGACCACTGGAATGTTGCCATTGACTTCGAGGATGGCGTGGACAGTGTCTTGAGGGTAAAGTTCCTCTCTCATCATTGCAGCTTGAGTACACCTTCAAGACAAACAACTAATATCTGATACACATGTTCTCTTATTGTCTCAAATAGCTACAATCAAAAGAGACTCTAAATGTATGCATTTCACTACACTACATGTTTTACAAATTCTGATTATAGTGAGCTAAGAGTGAGTTTTTAGTGTTTGGCTGGTTCTTAGTAAATTCCCATTTATTTAAGCTCATGAATCGATAGTTTTGTTGGTGGTGAGCAGCAAAGCCACCCAAGGGCAGCTGAGGCCTGGGAGGGAAAATCTTTCTTTTAGATATCCCAGAAAGACATCAGCCAAAGCCTAGAAGAGATTCACAAAAGCTCCATTTTTCAAAACATACATCAGTTTTCAGAAAGAGCTTGGTATATATTGCCTTGAATGACCAAACATGCCAGTATCTTAGAGGAGTCTATTCCTTTAAGTGCAGAGTAAAAGTTGATAGTTGCTGTATACCCTGATGATTAATTTTCTTTTATTTTTATTTCCTAATAAACATTCTGGAGTTTATTCTTATGTTTAAAGTTATTATATTGGGACATAGTAGGAGACACAGTATTCAAAGGCTGTGAACATTCATACCCTGACAAATTCAGTAGGGGCACAGGATTTTTGTGAGTATAGTCTGGAACAAAATGGGAGAAATTTTAATTGTGCATCAAATTCTAACAGTGTGGCCACAGAACAATCTGAAAATATTTCTCTATTAATTCACAATATTTTTTTTTAATTGGTGTGAGTGTAGATGATGTTGAGTAGTTTTGTCTACAGCCAAAGAAAGTAAGTAGGACATCACTCATCTGCTACTTATGACTCTTCATTAGCCACTTAAAACTTCAGCTTTCATTCAGATGTATCCAATTTATCTTTTTTTTTTTAGGTTAACAGTTATATGCTTGTCAGGCTTTCTGAGCTATTTTACTAGCTTCCATAAATATTAAATTATAATATTACAATTTATTATTTTAAAAAATGATTTGCAGCACATCTAGCAAAGTATTATTCTTAGTTTTGGAATAATGACTGGATTAAGAGTAACTTAGAGGGCATAAATAAAAATGGTAAATGAATATGGTTCTGCTTTTCAAAGGAGCCGAGCGTCCTGCTTGTTTTCTGCTACAGGAAGTTAGCCTTCATAGCTATCTTAAATTTGCTTTTAAGTTCACTTTATTATAGAAAAATAAAACAGATGATTACATTAAGAATGATTTTATGCATGTTGTGAGTTAGGAAAAAATCTAGTCTATAACACTTTTTATTAATATTGGAAAGGATCTTCTGTGCCTTCTTTGGAGAAGAAAAATCTTTCATCTGGAATTAAATTATTCGAACAAACAAACAAAAAAGCTTTATTTTGGGGGAGTTAGAGTGTTGCTCCATGATACAGTCATAAAAATGTACTCTCAAACAATTACTGCAGAAAAATATAATTATCGTCACAGAGTTGTTAGAGATGAATGAGCAAAGAGTGGACAGCATGTGTTGCTTGATAAATTTAGCTCTGCCTCTGTCTGTTGCTTGTTTGTGAGCTGCCTTGGTCTTCCTTGAATCTATTTGTTACTCTAAATTAGTCTTCTGTCGTGGTGGCAGCTCTTGTGTGTTCCCACGGCCCTGGGAGCTTTGCCAAACATGTTGTGCTGCAAGCAGAGCCTCCTGAGCAGGGCAAGCTAGAGGGGATGGGCCAGAATCAGGATCTGGTCTTCTAGGTTGGCCAGCAGGCAAAGGCTGAACACTCTTCTCCTTTTGATATAAAGCCAAACAAATATTACAGATAAATTACCCAGGTATGGAAAACAGACTAAGAGCTGAGGATGTGGAACATCTGGATCTCATCAAAGGCAGGAATCCCAGCCAAATATGGTTGAGTAATTATGTCAAAAGCATATCCTAATCTCAGCAGAACGGAAAAAAAAAATGGAGTACTTAAATCTGCCAGTGCAGTTACTGTCTTCGAAGGAAGCTATGAGCAAACTTGCTATCGACGTGTGTGCTCTCACTGAAGAAATAGTAAATCAAGTCTAGAGAGAACTCAAAGAAACCTATATCAGCTCCCAATGTTGATGTTAAAATGATCCTTATACAAAGGTGTTAAAGTAGAAAAAGAAGAAGTAACAATACCTTGACACAGCTGCTAACAGCGGAATCAGATTAATCAGCTTTGCGGATCTGAGACCGTCTCATTGTACTCACAATGGCATTTGTGAGAATATATTACTATTGAGAGATGGACTTCTTATCTACTAGATCAACCAGAAGCTTACATAAGAAAACAAACAAACAAACAAACATTCAGACTAAGGTGAGTTACTTGTGGTTCAGGCTACTATTGTAGTTTTCTGTAAGAGAGAAAACTGTTCCTTTAAAGAAATGAAAATAGGAGATGAGACACAACTGAAGCAAAGACTCCAAAGAACAGGTGAGAATCACACAATGTTGGTCACCGAGAGTTGTCTTTAGAAAAGACTATGATAAAGTAGGAAGTAATTTTTAAAATGGGAATGGAAAAAGTGCTGTGATAATTGCAAAATTCTTTCATTGGTGTATATGGCCTTTACTGACTTTTAATTTGTATTGATATATGCTGATGATCAATTTACCATAAAATTGGCAGAAAACATGGTATAAAAGAATGGTTGAAGTAGCAAGAAACCCCAAATATATGTAAAACTATGAGAAGATGCTGAGCAAGCTTGCTTAGTAATAATCTGATATCACCAACAAATCAATGTTAATACTTTTAATGTAATACCTTTCTTGCTAATAATGCCTTGCGGACAATTGAACTTAAGATGTGCTGCACAAACATGATTGTCTCTCTCTGATTTCTCTATTTAGCCATTGACAATGTCTGAGGAGCATATCTGTAGCTTGGTCTATGGACTTTTTTATGCAGTGGTATGATGAGCACATCGTATTGAGATAGATAGATACACTTTTTAGTGAGGAAGGGGAGCTGGGAGCTGATATATACAAAGAAAATTCAGATTTCAGGGCACTCAGTGAAGATTAATAACTGTTAAAGTAGGGATTCCTGAGCATTTCAATGGGCTGAAGTGCTGTGGTGTTAGAATAAAGCCAAATTGAATATCTCTCAGTAGGGTCTTTGCATGATTTTTAAATGTGTGACTGACCACAGTAAGAAAGAATGACAGAGAGTGAACTAGTCTGAGAAGTCTCAGGAGCAATGACTCTGCAAAGTTGTTAGAGGAGTCCAGGTCTGCTAGCACCTTTCTTGCTCTTGTGTCAACCCTAATAATTATTCTTTTTAGGTATGTGACATGAAGAATTTAATAACATTTCTGTTCCTACATGGAGGCCCAAATCCAAAGTTAATGGAAGAAAATGACAGTGTGTCAAGTGATTATATCAAGCTAAGGAAAAATCTGGGAGCCACGATGCCAATGTGAATTACAGTGTATATGACTGGTACCTCCACACTAAAACTGCTCTTCAGTTTCTTTCTTCAGTGCTCTTAAGTCTTCTGACTTTGCTATTTTTCACGATTCCTTCAACACACTTGTCATGAAAAGATGTGAAAAACAGACTCAAAAGGTCATACAAGCTAAGTGAATAGAGTTTTCTGTCTTGGATATTTGCACTATTGTACTTCTGTTGCTCTAATTCGTTTATTATTTAATTTCCTCTCTCATTCTGGGCCTTGAACTTCACTTACTAAGTATGGAGGTCAGAACATACTAATAAATCAGATTACTTTGTGAACGACTGGCATCTAGGGAACATACACTATATTTTTACATAAAGCCTGTTTTAAAATAGCTGCAATTGTTGCATATGTAACAGTAGTAAGTGTTTGAATATGATTTTTTTGATTGGACCATTTCTGAAAAACAAAAATAAGATCTATTAGAATTACTTTTCAAAAATTAAAAAACCTCCAATGGATTGGTGCCAATTCCAGATGCCTGAGCTAAGCAAGCCATCAGATTTCTGAATAACAAAAAACTGGTTACTTGACTATAAACACACAGTGCATTTTTTGATATGGGCTTACAGATAATCTGAGGGAGGGGAGTCTGGACAAAAAGGACTCATATAGCTTGGAATGAAGGATGTCAAATGGTGAAGACTGTTTGCTGTAGACTAAGAAGATGGCTACTTGTTGAGGACAATGGAGTGTGGATCCAGTTCTGCTCAGAATTAAACTACCTGAAAGCAACTGAAGCCAGCGAGTTTGTACATGAAACAAAGTAGGAACCAGTATGATCTGGATGAGAGTCCTTCATACCCTCTCTGGTTTACCAGAGGCAGTAGCAAGCAATATATGTGTTTATATTTTTAAACAGAATTATTTTTCAGGCAAGTATTCCTTGCTTTATTTTGATATCCAAAGATATTACCTGAAATTAGTACACTATTTTTTTTTTTCACTGAAAAGAAAAGAAATTAAATTCTTAAAAGTACATGTAACTGGCAATGTATATACTGTTATATTTGCCATGTATATATTATTACATTTAAATAATTTTTTAAATCTGTATTTTCCCTGGTGGTATATTTTTATACACATGGTATTAGTACACTTGTGTGAGCATTTTCTTGAAGATTCTTAAAATTCTGTTCCCTGCGGTTAACCCCTATATTGGGGATAAAATACGCAATGCATCATTTACTAGACATCTCGAGTACCCAAAATTCACCAGAAAGTTGGAATGCAACTTATAATTTGAACACTGTTGGCTAACGCTAGGCCTGGTATTGTTTCCTCCGTACTCAGCAGAAAAAATAAGAAAAGAAATTCTGTTCTGTTCCACTCTTTAAAGCACACCAATTTCCTTGGTATCTGAAGTCCTATAAAACCATCCATTAGATAAATGGGACGGAGGAATAAGAAAGTCATGTTTATAAATTCAGGGTTCAAGGTAGACCTTAGATCATCTTTTCACAGGCAAAAATGGGACCTATAATTCAATGGAATTACATCAGAATAATTAAGATCAGAAAATGACCTTTCAGGACACAACCTGCTTGCTTTTTCTCTGACCTTTAGCACAGCTCTGAAGCAAAAATGGGACAGGGAGCTGCTCCTAATAGGTCACACGAAGGTCCTCATGACAAAAAGAATATGTGAGTGCCATTAAACTGATGTATCAGGTCTGTCTCTGTATTTCTACCCAAGGGATGTCTGAGCTTGGTTGGAATCAATAGCAAGAGCTGGGTAGTGGGATAGAAATTGCTTTAAGAGAAAAAAACCCTATAAAATAACAAACAAATTATAGGTATAAGCTGGCCATGTAAAATCCTTCCAGACACACGTGGAACCAGGAGGTTTGTATAACTTTCTGTAACCTCTGGCTGGAAATGGCACAACTTTGACACAGAATGGCCAATGACACAGAAAGGGCCAAAATACAGCCCTTTCTGAAATAAGGGATGAGCATTAATATACAGATTTTCTTCTTTGTTCTATGGCCTGATATGTCTTCCAAGGTTTGCCTAATGCTTCGGGCACCTGTGTTGCTTCAGCTCAGCCCTTTTTGGGGAAAGAAGGGAAAAGGAAGAAAAAGAATGATGTAGCTGCTCCAAAATTGGAATTATATGATTGTTGGAAAAACCTCTGCTGACTTGAAAAAATCAGTTAATTCAGCTCTTCATTGACTACTTTCCGAGGAAACAGAAACAGGGCTTTCACCAATTATTTAGGGTAGAGTTATGAGTGGCAGGTGGAATGTTAGTTTCATAAATGTTTTGGTTCCATAGTGAACCTGAGAGCCATGGGAGCTGGTTGCCAATCTGTTGGAACAGGGATTTGTTTTCTAAGCATAGCAAACTGCACCCTTTTCATAAAATCTAGCTCCTAGTTTGATAATAACAGTATCAAAAAAGGCGACTAAAAGAGCAGAGTTGTACAGAAAAAGCTACATTAACAGAATCATTTCTCAGCAATGACCATACTGGTGCCACTATTTGAAGACAAGTTCTTGAACCTCAAAAGGTACATCAGAACACTTCATTGGTCAGAATGGAGGACACTGACTATTGAGCATTGCAATGGATGTGATCTGCTCAGTTACTGCTGCTTCTTGCCCCTGGGGACGTGACATATGTGGGTAGGCTGTTGGTCTTCGATCCCCTCTAGGTGCTGGTCTCTACTGGATGGTGGCCAATGTGTTGGTGAGTCTAGCTTATTGTTAGCAATGGAATATCCTGAAATTCAGTAAGGCTCAGTCACTTTGAAATTGTATCATCAGCCTCATGATGTGTATGGTCAGACTTCCTTTGATTTCAAACAGCTGTAATCTTGCCATAAATATTTACATTGATGGTTTGAAGCAAATCTCATGAGCTTTTGGAGGCTGACGGATCTTTTCTATGCCAGTAACGTAAACCAAGAGATATTGAGTGCTGCCGAGTGGAGTTGAGTGAAACAGTTTTGATTGGTTTCTTTGTACACAAAGTAAATAAAAACATTTGTGAACACAGGTTGTTTTAACTGAGAAGTTATCAAGTTAATATTGATGTTTTTGAAGCAAATTTTAATTTTTATTCAAAATCTTAATGTCAGTTAGTTACATTTAGTAGTAAAATAGGTGAAGGATTAAAAACAAAACCAAACCCACCCAAGCTTAACACTTTCACTTGATTAGAAATGGAACAACCTTTGCTCTTTTATTTCACTGTGGAAAAAAAATAGCCAGTGGCCGATGGGCAGCCAACATTAATGAGTTGTTCGTGCTGCCCTAGTTATAATTGCCTTTCAGTTCTGTGACAATTCAAAACAATTTGCACGTTTGATGTTCCTTTTCTCATGGCTCATTTTTACCTAAAAGACAAATATTGTGCATGGTCTCAAACTGTGGGGATTTTTTTTACCATGAAAAAGATGCTGAGTTACAAGTATTACAGTTTGGAAATTTCAATAAAAGTGGTGGTTTTACCTGTGACACAACGTTGCCATTTTGCTGTAGAAGGCTTATGAAAGTGATTAATCATCAGTCCTGGCTGCAAAGGAATAACTACATTCTTTGACAGAAATGACAAAATTTTTATCTTACATCATTCTGTGTTCTCCTGGTTTCACACGCAAACCTTTGCAAAAGAGAAAAGTATCTATACTTGTTTCCCCCCTATTACATATCCTGCCAGAGCTTCATGTCAAAAAGTCATTTTCAATACCACTAGTTAGAAGAGTAGCAGCACAATATGGTCTTACTCTCAAGGTTCTCAAGGTTAACTTGCTTACCTTATTTTTTGTAAAATAGCCAAAGTACTAGCTAAATTTTAAAATACTTGAAATATACTTAGAGTATTGATTTTTTTTCTGTATTTTTCAGTCTTCAGAAGAAATTGTAAACATTTGGGGTCATTGGGACTTAGAAAGTTAGAATTCCCCCCTCTGCCCTCTTCTAAAGAGCACTTAAGGAAATGTGTTTAGAAATGCTGCACTGAAAGTTTTCACTCTTTTAATTGCACACTGTCCAGTCTTGCTCCTTGTAGTTCCTGGAGCTTCCAGTTGAGGCCTGAGTCTTATTCCTGCAAATGCTAACCATACATAATCAGGGACAGCCCTGTTTCCAAAGACATTCAAGAGTAATGAAGCAAGACAGGAAAAACAAGATCAGCATTCCCGCTTTTTCCAGCTGGGCGCTAAGGGACGGAGTGATTAGGATACCTGCCCAGCTCAGTGTCAGAAAAGTTTGTTGCAGTAAAAGGAACTGAACATATGTCTTCCTTTTCACAGGCTCCTACTTTAAATAGAGACCCTCTTTCCTTCTGTGAAACCTTATTCTTTCTGAAATGCTATACTCAAGTTTCAGAATGGTCAAACCTGAATATTTGAACATATATTTTTCAAATTTTTTATATTTTGACAAACTTCAAAAAATAATTGCCTGCTAACATTCTTTTTTTGAAGGCCATTAAATATTCTGGGCCTAGATGTTAGGCCACACTTTCAAAAAATTTTGCCAGTAAAAATATCTTCCTTATGCAAACAAATCAATATTTATGTGTCCTAGCTGGGCATTTACATGAACAAATACAAGTTTTGGCTGGGCAAACACTGATACATGAAGGCTCCACTGGCATTTCTCAGGACAGAGCTCTAACTAAACATGTTTTCTAGCAATAAGTAAACTATGCATTTTGAAAATGTAGTCTTCTATGATCTAAATGATTAATTATATTTTTCATATTAGTAAAATCTGAAGGAATAATAATCTGATGGGACAGACCAGAAATGTTTGGTTTTACATTTTTCACTAACTTTTCAATTTTTATAAAGGTTCCTCTTAGAAAGTTATTATTTGCTCCTTTTTCAGTGTACTCTGCATTTTTGCCATAATTTCTAGATGCAAGTTTTCCTACACAAATAATTAATTCAAGGTCTATTTAACTTCTCAGTTTTGAATGAAATGCTTTGATTGGAAATTCAGGGCAATAAATCAACAACTTTTGAGGGGGCAGGGAAAAGAGAAAAATCCTGTGATTTTTAATTTGGAATAGAAGGACTGTTTATGTTCTTTTGCTTAGGATTTGTCTTGAGTTATCTTTGTCAGCTTCAGCTGCCTACTGTCATCAAATGGAAGACCCTGACTTGAGAACTGGAGACTCTTCAAAATGTATGGAAGTTAAATAAATCAAAATAAATACCCTCTCACCTGCACTAAAATTCAGACTGGGAGGTCTTGAAGGAGTCTGTCTCCTTGATCCCCTTTAGTTCCTTAGAATTCAATCCAGAAAAAGAAGTGCATTCCTAAATTTAAAGCTCCAATGCAAACACAATGTTTTCTTGCTACCTACTCATAGCAGTGTTCAAACTTTAAAGTATGGCTTATTTTTGTCTTCAGAGGAGCATCTAAAACATATAGTTTTCTGCTCCCTGTAAACCATCCTATGAAATCCTTTTTCAGCCACTTCCTTCAGAAGAGGGCCGTGAGAGACAGAAGGCTGATCTCCCCTACTAACTTATCATTTGTATAAGAAGTCAAAAATTTGGATTGGTTTCTTCCTTGATTTATTCCTCACATGTGCTAAAGCCAGTTAAACCAAAATTCTCATTTCTCCCCATCAATAATGGAAGAGAAGACTCACATTTTTTATTTGCTTTTGGAGAGACAGAACCAGAGACCTTTTCCAACTTTTGGCCAGCTGCAGAGGTGTGCGACCAAGTTCACTGAAAATGTGTTTGTACTGATACTCCAGTGTCTGTGGCATTGCACAGCACAGTTGTCCCCTTCAGAACATTGCACCCTTGCTCTTCTGTTCAGCCTGAGCTCCAGGTACTATGAGTTTCTTTTGTGTTAGCTGGCAACAGGGACCTTCAGTGTCCCTGTTTCCAGTGGCCCATCAGAACAGAAGCAGAATGTGGTGAAAGAAAGACAAATTTGCCCACTTTTGAGAACCTTCTTGGAACCAACCACATCAGAGGATTGCTTCCAAGAATATTCAGTAGCATGTGCTAGCCTGGCTTTGAAGGAACCCTTGCACATAAGTAGCGTAAATGGGGGTTAATATGATACCGAAAGAGCAAGGAAAACAGAGGAACTATTTCTAAACCACACATACTGTTCTGACTTGGACCATTTGCCTGTTAAACTTAGACCTTTTAATTTCCTTTGGCTTCCTGGAGAATCTTTCCATGGGCTACTGCTCAGCTTCAGTCATTTTAATCGGGCATAATATAAGGATATTCCTAAAGGTTATCTCTGGTCTAGTGAAGATAACCTTCTTTAGCTCCTTTTGTAGTCAGCAGAGAAAGGCAGGGTCCAAGTTTTGCCACAGTTTAAACCTGAATTTGATTCATCTGTAAAAGATATTATGGCCAACCTCCTGCTGTAAATCACTTTCTAGAGGACCTGTCTTTCTGCACTGACTACAGAGGGAAGAGAAAAATTAGCCATTGTGGATGCTTCTGCTATTTTAATAATGTTTTATCATAAAAAATTACAGTTGTTAAATATTAATAATTACTTGCCAACCTGAGTAACGTTTGTTCTTAGAACTACTTAGAAGCT
The DNA here is from genome assembly GCA_026546715.1 of Gallinago undulata. Classification (NCBI taxonomy): domain Eukaryota; kingdom Metazoa; phylum Chordata; class Aves; order Charadriiformes; family Scolopacidae; genus Gallinago; species Gallinago undulata. The sequence goes on from JAOTQQ010000012.1 coordinate 91,466,272, forward strand.
AACTGCAATACATTAATAACCCCAGGAAACAGAAATGAAAGTGTTGCTAACAGATACCACCCCGTTAACAGTTTGGGGAAATCCAGTTACTTGTCATATCTGCCCTCTTTTCTGTCTGATGTAGCTTGCTGGCAAAACACAAAAGGCTGGCATAGTCAAAACTCCTGAAGTATTTAGATGCCTAACTTCAGATAAGAAAGAAATGGTTCTTCACAAGCATTTGCCTATATCACCTTTAAATCTTACCTTTAAAATCAGATTGTTTAATAAAAATCTGGTTTTGATGTTTATCACAGCAGGTTGAAGACAGCTGTAACTCGGCAGTTACAAAATAAAAGATGAACTATTCTGAGCTTTCTTTGTAATTCTCTATGTGTTGCAGCTCCTGAATGAGTAAAAGTTGTGGAGGGGGCATGCTGGAAATAGTCTGAAAAGTCAGAAAGCAGAACAAAAAGTGATTCAAATCTTCTCATTTGTTGACCTTCATACAGGAAAGCTTTCAGAAGTTTCAATTCAAAGAAGCCCTAGAAGCTACTAGCTAGGTAGAAACCATGCTATGGTGTGCTGAATGCATACTTACCCAGCGTTAGTGCACAGGAAATTAGGAGACACTATATGTCTGTTAACATTGACAGTGCCAGGGAGTTATGGGTTGTTGTTGTTTTTTTTTTTTAATTTTCCACATATAGAGAGGTAACACCAGCTTGAATTGTTTGGAGAAAATGTAATTATAGAATGCTATAAACCTATGTCTGTTGACTTACCTGCATTCACATCTGGTCAGCCACTTCACACACAAAGGAACAGGACCCCTCAATTTCCTCCAAACACCCTCCCTCTCACTGTTTAATAGAATATCTTCCATTCTGTGTAGGGTTAGGAGGGCTCCCTGGGTTGGTGATTTCCAGATCACAGCTGGGAAATTGACAGTGTAAACTAGTGGCAATTTACAGTACATATGGAACTTATTTATCAAAAGTGTCATCTTTTTCCAAAGTTGCAATCCTTCTACTGTGCATCAGAGGGGCTTGTGAGAGAAGTGAACCTTGAGGAAAAATTATGAGGTACTCAGTGATAGTCATATCTATCATAATTCTGTGTCACATTAAATATTTCTTCTGCAGAAGACACCATTTGAAATTGAATTCATGCTCATCTGAAGTTGATATTTAAAAATCTGAACATTTTCACACAAAAATTACCCTCTGTTTTTACCAGAGTGGGCATTTTTCATACTGATAATATGCATTACTATAGAGATTCCCCATACATGACTCCCTAACTGTGAAGCATTTTGTCCCATTTCTCTGAGTCTTATGGTGGTTATAATCACTGTAGCAAACAAAATGCAGTATCACAGGTTTCAGCAGGAAGGGAAGCCAGGAGCCAAGCATGGTAAACACAGAGGCAATGTCCTTACACAGGGGTGCCATCCTGCAGCACCTGGACACGGAAGCAGAGCAGGTCTCATGATGATGACATCTTCAGCCAAGAGTCCAGAGTGCCAGACAAGCCCACAGCGACATGGCAGGTCTGAGATCAAGCTGACAGGTCAGGTCAGCAAGTGAATGGTAGGTTCAGTCTGTGCTTGGATGTGGTAGCCAGGGTCAGACATGGTCCAGTGGTTGTAGTGATGAGGCAAGTCCATGGTCAAGCCCAGTAGTCAACTCAGGGGGCGAGGGCTGAGGTGAAAATCACTGGGGCATAGCAGCCAGGACTGAGCATGGCTACAGTGCAGCTGAGCTGACAGAGGGGCTTTAAAAGCCTCTCCAGAGAGAAAAAGAGAGAGTGGCTGCTGAGGCTTCCTAGCAGTCTCAAAGAGCTCACCTCAAGGCCCAACACCTGCCCAAACTGGCCCTGATCCCACAGTGCCAAGCCCCCGACAGAGGCAGGGCTTGCTTCAGTGAGCAGCATGCATTGAAGCCTGCACTGTGGTGGCTAGATTGCCCCTAGTCCGTACCTCTTCTGTTGACTAAAATAGCTAGTCAGAGCTTAAGAAATCCTTCATAGAGTTTCTGTTATTTGCATGAAGTCCTGAAGTATCCCCCACAAATGTGTAGCCTAGGAAAAGACAAGATTTAGGACTGGCATTGGGGGTTCTTGGACACTACAGTTTCAATTTCTTTTAGGAAAAATCATGCCAAGAATCATGTACATAATGAGTAAGATTAGAGAAGGAAGGAGAAAATACATTGAAAGACACGGGCATTACTATAGGTGCTACCACAACAGTCTGATGAGTGTCTGGCAGGAGAGAAGTTGACCAATGCTGTGATGAGTAAGGTGATTTCCTTACTTGCCCTCTTGTGATGGTTAGTAGCTTTGCAGAAATAATGCAGTCATCGATTATTATTGTTACTGGTTTGTGCAGGTAAGTTTTGCTACTTTTGTTTTGCCCTATTGTTACTGCTAACATTTGTTAGGCATTTTAAGAGTACCTACTTACCACAGTGACAGCAGAGGATGGTGTGTATGGGAACATGTGTGGATGGAAGATGGGCATTTCTGTTCCAGACCTGGTGCAGCCTTACCAGCTTCACCTGCTTTTACGTTTTATTCCTACTTGTACATCCTGACATTACTTTTAAGCGTTTGCCATAAGGTGACTAAAAAAAAAATATGTTTAGCCAGTGATAAAGTTGCTTAATGCTTTTCTCCAGAACTAGTACTAAACCAGTAGGTCCATGTCCCATAGTTCTGTAGATAAAGATTTCAATTAGGTGTCTATTATGAATTTCAGGCTAACTTTTCAGATCAGTTATCCAGTTTGTTGACATCCAGCATGCTTGTATACCTTTCCTCTTTTGTGTCACAGAATCACAGAATCACCTAGGTTGGAAGGGACCTTTTAAGATCATCTAGTCCAACCAATAAAAAAAAACAAAA
>JAOTQQ010000012.1:91469257-91493386 GCA_026546715.1 Gallinago undulata
TTTCACTCCATTCACCACCACTCTCTGGGCCCGGCCCTCCAGCCAGTTTTTAACCCAGTGGAGAATATTCCCATCTAGCATCCTCTCTGTTTCTTCATATAAGCTGCTAATGAAAATATCAAACAGCATTAAATCCAGAACAGCTTTTCATGGATCTGTATTCAATATTATCTTATAGTGAATAGGGCTTATAGTGAACTATTATTAACTACTCTGCGTGCAAACATTTTTAGCTACTTTTTTGATTACTCTACAGTAATTGCATCTAGTCTCTGGCTGTGTCTACATTCATGATCTAATTCGGAGAAGCAGTGTATCTTTGGCATGTTTATGTGCGTTGGTTTGGTTTTATGGAGATTTTGGAGTGTGTGACCTAGACTTCTTTGATATTAAACTGAATCTGAATTTTGGCTCCAGGTATATACTGAAAGCTCTGCAAATCCCTCTAGAGACTGGTGGTATCCAAACTAGTGATTGGTTCTTTAGGTGCCTTTGAACACAGGCCTCTAGTTGTCCCTGCTCCTGTTTTGCCAAATTACTTACTGTGTAGACATATTTTCCAAGTTTGTTTTATGAGACTATCATATAAGACAACTTTGAGAGTCCTATTAAAGTTAGACGTGCTATGTCTTAGTTCTGATTCCACAAATGTGCTACAGTGGCTTAACTCCGTTGCTGTAATGTTTTCTTTAATGTATGAAAGCTCCTATGTGATTTGTAACTGACTAAAGGCATAGATATCTACAAATGCCTAAACAGTCTCTTTATATGTCATGGGAATTACAAATTGTCACATCAGTCAGAATTTTGTGAAGTAGCATTATAGTCTCTCTCTCTGAAAACTGCCAATTTGTGCATAGTACTTGTCAAAACTGTTTGGTTTTGTTTTTTTTTTTTTTCCTAGCTCACTTTTCTTTGTCCATTTTACAATCAGGGAAAGAATATGTCTAGCAAGACAGATCTTTTATCTCTATTGCTCCCTGAGAAAGACTGTTGTTGTTGGGGTGCCTGTTGCCAGTTTTTTGTAGGAAATTGTGCTAGTTACTCATAGTTCCTGCTAATAAAATGAACTGTATGATCTTCTAAGCAGCAGGAGTCTCTATAAAATTTTTCATAAAATTTGTCTTTCCAGGGCAAAATACCAAAGTGTGCTTCTGGGGGAGATGAAGGAAAAGACAAATCTCCTCTCCCTCCCCTTGCCCTTAGTGAAAGCTTCATGTTGCGAAATAAGGTTTCTGAAAAAGGGACCCTCTTGAACCAGCAGAAATGGGATGATGAAAGTTTGTGAGAGGAAGCTTGAGCTGAACACAGACCCAGATACTGCGTCCAGTCCTCTTCTAGTGTAAATGGGTAGAGCTTCATTCCTGGAATCTGTGCCACTAGTGACACTTTCTTCATGGAACTTCCAAGTGTCTTTCCTGACTGCAAACTTTTACTTTATTCTCTAACTCTTTGACTTTCAAAGAGCTGCATATTTAGTTAGTAGTATTTACTAAAAGATTAAGTGCCTGAAATTTTTTGATGTATTTATCACACTCTCCGCTTTTGGGTCCAATTCTCCTCCTAAGCTTTTTGTTAATCTGAAATAATGCATGACAGTAACAGCAGTTCCTTTGGTGAAAGCTGCAGGAGAATCAGGCCCCACATATTTTTATTATTTATATACCCAGAAGTTCCTGCTCCGATTGCAGGAGTGTCAACACCAGTAGTGTCTATGGCAACAGAACGGCTTTGCAGACCGAGTTATCATCCCCTGTCATCACTTGGGTAAATCAAAAAGCCCTCCCCAAATACGCCCAACCCACTTTGTTTTTTGTCAGTTGCATGGCATGAAGGCATGTCCTTTAGCTCAGCCTCACACTGGCGGTGACTGGACTAAGGCAAAGAGAAGGTCCATCCAGGTGGTTTGTGCTCAAAGTGCTGTGACACGAGGGCTCTGTGTACGCCCAGATTGGGCTGTCACTTCACATGTTAGCCACGGTGGTAAAGCACACAACAGAGTTATTTAGTAAGATCATCCTGGGGAGTGAAGGAGAGCCTGTGAGGCTGAAGACTTCTCTGCAGCTACTAATGAGCTGGAGACTTCTCTGCAGCTACTAATGAGCTGTCTGTGGTGCCTTTCAGAAGAATAACTTTGATATAAGGAACAGCTCAGGCTGTGGAAACCGGTCTTCCTAGATTTCTTCAAGGGGGAATTACTGATTTAATCAGTTGACCAGCCTCTGCATCAGATCATTGATTCATATGACGAAGGCCTTAATTAAAGCTAAGGCCTATCAATGCATGCAGCAGTCACTTTCTCTGTCTGGGATCTTTCAGCTTCATGAATTGAAGTGGCAAGCAATAAAAAGCCCATTTTGTACAGTTTCTGATGAGTTGTGTGGGCCAGTCAAAAGGGAACAAACACTTCTGAGAAGGCTTTGAATGAATATGAGTGGATCTCTGGTTATCATCCAATTGGGAAACAAGTCATCTCCTTTGTAACACTTTAATTTTTTCAATTGCTCATTGTTGCTTGTGGTTCTGGTTCCAGGACTTGATGACCATAAATCTTCATGTGAAAGCAATGACTTCTATTCTGATTTATGTAAGATGTGTTAAGATATGTTAACATACGGCAAAAAAATCCGAGAGTAGGACAGTTTTCAAAAGACATCTTAATGCAATCGGGACTGAATATTTGCAGGTCTATCTGCAGTCCAAATCCCACTGACTCACTACTTTCCATGTGGCAGCCTGCAAGGTTCTTTGACTGTTTAATCTGTAGGCAGCTATAGGCTGGCTGGTCCATAATTTCTTAAAAACAAATGTCTCAATCAGCACTATAAATATCTTCAGAAATGTCAGGTTTTAACACAGAAGAATCTTTGTGTAAGACATCTTGTCATTCCTAGTTTTGTGTACAATTTCTTATGTGTTCACAGGTTGCAGCATGAAGTCATTTGTCCTGATTGCTTAGTCAGCTTCCAGTATGAAATAACAGGTTATGAAATGATACAGAAAACCTGCCTATAGCTGCTATCTTGCTATTGCTTTTGCTAAAGCAGTAAAAACTGTGGCACACCTTAATGCCTTTCACTTCATGTAAAACATGGTTGACTGGTGAACGTTGGGTTCTTGCCATCATTTGAGTGCTAGAACTAAAAAAAATCATTTAACCAAGATTTGTGTCCTTTTGTATATCTATTAAATACACATTAAGACATGATATCAAGTAATCATGCACTATTTCATATCTTTATTGTCATAATCATTCAGTGTGTTGTGAGAAAGACAAGAGAAGGTGCTTCATCAAACTTATCAAGACTTGTGGTTGGCTGAGGGAGCTGTGATTATTCTCAAGTTACAGCTCATTCATGAAACACTCAGGTAAAATCTTCTGCTTGAAATCTGATGGGAAACCCAGTCTACTCCATCTGGAATTCAAATTATAATACTGTCCCATACTCTTCATACAGCAGTGGACAGCAATATGGTGATAAATTCTAAATGAAACTGAGTGTCATCTGTTGACAGCAGAGTCACACACACCCTGCTGCTGGTTCGGGGCAACTTGCCGTTCCTGATAAAAATACATATCTGAAAGGCTTCTCAGTGAGTGCTATACATCCTTTTATTTATCCTTGGGTGTTCAAATATGTTGGAAAATCTGGACTAGCAGGCTGTATTGTCTCCAAACATTGGTAAAAGACAAAACCAACCAAAACAAAAACTAGCACTGAGCTGAGAATGGTGGCACATTGCCCATGCTCCATCTCCACCTTCAATTTAAAAATGACCTCAGACAGAGCAGCATTCATGCCTTCTTAGCTTTTGACACTGGGACTAGTCATTTGCAATGATTTCTGGGAAGGACAGTGCGAAACACTGCTTTACTACCCATCCTTTCAGCAAACTTTTGCATCCCTAATCTCCCCAGCCATTCTCTGGACTTGGGTTGCTTCCCCATGAACTCCTTGTCATCTCCAGGTAATGCAGTGGTCCTAATTGGAATTGTCATAAGGTATGCGTACACTATGCAATAAAGTGGACTGGTATCACCACACTGTACAATGTCCTTTAAGATATACCAGCTCAGTTCTTCCAGCAGTACAGCTATGGGAAAGCAGCAGCCTCTTGGAGTAAATCACCTTCTGTAGTGTTTGGATCTTTGCTTTATGCTCTACTGCACAATGTATATGTAAGCTTTTTTGCTGCTTCTATTCCTTCTTGACTGTCACTGTCTCTTCCAAGAAGCTTTTCATCTCCTTAAGAGGTCTTGGGTGGAGACAGCAGAAGTTCTTCATAACTGAAGAAAGAGTTACTAATCCAATTCTTACACTTTCCCAGAATTTTGTCTTCATTCAAAACAATACTCCCGCTTCCTCCAAAGATAAACAATACACAAATGTTACTAGTTGCTCTTTTGTAATAACTTTTTATGCAAGAAATTATGTCCCCTGTAGTGAAGTTCTTATCTTTAGTTCTCTCATCTCCATAACAGACAGAAATTGAACTCAGCTTGAGTATGTAATTCTTGGTGCCCTTGGGAAAGTAACTTCACAAGTAATCAGGAATGTCTTTTCCTTTCCTAAAATATGTCCTCACAACAATGACAAAAAGAAAAAAAAAAAGAGAAAAAAGAAAAAAAAAAGAAAGAAAAGAAAAAAGAAAGAAAAAGGAAAAAGACGATAGAGACCACAGAGAAAAACATAACCTAGATATTGTCTGGGATAAAATACTTCAAGTAAAATACTATGTAGAGTCAGGTCTGCAATGGTTACAGGAGATCTTGGAGACAATGAGACAGTGGGTGAAATTAGCCTGTCCTGTCTTATGTTTATCCAAATCAGACACCCATGTTTGTGTAGGATATCTAGTGTCCTTACTGTTGATGCAGAAAAAACAACACCCTGGAAAGTGAGTCATCTAATCCTAAAATAGGTTTTGTATAAGATCGGTCAGGTGTTTCATCACTTGGAGAGGTCCATTTCTCTTCAGTGACTGCAAGACAGCTCTTTGCAGACATTACATACCATAACAATTTATTTGAAGTCAGATGACATGAAGTCTAATATCCTATGTTGTAGCTGTTAATATCTGTTAATATGTGAAAGTTTCAGAGCCCGATAAAGATGCCACTAGCTCGTCTGAGTCCCATCATTAACAAAGCAAATAGAAGTGAGCTGGTTTCTTATCTGGTGGTGTAAAGCAACAAAATCCCATTGGCAAGACTGCAGTGACCCAAGGTTTCACTCCTTAACGTGAAGATGAACATTTATCTGTTGCATTTTACATTTTATTACCAGGAGTCATATTCCACCCACCTCACTCAGCTGACTTTGTCACCCATGCTGCCTTCATGGTCAGAGGAAAGCAATGAGCACCATTAGTGTGGGATTCACTTGACCTGTCTAAAAAATGTGCTTTAGACAGAGACAAGTAGCTCCACAGTTTGTGTAAATTAAACTGACTAGATGACTGTTGTCTCTAAGAATAATTTATAGTAGTTAACTTCTGTGTAAATGTCCACATTGTACCTTTCAACCATGAGGATTATGGTATTCCTAACACAGGGAGTAGCTGATTCCACTTTCATTTATCAAGGTCATAGAGAAAACTTACAGTATCAAAAGCTTTACATAAAATAGCTGTTTATTTATTTGTGTGCTCCTATTTCTAACTTGTTTTACTTCTCATACAGCTGCCACTACTGTTTGTTGGAGTAACATGGGAGATACGATAAGGTATTAGGGTATACAAAACAGAACAGGGCTCATTATTTCTCCCAGTAAAACAGACCTCCGTTCTGGTTGCCCAAGGCTGTGTTCTCCTCAGGCACCAGTGGTACATCATTTGCAGAAAGCACTCGGCATGCCTGAAAAGCCAACTATTTTAAGTTAGGTGTTTTCCATGCATTTTGAATGCTCTTATCTCAGGCTTTAGCCATGAGGGAAGGGTGGCTGTGGTACTGGGCTTTGTGTTGGAACATAAAGTGAAGAAAACACTCCATTTTTACTAACCCAGAAAAAGGATTCTCTCCTCTCCCTCCTAACTGCTACTCAGATTTTAGAAGAAGAAAAGGCTAGCACATTTTTTTGGCACAGAAACACTTCCAGATTGTGTCTTATTTCTTTGAACTATACAGGCTAAGATAATGATATAAGGATAATTATATTTCATGTTTCAAACTGAAGTTGATAGGAGAGAAATATCCTTCTGTGTGGAGCTTTTACATCATGTTTAAAACATCTGTTATTAGCTGAAGCCAGAAAGACCTATGCATGTATTTAAAGAATACATTTAAAGAATGGAGAACGCAGCCAGCGTTAAAAAAACAACCCTTTTTTTCTCCTTATAATAGCTAATCTGATATTTTAGTTGCATCAACAGTGAAGTCTTCAGTGACATAGTTTATGCTGATCACCAGTGTGTCTGAAAGGTAGCTCACCAGCAGCTTCAAAAAATGCAGTTTCAAAAAAACCACACATATCAACTAGATTATCTTGTGTCTAAAACCCCCATAACCAAGTAAAAAAGGGAAAAAAAAAAAAAGAGCTTCAAGAAAAATAGAGAGCTTCTTTAGAAACAATCTCACCATACAGGAAAGAAAATACAATGGTTCAGACTGCTACTCTAATTATTCAGTTCTATGTGGGGAAAAGTGCTTAGAATTAGAAACCAAGGCTGTTTCCTGAGGGCTGCTAAGCTTCGTCACTGAGGGAGACTGTGGTAGGGCTGTCTATAGCCAGGCAATGCCTCTCTGCAACCCCTGTCACTATTCAGGAAGATGAGTAATGATGTAGTGGAGGCTACTTCAAGATTAGTTATTGGACAGATGGTTGAAAAGGGCCTGGATTGCCCCTCTTTAGGATTTGTACAATTTAAGACCATACTGAGTGAGCATAGAGCATGTAATTGAAAATGTGTTAATAAGGAAACTTTCTGGAACTTCAGAAGAAGACTTCTTCTGAAGGCCTTTGTTGCTGGGAATGGATCTGGTGCAATAATGCAATAGAGAGCAGTGAGACTTGGTTGGCATTTGGACTTCTGCTGGGACATGAAGCAGCAGGATTTCTGTGTGATAGCTGGCAGGGTGAGACTAGCATAATTCCTAGTGAAAGAAATGAAAGCCATCTCCTGAAAATGAGAAAGAGAAATGGTGGATGGAGATCTATTGTGCTGCACCTGAAATATCTGAGATATGAATCCTTCCTGTTTTATCTTGTTTCACCTAGAATGCTCTTGGTGCAGATGCTTTCATGAGGAGGAACTGCAACAGCATTGAAAACGTTCTATTACTAAATGAATTCCTCCCGAAGAAGGAGGAATAGAATTATAGAATAGTTTGGGTTGGAAGGGACCTCTAAATGTCATCTAGTCCAACACCCCCTGCAATGAGCAGGGACATCTTCAACTAGATCAGGTTGCTCAGAGCCCTGTCCAGCCTGACCTTGAATGGTTCCAGGGATGTGGCATCTACCACCTCTCTGGGCAACCTGTGCCAGTGTTTCACCACCCTCAGAGTAAAAAAATTCTTCCGTGTATCTAGTCTAATTTTTCCCTTTTTTAATTTAAAGCCATTACCCTTGTGCTATCACAACAGGCCCTGCTAAAAAGTTTGTCTCCATCTTTCCTGTAGGCCCCCTTTAAGTACTGAAAGGCAACAACAAGGTCTCCCCAGTGTCTTCTCTTCTCTAGGCTGAACAACCCCCACTCTCTCAGCCTGTCCTCATAGCAGAGGTTCTCTAGCTCTCTGATTATTTTTGTGGCCCCTCTCTGGACCTGCTCCAGGAGGTGCAATTCTTTCCTGTTTTGGGGACTCCAGAGGTGGACACAGGACTCTGAGTGGGGTCTCATGAAAGTGAAGTAGAGGGGCAGAATCACTTCCCTCAACCTGCTGGCCATGCTTCATTTGATGCAGCCCAAGATACAGTTGGCTTTCTGGGCTGCAAGCACACATTGTTGGCTCGTGTCCAGCTTTTCATCCACCAGTACCCCCAAGTCCTTCTCCTCAGGACTGCTCTCACTCCCTTCACCCCCCAACCTGTATTGATACCAGGGATTGCCCCAGTGCAGGGGCAGGACCCTGCACTTGGCCTTGTTGAACCGCATCAGGTTCACATGGGCCCACTTCTTGAGCCTGTCCAGGTCCCTCTAGATGGCATCTGGTCCCTCAGGCATGTCAATAGCAATGCTCTGCTTGGTGTTGTCTGCAAACTTGCTGAGGGTGCACTTAATCCCACTGTCTATGTCATTGATGAAGATATTAAACTGTACTTGTTCCAATACGGGTCCCTGAGGGACACCACTTGTCACTGGTCTTCATCTGGACATTGAGCCATTGACTTCTACCCTCTGGATTTGACCATCTAATCTCACTCACCAAACAGTCCATCCTTTAGATCCATATGTCTCCAATTTAGAGAGAAAGATGGTGTGGTGGACTGTGTCAAAGGCCTTACAGAAGTCCAAATAGACAACATCCATAGCTCTTCCCTTGCCCACTGATGCAGTCTTCTATCATAGAAGGCCAGTTGGTTGGTCAGGCAGGATTTCCCCCTGGTGAAGCCATGCTGGCTGTCTCAAATCAACTCCTTATCCTCCATATGCCTTAGAATAGCTTCTAGGAGGATCTATTCCATGATCTTCCCAGGCACACAGGTGATGCTGGCAGCTTGGTAGCTCCTTTATACCCTTTTTAAAAATGTGTACAACGGTTGCCTTTTTCCAGTCACCAGGGACTTCGCCTGACTGCCATGACTTTTCAAAAATCATGGAGAGTGGCTTGGCAGCTACATCAGCTGATTCCCTCAGGACTCTGGGATGCATCTCATCAGGTCTCACAGAATTCTGCATGTTCAGGTTCCTCAGGTGGTCACAGACCTGATCTTCTCTTAGAGTGGGAGGGACTTTGCTCCTCCAGTCCCTGCCTTGCAGTCCATCCACTTGAGAGGTGTGGGGAGAGATGTTGCCAGTGAAGACTGAGGCAAAGAGCATTGTTCAGTACCTCAGCCTTCTCCTCGTCTGTTGTTACCACTTTGCCAGTCTTGCTCAAGGGGGTTATGCTTTCTTTTACCTTCTTGGCTGACTTACCTATAGAAGCCCTCCTTGTTATTCTTTGCATACCTTGCCAAGTTCAGCTCCAGCTGTGCCTTGGCCTTCCTGACCCTGACCCTACACGACCAGACAGCTCCTCTATGCTCTCCCCAGGATACTTGTCCCTGGTTCCACTGCCTCTGCATTTCCTTCTTTTCCTTTAGTTTGATCAGCAGATCTCAACTCAGACATGCTGGTCTCTTGCCTTCCATTCCCTGTTTCTTACACCTGGGGATCAAGAGCTCTTGCACTTTATGGAAAACATCCATAAAGATCTGCCAGCTCTGTTCTGCTTCTTTGTCCCCGAGGGCAGTTTCCCAGGGGGTGCTATTGACAAACTCCTTGAAGAGGTGGAACTTTGAATTCCTAAAATTAGGGGTCTTGACTACACTTTTCATCTTCCCTGAATCCCTCAGGACTGCAACTCTATCAGTGAATGATCACTGCAGCCCAGGCTGCATCCAATCTTGATGCCACCAATTAGCTCACTTGCATTGGTGACCATCAGGCCTAGTACAACATCTTCTCTGGTGGGTTTGTCTATTACCTGGCTTAAGAAGTTATCTTCAGTGCACTCCAGGAGTCTCCTTGATTGCCTACAGCTCACTGTGTGGCTTTTCCAGCAGATTTTGGGGTTGCTGGAGTCCCCCAGCATAATGAGAACCTGTGAGTGCAGTGGCTGCTGTAGCTGGAGTAAGAAGGTTTCATTAATAGACTCCCGTTGATAGGTTGTCTGGAATTCTTTTGTTGCTGTCCTTCACCTTGCAAAATAGATTTCGTAGAATTCTAGAGATTTTGGTTTTCTTCTTGTCCATTGAAGTTACAGAATGATTGGATAACTTACTATCTTTTTCTTTCACTGAATAATTTTGATACTTTATATTTGAATCACTGTAAGGTCTTGAAGCTGTAGTAAACAAATAAATAAAAAGCTATAATTTTGGGGTTAGTTCCAAATTTTTGATTGGTAAAAAGGGATGTAATACCCAGATCACCAGGCTCCAGTAAGGACAACCCTTTCACACTGTTAAGGTAAGAAAGTGCTGCAGAACATAAAGCTGTGCCACTTGGAAAGGAGCTGGGGCAGCATCTGACAGGATATATGACAAAGCAGTTCGCTTGTATGTCTCTTGCTGTACACAACATGAAGCTGAGCACTGGCAGAAACTCTTTGAGTGAAAGTCCCCCTTTCCTCTGTGACTGGCAACGTGACTGTAGCTGACTGATTAGCGAAATTGCTGATCATCATTTTTGGTCTTGAAATTGTGGGGCTGTGTTTTTGATTTTGTTTTGCTTTGTTGTTAGAGAACAGGATAATAATTCATGATGAAACCATATAGGCTACAATAAGAAACCCCACAAACCAAAAACCTTTACTAAGCAGTTGGTATTCAGTTCTCCGACAGGCAGAATTTAGAATAAAAGGTTACTAACATTTTGGCAGTGTTTTCCTCAGGCTTTCTCTTGTATTTCTGCCAAATATCTCACAAGGCTCAGATTTGATTAAAATGGCAATGCTCTCTGCTACTTGAATGTAATTAGAGCCATTCATTATAGCTTTAGTTGACAGTTTGGCAACCTGTACATTTTTCTGAATATGGACAGCATTCCATGGAAACAGTTCAAGGGAAGAGTGCAAGAAGAGGGTCCTCTCTTGAACTGCAGCAAATGGAAGGCTGTCTATGTTTAGAGAAGTTTACAGGGTTCCAAACTGTCAATTGAAGCTGCAAGGAAGAGCTCTAATTACATTAACGTAGCCGAGCACCACATTTTTTTGTCAGCCAGCTCCTGCAAGCTCCTGCCACGTAGTGATCATGTACCCTTTAGGACCATTAAGTATTTTGGTTGCAATTCACTCCTTTTTGCTGCTATTAACCCTGGTCTTAGACCACTGCTGGATGGAAAATAAATCAATAAAATGTATTTGTCTATGTAAACCTTTTCTGCAGGACAGCTTTTTGCAGAATTTAGGACAAGATTTTTAATCTGCTTGAATTTCCCAGACTTTTCAGTATATATCAAATAAAACATAGCTCAAATAAAGTCAGAGCAGACCTGGGCTTTTTTTCAGGTTCCTAATGAATTATACCTTTCAGTTCAAAATATTAAGTCAATTATTGTTACTTTTCATTTTGCATTCTTCTATCCTATGCCCAGGAACTGCTAAAATATAACAAGAAATGTCATTTTAACCACCTTCCAAATAATCTGAAAACACAAATCCTGTTGATTCCAATCAAGCTTTTCTTGTCATTAAAGTAAGAAAGGCTTAGTCCAAAAATCTGATGAGAACAACTTTCTGTTTTCCCCCTGGCTCATCACTGTTAAAAAGGAAAAGGAGGAGTGCAGATTAATGGACGGGGCAACCTGCAGTTTGGTTTTGCATTGCTTGTTGCTGGGTTACTTCAGTATGTGAACCAGGGGATGATAGCCTCATTGCCCTTTTGGTTTCATGGCAAACTGAATACCAAGGCTTTACAGGAGAGTGGGTGCATCTGGATGAAATATGGGTTCAAAGCTGGGATAGTCTTGAGGTAATTTTTTTTACAGAATTGTACACAAAGCTCAGTTCCTCTCAACAGCAATAGGAACATGCAGACCATGAGATTTTTCCAAAGACTCCCACCAGACAGTATAGCCATGTGCCAGAGAAACATCTGTCTCTTTCTGCCTCAGTTCCTTTATCCTCTGACATTTAACTGCTTTCCTCATTCCCAGCTTTGTTAGATGTCCCAGCCTCTAAGGCTGAACTCTCAGAAAACCTCCTAACTCTCCCATAGCTTTGGGCTGGCCAGTTAGAAATGCTTTTATACTGCTTTGCAGTAGGGTGACTTGCAGAGCAGTCACAACTCGGGACACAGAAGGCACCAGGAAGCTGTCATATTCCTGAGCCTGAGTGACTGCAGAGCCACCACTCTTTCCTCTCAAGGCAGCTGAACTTTCCTGAGTGAGCTCAATGTCATTACTTTTCCAATACCTATGATGACCTATAGTTGCCTGCTATGTTTGTGCTATTTGTCTTCTCTTAAGCCTTGTGTATTTTTATACTACATTAAATCCATTAGATAAGAAATCAGGAGAAGCTAAGTCAAACAAAAACCTTACTATTCTGGTAGGAGGTACTTATATTGCTAACAGCTGATGTCACGCAGAGCTGTTGTAATCTTATGACTGGTGTTACTGGGATAATACTGATTTTACTGTGTTTGGGTAAATTCACACCTTTAAGTGAAACAGCTACATTGGTAAAAGACCAGCAGACATTTATTGCCTCTAATGGTGTCCAGCAGACATATTTCTTAAATCCAGCCTACCACCATGGAGCCTGAAGCCATGGCAGGATTCCCGAGATAACCAGTGCCAAACATACATGCAGTCAGAGGAGCAAACTAACAGACTAATCACAAATGTTTAACTATTATGTAGTATTCTTCCTATCTCGACATTTCAGCTCATTATTGCAAAACCACTTTATTCCCTTCTCATTCTTCTTGGAACCTCCTTCTGTGTGATCATTTTTCTTTCCCATACAGTATGGAAAGAACGGCTTTCAGATGCTGTTTGGCTTGGCAGAGGGTCTCACAGGCGATACCTACTAAAGTGATTCTAACATAAATTGGGACTTTACTGGCAGCCCAACTGTATCTGGTGCCCACCTCTGTACAAATGCATCACAGTTGTGTTGCATTCTCCCGTGGGTTAGTCTGTTTTAAAGTCTTGCTTCTCTTGGGAGTGCAGTAAATACCTTGCAGTTCTGAAAGTTTTCCTATGCCTCAGAAATATTTTAATGCAGTTCTGTCTCAATATTTCTCTAAAATGCATATGCTTTTAGCTGTAGGAAGCCTCTCAAATATCCTTAAGAAGCATCCTTAGCTTCATGTGTTCTTTTACCAAGAAATAAACATTAATATCTGTGTTGAATATGAAAGGGACATTAAAACATAATAGGTTAAGGTACTCAATTCGGCTCTGAGACTACATAAAGTCTATCAAAAGCAAAGTAAAATATTCTGGGGAGAACTCTGTGGTTAGATTTGCTTCTAGCAGTTTGCTAGTAACTCACTTGGAGTTCCCTCCCTCTGCACTGCAGTCTGCACACATGGCTGAGACAGAGATGCTCACAACTTCAGAGGAATTCCCTGCCTGGCTAGGGTGCTTGGCACCAATTTTTTTCTTCTGGTGTCAGGAACTTTTGTGGTCAAAAGTGTCTTACAAAACCCTAGGTTTCACACTTCAGCATGTTTCTCTCTCTTTCTTCTTCAGAGGCCACTATAGTACATGACTGATATTACAGTCACATTACAAGGTCAGTCCCTAACATCAGGACACACGCTTACTGCACTCCATTTCTTTTGTAGGAGCTACACATTTTGAGGGATTTTCTATAGGCTAGCCACACAAAAAGGACTTTCTAGTGTATCTAAAGTGATAATTGACAACTTGTCCAGATCTTATTCAAATTCTAGAAGTCCAGATTTCAATATAACTTTTTATACATGGACACATTTTGATACATGCCTTAATTTGAAGTGAATTAGATAACTTAGTTACAGATCCTCTTAGTGTTTTAAGTAAGTCTGCTTTAATAAAACATTATCAATAAAGTCAGTGTTCTTACATATTAAAAAACCCAATGCTGAAATGATATCAACATGAAACTGAAATAACTGGTCAGAATGAAACATACCTGAATTTCACCAGTGTGTACCTTATAGTTCTTAGATCACTTTTTATGCCTCAGACAGGATGAAAACTTTTTTGCCTTGGCAGACTTAAATTCATGATGTTTAATGAAACAAGTTCATGATGAAACAAATTCCTTGTTTCCTGCTTTTGCATGTTACCACTATTTGACAGAACAGGTGCCCATTTTATGGTTATTGACAGTCCTCCCAGTCTTATGAATCAATGTCAATATTATTTTGTGGTGTGTTGATATTTGCTGGCTGCTAGATGCCCACTCAGTATCTCTCATTCCACCTACTCATCAAGGCAGGGGGAGAAAATAAGATAAAAAAGCTCAAGAGTTGGGTCAGAGACAGGGAGACCACTTACCAATCACCATCACAGATAGACTTGATTTGACCACCACAAAATAGACTTGATTTAGGGAAAGTTGCCATCAAAATTTGGATTTGATGGTGAGAAACAAAGACAAAAATTAAAATAACACCTTTCTCCCACCACTTCTTTTTCCCAAGCTCAATGTCATTCCTTCATTCCCAACTGTTCTACCTCCTTCGGCCCAGAGTGACACAGAGGGGTGAGGAAAGGGGGTTATGGTCAGTCCATAGCAGCTCCTCTCTGCTGCTTCTTCCTCCTCCTCAAGCTGTTCTCCTACTCCAGCTGGCTCCCTCCCACAGGAGGAATATTCTGTCAGGATAAATCTGCTCCCGCATGGGCTCTCCACGGGATGCAATTCCTTCAGGAAACATCTACTTGCTCCAGCATGGTGTTCTCCATGGGCTGCGGTGTGGACATCTGCTCTACCCTGGTGTCTCTAGGGGCTGCAGGAGAATCTCTGCTTGGGTCCCTGGGCCGCTTCCTCCTCCTCTTTCTGCTCTGACCCTACTGCTCACAGACCTGTTTCTCACACTTTTTTTCCCCCTCACTACTCACTTCCTGAACAGTGTTTTGCCCTTTCTTAAATAGTTTTTTCCTGAGATGCCACCATCTTGGCTGTGGCGTAGGGCCACGTACACACTTCTAGACCACTAAAAAGAGCCATAAGCCGAATGGAATTATCTTTTCCATACCCCATATAAGGCAGATGTTATGGTACTACTTTCACTTTCATGGTGGTTGGCCTCCCTTCTCCTCAATCCTATTTGTTTTCAGCCCTACTGCAATCAAATTCTGCCACAGAAAGCCCTCCCACCATCTGTGCATTTGATCTCCTTTCACTGAAATTGATATGAGAACTGAAATTCAGCTGAGTGTCTCAAGCTGGAGTACCTTTAGTTTATCTGAGGTGGCCTCGTGGGTATGTGGTATGCCAGGTACAGTATCTCTCTGAGTTCAGTCTCCTCTTTGGCCTTTGCACTTAAGCCCAATGATGAGACTAATGGCTGGATCCTGTTTATACATTAACAACTTTCACTAGGGTCAATACTTGGCGGTCGTTTTTTTTCCTGGGTTACGTTCTGCAGAACGAAAGCAGAATGCTTATTTTCACTGTTCAAACTACCCTTTACTATCATCTCCCACTGAGGCTGCAGTGTTAAATTGGGCCCCTCAAAGTACTTTTTCCTTCAAGCTCCTGAGGACCACACAGGTGGGAAATTTGTAAATGCCCTCTGCTGTCCAGATTCTTTGACTGGCCTCTCAGTTTGTCAGAGTATTCACACTTTCAGCAGTCTGTATTCAGGGAGAAAGGATACTCGAATGACTTGGTTGCTCTTTGGGGTCTCCCTAGCATCTTGCTGCAGAAGACTCTTTCTGTCTCCCATGTCATCTATCTGAACATGAGGCATACATTTTGGCCTGGTTTGAGGTAAAACAACAGAACCAACTTTCTGTTCAGTAATGTTACATCTTAGCTAGGCCTCCTCTAACTCTGAAAATTAAGTTCTCAGAGTGATAAGACCAATGTTTGTACTTCATGCCAAGGAAGAGTATGCAGAGAGGCCTTGCTTATACTTATTGCTCTAACAACCAAGGTCAGCTATTTCATTATTTGTCCCATTGGAGGGTTGGAAATGGAAAAAGTATAGAGGGGTCCCACCTGTAGGGAGGAGCAGACAGGACCCAAAACTGATCAACAGGGGCATTCCATCCCATCTGCCCCATGCTCTGTATAAAACCTGAGGGATCAAAGGTTCAGCCTTCTTTCTTCAATGGCCGACATCTGAAGAGGACCCTGTCTGTTCATCTGCCTTTGATCCCAATCTGTGTGTTCCTGACTCTGGAGTTGGAACCCAGTTCCCATCCATCGCTGAGTCCAGTCTGGGACTTCCCCAGTGCCTGCCAGTGATGGGACTGTCATCCTGGGAGCTTGATACAGTTTTGTATATATTGTATCTATTTCATTATTTCCTTTTCTTTTTTAATTTTAATATTAATACTTCATTAAAGTAGTTTAGTTCATTCTAAACTTGCAAATCTTATCTCATCCTCTCCTCTCTTTGAGGGGGGGAAGGACCATCTGTCATTCTGACTGGCTAATTCAGCCTAAACCACAACACATTTATACATGCAATGTACATAATTTGCTTATAAAACCTCAGGCTTAATCAATTTAAAATTACATCAGAAAAGTGTCTCTCCCTCTTTCTTCTCCTTGCTCATTTAACTTGCTGTTCCCACTGAAAGTGTTATCCCATCCCATTATTCATATAGTCTCTACCTTAGTGCAGCATAATAGCTTTTTTTTTCCTTGAAGTGATTCTAAATAAATTCTTTCTTTCACCCCAAAACCCATTCCAGATTTTGTTCTGGTCATTCTTTGTAGTTAAATTAAATATTATTTCTCTTCCTTGGGATCTGCAAATCACTCTCTGTTAAGCTGAGGGTGATCTTCTGCACAACTCTGCTGAATGAGAGATAAAATTCATTCCCATCCTTTGACTTTGGAGATTTTTAGGCATGTTTCCATGTGCAGCATCACATCTTAAATCAATGTTAACCAACATACTGGATACAACTGTGTAAGGGAGTTAAGTGCAGGTGGATAATTTCTGGCTCTCGGTTGAAACCAGACACTGTGGCACTTGACTCCCGCAGCAATTTGCCCCTCACCCTTAGCCTTTCTCACTTCAGCTCCCTGTTACACAGCTGTCAGTCTCAGCTCTCCCCTCAGCCCTGTGACTGAGGCTGTGCCCACACTCCGGATGCCAGAGCCGGCTCCAGACCCACTGGACAGTGCTAACATGCTGCCAGCTTCCCAGAAAGGAGCTGACCCCATCACACAGCAAGCTGTTGCGATTCCTCAGATCACTCTTGCCCTCAAAGTGCTCACTCTCCTCCTCTGAACTTGAAGGGTGCCTGGATGAGGGGTTTATGCATTGGGTGTCTACACTGCAGACAGTCTTTCAGTGCTGTGTGTGTAAAACAAGAGAATTGTACTGGTTTGTGGCCTAATGGGGAAAATGTGGGGATAAATACCACGTTGTTATAATTAAACTATTGGCTACATAACACTTTGGAGCTTTTTGACATTCTGTTCTGTAAATCCTCTCTCCAATTCATGTTTGCCCAACTAGTTTCAAGCTTTCTAGATCCTAATTCCTTAAAGACCTTTCTTCCCTCCTCCAGCAAGACAGTTGATCAGAAAGAGGCACCTATAATTTCTTTGTATGTATTGATTCACATGATGGATGCATTTGAATCAGATGGAGTTCATAACTGAACTACCCTTAAACAAAGTATGGCAGCTATGGCAGCAAAGCCACCATTTGGTCTATATGTCAGAGCAGCTCCCCAGTACGCTAGGTAGGTTTCCAACTGTGCTAAGGTTCCCAGTGCTGGGCAGGATGCTTCTGTGGGTACTAATACCTTTAGCTTGCAGTCCAAGCTGAAGAGCGCCTTACTGAGCATGCCAGGATGAATTCTGTCACCGAAGCAGAGATCTGAAGCCATACCCCTGCACGTGCTCTGGGCGTGTGAGTGTTTGTTGCACAACCTCGGTGATGCTGGATATTAGCTCATTACGGATATCTGCCTCTGTTTTGGCAGTCCTGAGGGCTCATCACCTACGTGGCTTTGGCAGTGCTGGGATCTGTTTTATCTTGTGCTGCTGTGGACTTCTGGAGACTGGAATCCACACACCTCTACAAACAGAGAAGCAGGTTTTTTGTGGACCTCTTCTGACATCTCGGCTTTGTTCTAGAAGTTTTGCCTGACCGGCTGGGCAAGTGGCAGCATGGGGTGTGGTAGGGGCAGAACAACGTGAGGTACTGGTTGCCCTGCCAATACACACATGCTGACTGGCTACCTGGCTGCCGCCTCTGGCCACGCACAGTAGCTGGATGCCTCTGGCAGCACCAGTTTGGTCCTCTTTCCTTTATCCAAATGCAAAACTTGTAGAAATGCTTTATCTTTGAGTTCTTCACCATATGCTACATGTGAGTAAAACTACTCTGTTGTTCCAAAGAGAGGAGGAAAGAGAAATGTATGGGTGGACAGACTGTGTGATCATCTAAACCTCATTTCCTTAGTAGACCAAAGCAATCATGCATCTCCAGAATCTTAGAAAAATACCATATATCTCTGGAATATTACAAGGGGGTATGTAATATAAAGGGTAAAATACATCCTAGGTTTATTATTTCAGTTCAGAGCAGTAGGGCTATGAACATAGAGCTGGAATACATATGGGGAGGGGATTTGATTTTGGTGATTAGAAGCCAAAACCATCTCAAGCCTCAAGATGTGGCTATCTCAAGCCACATTTCCTCCCCTCCCTACAGTTTTCTGAGGTAGGGTTTAATGCTTTCCCCAAAGAGAAAAATTAAATATTTCCTTGAAGAACCTTTATAAAACTAAAGGAGTCTACATGCTTGTGACATCAAATCACAAATGTAGTGCTATATTGCCCTGTGGGCATGGAAATTTCAAGCTCTTCAGTACACTATTATAATCAGTTTAAAATGCATTTCTTGCAAATAATATAATTTCTGAAGACACTTTAGTTGTACATTAGCTTACAGATTGCTATCACAGTTGTGGAAAGAAAAGAAGAAAATATTTCTATTTCCAAACACCAAAATCATACTGACAGGTCTGCGCTCTCTCTGAGGGATCAGTGGTGACTTCTGTTTTCCTTCGACTGCTTTCCAACCTTCATGCAAAAGCATTCATCTTTACTAGAAACAAAGCACATCTATTCATAAAAATCCCTTTGAGGATTTATCTCAGTATGTTTCCAAGAAATAGTTTTTAAATGTTTTCAGTAACGTGGGATAAATTAGAAAGAAAGATTTGACCTGGAAAAATAGCAATGACTTTTAGTCAGATACCCTAGTGTATCTGTCTTGTCTTGCAGTCACGTTCAGGCTATGAGGCCATTGTCAGCATGCTCAGTCTGTTCCATGTCTGTCAAGAAAACTGGATTGTAATAAATGGGGACAACTTGTGACAACAAAACATTTAGCTGTCCAAAGCCATTTCTGATTATTTGGGTTAGAATGTAGTGAGTGGATTCCCTAATTCATGTCTTTGTGTCTTGAAAGCTCTGATTTTATTATACTGAAGTGACCTCCCACAGACTGGTGTCTTGAATGTCTTCAGTGAAGTTAATTTCATAGCTTTTCCTGACACCTTGCTTCTGAAGCCACCTTTATTTTGCCTTCACAGAGTTATGAAAATTTTGAATCTGCATTCTTTCTTGTTATTGCTTTATTACTTCCTGGTCTTCCCAGGAAGTCTTCCTGGTCTTCCCAATTGGTTAATAAGACTGATTTATCTCAGATTTATTCATCCATATGCCCATGAATAATCCTGCTTCCCCTTGGTGTTTTCTTTGCATGAAATCTTGTCTATAGTTGAAGTTGTTATCTCTTAAACTCTTTCAAATTCTGCAGCATTTTTAAAATATGCCCCTGTATATAAAGAAATATAATGCAAGTTTGGAACTATCTGTAGTGACATAGTTGCATTTTTAACATGCTGGGTTTTATTAATACTACCCAACACAGTGTTTGACTTTTCTCTACAGTCATGGTAACTTGAATACAGTGCATTAATAGCTTTAATCTCCCTCTGATATGACTGATGTCTTTATAATGGTGGTTTTGATTAAGCCTGGATCAATTTGGATAGATTTTGCCCATCTGATTCAAGTCATATTTATCTCTTTAAAACCCTGGACTGCTATACAAAAAATCAGTGGTGAGTTTTAACTGTCTCCTTTGGCCCATGCATGGACTTCAAATGCAAAGTTTTTGATGCTTAACCCAGCAAATATAATACATTTTAGATGCCTCAGTGTTTGAAAAGTGTTGGGAAGTGGAAGCCATGAATGCCAGGCTCTGCTGACCTAAGGAGAGCTAAGTACACTGCTATGATGTGGTAGAAACATAAGCAAAGGTAGGCGAGACTGCTGGGATAGTGGGAAGGAGCTGGTAGCTGTTACGAGGAAGAAAAATACATGCAAGACAGAAAAACAGACTCACGCTGGAACTGGCAGCTACAGAAGTCATTTTCTTGGAGCTGTGACTGAAGACTGTAACATTATAGACTCATAAGGAACTTTAGCAGCAGCAGGTGATTTCACAGTAACCTGCAGAAGATAACTGGGTAACAGATCGGACTGGATAACAACAATTTCTAGCCTGAGTAATTTACCCATGCTTTGAAGATAGAAATGGGCTTTCACATCTAACTTACACAGGGGTTTCCTGTATGTTGTCTAAAATGGATTTTCATTTTATCACCAATGACAGGAACTTACCCAGCTCAAAACTAGGATGGAATAAAACTACCTAATCCAGGTATGAAATGCTACTCTTTGAAAATAATGTTTCCTCCTTGCCCCAAGTTTTTGCCAATCTGATTTTTAGTATGGATTTCCTGCATGACATTGATTAGCATGAACTGGATTGCTCAGTAAATCTTCTAATTTGAGCTTCTCCTAGACTAAAACCCTTCACTTCAAGGATTGACTGTATCATGTTAGTGAAAAATATCTCATTACTTGTTTAAAAATCCTGAATTGGGACTGGTATTTTAGTCAGTCTCAAAACGTATTCTGAGTCCTAAGAGCCAGGCTCTTAAATATTTGTGTTCAGTTGCTTACCCTGGTAGGATACTTCAGCAAGATTGGACTAGGTTACAATTATCCACAAAAAAGACTGCTATGGGATGTCTTGCAAACCCTTCCATTACAGAGAGTACCTTTTCCATTCTTACCCAGTTCTGCTGTTAGAAAACCATGAGATGATTTTCCGTGGCTTGCTGGTCCCCTGGAAATGCTGTACCTTTGCTTCAGCTTCACACATCCCTACCTTTTCCTTACTGCTTTCTAAAACAAGTAAGTTATTTGGTGGTGTTATGAAAGTGCTCCTGCTCAAACTGTATATTCATATTGATGATCTTCTGTGATAAGATAGTGTACAGCTTTACAGTGTCATACACTAACCACAGCAGCATGCAGGAGCTCACATGATGGTCATTTAATATCCATGACTCACAGTCCACAGGACTAGGATTCCAGCCAGCTGGGATTTGTTCTAAGTGGCGTGAAATGACAAACACTGCATGAGATACAGCTCAGATACCAAACATGGTGGCCAAGCATTTAAAAAAACATGGCTTCTTGCCCTCTCCAGTAAAAAAAATATAAATATAAAAAATCATGCAATAGATTCACCCAATGACTAATTAATGTCATTTTTCAAAAAACTTCAAAAAAATTAAGTGCCAAAATACAGAATATGATATCTTGGCATTTCTAGGTGGTTTCCATACCCTGCCCAGTCTTCAGTTGTTTTATTTTCTTACATTTAATTTCTTTAATTTTTCACTTTGAGTTTTACAGTGGAAACTGATAACTGCTCTTAACTGTGCTTGTTCCTTCTGCCTGATTTTTGTATTTAAAACTGCAACTTATTTTCCGTGGCATGATATTCAGCTGGGATGTTACACAGTTGTGGAGTGCAAGAGGGATTAGATGTTACTCTGTGATTCACCCAGTCCCTGAGGAGAGCTATATAAAGATCATCCTCTTCTCCTTGGCCCCAGGGAAGCTAGGGGGCAGATTATGAACTAGCGGAAAAGACGAAAGCATAAAGAAAAAACCTCACCATCTGTAAAGAGGTTCCAGGAGCACACATCCCCCTGTTCTTGCACTGTACAGAGCTGGAAAAAGTGAGCTCCACTCCTTAGCTACTGTTAGTAGCCATAGAGGGGCAGTTTAAGGAAAACCAAACCCACTGAAAGTTCTCTTTCCCACATTGTGACTGCTCCTTTCACAGATACCACTCAAGGTTTCCTTTTCCAAGGAGAAGAAGAAGATGTGGAAAGGCGGGACGCTGCTGTTTACAGATGCCTTTTCTCTATAGCCTGGGAATCCTGAAAGGCGATTGCCTTGTAAGGGCAGGTTATTTTCAACCACTCCCTTCATTTATGTTCCTGTTAAACCCATGGCTTAAGTGGGGCTTCTGTGCTGGAGAGATTTTGCACTGGCTGGCTGCCCAGGGTTGGATTGCAGCAAGAGTAGAATCCAACAGAAATAGGTGGTTATGTGTTTAGACCTCCAAGTCTTGAAATGAGAATATTGCTGCTAGAGGTCAAGGTGTATGCTTGCCAGTATTCCCCTCACTTACTGAAGTCAGTGGACCCTCCTTTGCCAGTGCTGGCTATTTTTGTAACAGTCTCACAATGGTGGGGATTTTCTCATTTCAGTTCTTGCAGAAATGACACAATTTGGGATACTTTTGCCTCTGAGATGTCATTAAGAAGTCCAAACTCTGTATTTTCTTGCTAAAATTTCTTCTAGATTACTTTTTTCCACAAGTGAGACGTGTTTAAAATTAATTTCTATGAAATATTTAATTGTGGTTTTATGTGTTTTATCTTAGGCTTTAATATTTTAAGACTATTATTTTGTTCTCCAGAAACTCTTGTCTTTCCTAATGTCTCAGAAGCAAAGCTCTGAATTGTAGAGAAGAAAATGAAGAATTTTTTTTTGTTTGTTGCTTGTTTTTGTTTGTTGTTATTTTTTTTTAACCAATATGCAGCAGTTTTAGACTACTTTTCAAAACACTTGGAATGATGGATTTATAATTAAAAGTCTCATATTTGGTCCTTGTTTTGCTTTTCCATAGTTTTTAAGGAAGAATCAAGTAGTGATTTGGAATATTTGAAGAAAGAAGGAACCTGAAAAGTGACAGCTATGGCAACACCTGCCTTAGCTTTCTGTGTTCCGAGTGGCACATCTAGTTATATTTATCCTTCTATTTTTGCATCACCATTTTGTCCCACATCTTGTCACATGGAGAAGGGTTTTACTGCTTCAAAGTCTTTGTCAACTGTAAAGTCACTGCTAGATGTAGCTTATTTAAGATGAAAAACCTTTTCAAAATAGAGTTTGATCTTTTTTACAACAGGAGTAATGATTTTTTTTTTCTCCCTATTTTGAAGGAAGAGTTTTGCTGGAGAACTACCTGGTATTGTGATTGACTTTAATAAGGCTTCACTGCCTTAACTTTTGTTTTCAATGCTCATTATGTTCAAATGCTTTTTGGTTTTAAATACATCTTCATACTCATGTTACTGAAAATAAACTTAAAGAGCCCTGTACATAATGAGATTTGTGATTCTGAATTCCTTGGAGAATTATTTTAGCCTTAGATGGCACTTTGAGAACACTCTGTCCTTGCATAAGTAAACTTTCCTTAGTTATAAGGAGATACTTAATATAGGGCAAGATTGAAATCAATGATATACGTTGTAGGGACTTCACTGGGTCAAGAATTTTACCATAGGATAGCAAAGCAAAGAAATGAGCAGAAATGAACGATGAACTGCACTGTCTTCTTCAGGAGGTGAAGGGAGATCACTTTTGATATGAATGTTGGATCTCAACAAAGCATTGCTTCTGCTGAATTGAGGGCTGTAGCATGCATGAAGATGAATCTGCACCATGGTATCCACTGGATTTTTTGGCTTGGTTTGCATTTTCTTGGCAATAGCATGCAAGGAAGGGAACAGTGAATCTGTAAATATTTGTTCTTTATTAATAGATGACATTGCTAAGATGTGTTGAAAAATTTGGCTGACTGGCCTCCGTTTCATTACTGTCTGACAGTCTAAGCTATATTTATTACAGATAACTGAACAATGAATTGCTAGATATCTAGCAGAACATTTCAGTCACCTTTTGACAATAGCTGTTCCTTTCTAGCAGTTTCTGTTGGGTATTGAGGTACTCAGACACCATCTTGAGTCAGTAGACTCTGGAGTCTACTAATGCTTTGTGGTACAGATACAGGAGTAAATGGAAGGAATTATAATTTAAAAAAAAAAGATGGTGAGAGAGCAGAAAGAAAAGGAAGAACAAGAGACTGGGCAGAGAAACAAAGGGTCAGGGTGGACAAACACGAACAGCTGAAA
>JAOTQQ010000012.1:91501491-91603007 GCA_026546715.1 Gallinago undulata
TTTCAGCTGTTCGTGTTTGTCCACCCTGACCCTTTGTTTCTCTGCCCAGTCTCTTGTTCTTCCTTTTCTTTCTGCTCCCTCACCATCTTTTTTTCCCCTACACTTCTTGTATCCTTTTCAGTCTGTCTCACTTAAGCCATTCTGCCCAGAATGCTGTCTTCCGTGCTTCTTCTCAACTTGCCAAAGTAGAGCCACCATCCCTGTGTACCGTCTGAATAAGGGTAATCCCGGACACATGTCAAACTCCATGCAACCTCAAATATGGCAAATACTCAGAACAGAACAAACAGTGGCGGCAGTGGGGGCTATTGAAGTTTTTCTATTTGTTCAGTTCATCAGTGACCTCCTATCCCATACTCCTGAGGTTCTGAGTCCATGAAAAAGACAGAAGAACTCTATTCCGTAAGTCCACCAGAGTGGATTCTGTGGCAAGCCATCTCTCATGCTATCTGCTGGTCCTGTAAGCATACTGTTGGTCTGTGCTCCTGCCAGCAATTTTAGTTAAAATAAAGTTCACAAAATTTCAGATCTAGAAGAAGGAGGGCTCTTGTTTCCCACACATGTACTGAAAGTCTGCTGTGACTGTACAGTGCAGATCACCTGTCCCAGATGTAGTGGGCTTGCTGCACTTACAGTGTAGAGCTTTTATGTACAGAGGTAATGGTTATCTGATCATGATTATGATGAAATTACAGTCAGGTCTTTGACTTTCAAAGTCTATCATTCTAGCCCATGTTCCTTCCCAGAACAGAAAACTTTCTGTGAAAGACCATATTTGATTAAATAACCTCCAAGGACAGGCCTTCTGCCAGAGCAGTCCTGTTGGGGGGACAGATTGTCTGGATAGTGGTGTTCAGAAAGGAGGCAGTTTTTACAGTGGGTTTATAAATGTCCTTTGAGAAAATCAGGTATGGGTTTCAGTTAACTGTCTGAACACGCAGAAACTGTAGTTGGCTCCCAGGTTCTTAGATAAGGGATGTGGTTTAGTGGTAACTTGACAGTACTAGGTTAACCGTTGGACTTGATGATCTTAAGGGTCTCTTTGAACCAAAACAATTCTATGATTCTATAAGTGCTATTCATTAAAAGTGTTTTAAAAAGTGTTATTTCAGGGTGCAATTACGCATTTCAGCCTGGGCAGTCCCATTTTGCCAAGATGAAGTGCTCCCATTCAGGTTCTAAAAACACTCTTTACTTTCTCCTAGATGGCTGTTATCTTCTTCCTTCCTGTTAGATGTGACTACATTTCAAGAGTGATGGAGAGGATTCCAGCTGAAAAGATGGATATATTTTGGCAAATCTGTTGTCCTTTTAAAGCCATGACCCTACAAGGCACACGTGGTATGAGGTGGCCGACAGTATTCTGGCAGACTCTGTAGACAGCTATTGAAGTAAATTTTTGGCAAGGATTTAGCTAGCTGGGTTGTTACACACATTTTTTATAGGGACTGTGGTTTTCTTTGACATGGAAGGAGTGATGTAGCACACTCATTTTAAAAAAGCTTAATTTGGTACCACTTTATAGATATCAAAGTGTGGCAAATATGTTACTGCTGTTTAATGAGTTACTGTTTGTCATTGCAAATCAGCTGAGGAGTGTTAGCTAGTTAAGCTCTCATAACCTGACTGTTTGTAATCTTCTTTTTAGAAGATTAGAAAATTACTGTGTTATTGATCAGCTTTGAGCATATCTGGATGTGGATCAGCCATCCTGAAGTATGAAGTGGAAGCCGGATATCTCTAAAATACTTGTCTTCTTCCTTAGCCCAATCTCATTTTCTTTTTCAAACTTGTGCAATGATGGCTGCAGTTATGCATTTGATGACCTATTCGTTAACTATGCCTCAGCCAGGAAATGCATTAGAGAATTCCTTGTTCTGCATGTGCTCTATATATGCTTATATGAGGGCTCCAAGAAATAATCCTTAGTCAGGCTGCATTTGTATTTTAGTGAATAAACTGCTAGATTGGGTCATAAATGTGAAAATGAATTTGCTGTCATCAGATATGATAGTTCCTGTTTATCTCTTTGTTCCCTCTTCCCCAGAGTGCACATGCACGAGCACATGTACACACACACACACACACTGTTTGTCACAATTCTGTACAGCTGGTAATTTTCAGTTCACCAGAAGCTCAGAATAGCAGAGAAATTGTTCAGTCAGGCTTGATGTGGAGAACAAGTGTTTGCACACACTCCTCACCCTCTTTTCTGGGAAGAAAGTATCAAAAGAGGTTTGAAAAAAGGACTGTCAAAGAGAAGAGTCAACACATTTGCTTATTCCATTTAATACACTTATTGTTGATATACAGGTGCAGGTCTGCCATGGTTTAGCTGAGAAGTGAAGCAGGCGTTTAGCTGCAGTATTTCTTTAACTGGAGAGATGGACAGGAGCAAAGCAGGTTGCATTTCCCTATTGGGAATCTTCTGCTGAGTGTGTAATATCAACAGAAAAAGCTTGAAAGGTCAATATATACTTATTTATCTCTTTCCTCTTTCCTGCTGTAAAAGGCTGGTATACTTAACATCTCTCATAGCCCTCTGAAGAGGCAGTGAAACACATGACCGGAAAAGAGCTTGTAAGCTTAGGAAATACAGCAAAACAAGATAAACACATACTGCTGATAAACTTGATCTCTTCCACCCTTCCACCTACCAGTCTGTGTCCCACCAAAGAAAGCCTTTTTATTCCATCACTTCAGTCACCCACCAAGCATAAGACAAAAGTCTCTTTGGGGCTGTGTATTCAGTGTGAGAAAAGCTAACTTCTACCAAGACTTACCAGTAGATTCAGCTGTACTAAGAAAATAAATTGGAGTTAATCTGACACTTAAAACCAAATGCTCCTATTGCCCTTCTTTTTCTCAAAATATTTCCTCAGATATGCATATTCATCTCCATTGAAGGTAATGGGAACTAAGCAAGTCTCAAGGAAACTGCACAAAAGCCAGCTGTTGTTTTCTGCAGTAAGATAGAGTTTTCTACAGAGCAAAATATGTCTCATTTTACAAATGCAAATTCCAGATATAAACTCCACTTGACATTGTATCATTGTTTCTAAGGAATGCCTCTCTGCTATATTAACTGAGCAAGGAGATTGACCAATTTATAAACTAGTGTTTTATGGCTTAGGAGAGAATTTAATCCATTTTGGCTATAACATTAAGATTTAAAACTGAAATGTATCTTGTCTTTGTGAAACAAATCTGAAACTTCATTTTCAGTTACATATGTTATATCTACATCCAGGAGCAGCAGTTTACTGAAATCCATCCTTCTCTGACATTGCAGTATCACAGAAAGAAGGCCTAAATGTAAAATGAAATATGAAAGTATTTTGCACATTACAAATATAGATAAGTATTTTTTTTAATATAGATACACTGAAGAGGCATGGCAGCCAGTTAAGCTCCTTTGAAAATGCCAAACCAATTGTTTAGCTGCTGTGTGGAGCTGTAGGCAAGTAGGCTAGTGAGTTGCTCACAACGTATGAGCTTTAGTTCATATTACACAATGAAGACAGACCGAGTCTGCAACCTTCTTAAGTTTTTTACAATGTAATCCAATTAATTCACATCTGATATTGAATAAACAGTTCTACTGTATTCAGTTGCTATCAATTTTTGACACCAAGCATTTTTCCTGGTAGTGCTAGTATTCAGGGTCAGGGAGAGGGAGGGATGAAAGAGGGACTAGAAAGGAGTGACAAGATGTGGGAGGTCCTGCCACATGCCTGTGACTCCCACATGTTCACCTTATGTCCTCTTTGGTGGTTTTGTAGTGCTGCATCCTTCTGGTGCCTCCAGTTACCAGAGTATATAATTTTATACTTCCTTTTCCTATACTTCACTATAACGGACAGTGGACACTCAAAAACTCAAGAGTACTCCTCACACCCTCTCACAGGCAGGCGGACTGTCTACCAAGTTTGAAGCTGGAATTTCCTTCATGCTTTGGAAAATTCAAAAATGTACCATAAAAACAATGCAATATTTTAACTGCAGGAATGACTTCAAGGTTACTTTGCTTTCTCTGTAACTTGTAAGCATCCTCAGGTCTTCCAAAACCTTTCTAGAGATCCACCAGGAGGTAATTGGCATCGCTTCTCTGTAGTATACGCACTGGCCAATTCAAGCAGAAGACAATTTTGGTTGAGCAAACTATGCAGCACGATGTATATTCCATTAAGGACCGTGATTCCAGCTGAATGTGGTTGGTCTAAACTATCTAAGTCTAAACTGAAGATAGCAAGGTTGGTTCAATTATTCATTTGCACAAAATTCACTCTTGATCTATTATTTGAGAATCAATAATAAGCATTCATCTGCAACACGTAAATGAATATTGTTTGTGATATGTTGAACTGTTTATTTGCTGCAGGTTGCTGTCCGATGCATGGTTGATGTGAACACATGGGACTCATGATACATTAGCTCTGAGATGTTGGAGAATCATTCATAGCCTGCTTTTTTAGATGATTGTTTTACAAATAATTTAAACCAGAATAGAGGTTTTAATGGAGGAAAATATTAAAGAATGAATGAAAAAGACTCAGGAAATAAGAAATTATCCAGTTTGTGAACAAATACTTTTGTCCACCTAAGAAATTAAGTGTGAACTGTGTGAGTGCCACTTAGCAGCCATCAGAAGTATAGATGGGCACAAGTGGCCCTGTAAAGGACCCTCTGGACTACAGCAAATATAGTTTGTTTCTGAGTGGAGTAACAGCCTCCCAGTGTCTGCACAGACATGCATCACTGCAGTTCTATTTTCATCCTAATACTGTCAATGAGTAATCAAAATCATCAAAATGGCACTCATGACAGTGAACCATCGGGAGCTGTCTTGAATAGTTCCAATGCATTCATATGGACAAAAATATGAGTGTAGTGTTCATCCGTTTTGCAGATAAGGATTAGAAAAAAATGATCAGGGGGAGGACTGATCAGTTATTGTAACAGTACTCATGTCTTGGTTGGGCCTCATCACATGAAGCATGCAGAAATAAAATAACATCCTATTTGCTCAAAGGATAATCTGGAAAGTGGTGACTCTGAAGGAGACTCAAATGTAAACTGAATAAACAGCTGAATGTGAACTTCAGTGGTATCTGGCTAAGAGTGCTTGAGCATGCTCTGTTAAAAAGCAGGGCTGTCAAGTAGTGATAGAAAGTGGTACTGCCTTGAGGAAACTGCCTCTAAATCCTCTCCAGTGTCTACACGCCAAGCAGCCTGGCGTTATAGGAGTTCAGAAAAGATTACAAGTCTGTAAAACCTATGTAAGTGTGACTGATGCAATATGCTATTTAGTTTCTATAAAAGAAAGCTTAAAAGAAGACTCATTTATGGCACACAAAAGCTGTTGAACACTAAAGGAAATGGCAGAAATGAGATTTCTGGAAAGTAAATGTAGATAAATCAAGCTAGAAATGATGTGCCGACTTATTGGTGTGGTTAGTGGATCCCTGGAAACTACTTACCTAGATAGGAACCTTGCTGCTGTCACTTGAAATCTGTAAGCTAATACTGAATGTCTTATAAAAGTTGTATTCTATTTCAGTCAGGAATTATGCATTTGTGAGTGTTTTCAGCTGTTGGACCAAATAGGTCAGTAATCAAGTAAGCTCAAAGGCCCAGTTACAGAAGAGGAAAGTGTTTCAAATAACATACTTGAAAAGCAATTAAGGGAAGATATTAGTCACAGACCAAAGCAAACAGATGTATACGATGCTTTATATAAAAGCAGAATAATTTTATGAATTTAACAGAAAGGAAGTTATCATTACTGAATTTCTGAACATTTTACCACAATAAAAAACAATAACTGGCAGCTTGCCTGTGACATAGGAATCTCATCTACGTTTCTGTGAGGAAACAAGGGTCTCATAGCACTTGCAGATGAGTTGCAATGCATCTCTGGCATAGGTATCATTTGATAACCATCGTGCTTTCTAATTATGCTGCATTATTACA
Source organism: Gallinago undulata (assembly GCA_026546715.1). Classification (NCBI taxonomy): domain Eukaryota; kingdom Metazoa; phylum Chordata; class Aves; order Charadriiformes; family Scolopacidae; genus Gallinago; species Gallinago undulata. The sequence continues at coordinate 91,507,465 of JAOTQQ010000012.1, forward strand.
AATACAATGTACAGCTGTACTTTGTCATATTCTTCCTTGGACTTATTGGCTCCAACCTGTAGCCTAATTTTTGTACTACGGGGCTGCCTGAAAAAGTTCATCTTGTCAGTTCTGGCTGCTGAGTTCTTTCCATTTTCTCCTTCCTCTCTCCTCTCCCATCTTCTCTTCTTCTTTTCCCTCACCTTTTCCTTCTCCCTTTCCTCCCTCCTTCTCTTCTTTCTTTCCTTCTTTTCTTCCCTCCTTCTCTCTCTTCTCTCCCTGGCCTTCCCTCCCTTCCTCTCTGCCTTCCCTCTTCCTCCTTACCCTCCCTCCCCTCCTTGAGGACTTTTGCCATTAAGCAGAGATTAAAGCAAGAGTGTAGTTATCTCTACTTTTTTCCCCATTCCTAAGAAAAAAATATACAATGAAAAGCAAAAGGCAGAGTTGTCATTTAGTTTAAATTTGTAAGAAAGCCAGGATAGAAAAGATATGTTACAAGCACAGTCATATTTTCTGTGTTTTGGAAGTAAATATGAATGATACTCAAATTCCAGGGAAGAGGGTATGGGTTTGAGGTCTAGAAAGGCAGAAAAGCTACATTCAAACCTAGGCCACCCAGCTAGCCAATATATATATGGCATGACTGTTTCTATAGCTGATGGTACCCCAGGCTGACTCTTCCTTCCACTTCAAATGACCAGGTAATTTGGAAGTAACCTAAGGTACAAGGCCTTGAATTCACATCACTGGATGTCTCTGTCTGTTCAGCTGCTTAAACCATGTGTATGGATTTCCCTGGTGCCTGAAGTGCAGTCTGGGGTAGAACTGGTGTAGTCTTCTTTCAACAGACTGCATACCATTGCAAATCTTCAGCTTCACTCTTTCAGCAGATGCTTGGTATACCTACTGCCCTCCTTCCCACCAACATGGTGTGGAATGAGCCTCCAACTTTCCTCCCTGACAAAGCAGAATCTATTTCAGTCACCAGTAAGAGAACCAGGACTAGTTTTCATAGCTTCTATTCCACAAAGAGAAGAAGAGGGTGGTAATGAGCCAGAGTCCAAAGAGATAGTTTGCCAAGGTAAGTACATACTTCCTCAGGCACTCAGACATATTAATGTATTTTTATGGCATGTAAGCTATAAATAATGTGAACAAACTTTTGGCTATAGAGCTTCTATAGGTTCCATCTGGACTTCTGACTCCACTGATGGTGAAATAAAGCAATGTATGTACAGTGAACCAGTATAAAAGTGACTGAACTGCTCTTTCTGGAATCTCATGACTAAGGAATAAAAGGTAAAAGGGACTTTTGACAAAATGAAATGACGACAGCTTCGGGACATAATATTATATTCAACCATCTGATGTCTGTTTGAATGATAATCACAGTTGACAATTCTTTGTTCAGCTTCTCACCTATAAGTGCAACTTATTCACATCATTGATTCTAATTGCATTTGTAAAACTAATTGACATCTTTCGTGTTTTACGCTGCTTGCTCATTTTATTTTGTACAAAAAGAAATGCACTCTAATGGACTTCAGCATTGTTAAGGCATAGTGTTTAACAACAAGAGGTTTGGATATCATAAAAACCCTCCAAAAATCTATATGGGTATTATATCGATAAGTGAGATGGGAGAAGCACTACCGCGTTGTAAATGAAGTTAATAAAATTCTACTGACTTGGCTATCAGTGTTGCAAGACTTCAGTACAAAGTCTCCTCCCAAAACTTTGGAGAGGTAAAATTTTCTATGTTCATATTTCTAAAGAGTAATTGATTATACGATCAGTTTCTGCACCATTCATTAACCAAAAGGAAGGAAAAGAGAAAACGTAGTTTTATTCATTCTTACTCTTGGTTACTACTGTACTATTTCTGGTTTTATGTAAGTACTGTTACATGTGTATGACAATTATTTTAGTATTTGCATTGTATTGTATGTTCTAAAGAAATGAAGACATTTAAAATGTCTATTAACTACCAATGTAATGTTTTATCATCCCCTTATTTGGCTATAAAGCAAGTACAGAAATGAAAAGATGAATCTCCATATTCTCACGCTGTACAAGCAACATTAATTAATTCAACATGACAAGCTTTGTGAAGTATCTGGGTAAGTCAATCTAGTATCATTTTGTTCATGAAGCCCAAAATATAGACTGACAAAGCACAAGTATGAAATGCATTTCAATCAGTTTAATCAAATGGAGTCAATGTAAAGAAAAGGGGCATTGTCAAGATGCGTCAGTGAACATTTGACCTGCCTTGAAGTTAATATTGTTTTGTTCAGATTTCTCTTAGGGGGTTACCCTTTCTGTTCTGCATTTCAATCCTAAAAAATGAAAATTCTATGTTTGATCTAGTGAGTGGCAATCTATAGTAGGAATGATATAGGAAAGACATCACTTGCAAATCATTATCCACGCAGAATCTGAACATGTGAAATCAGACCCTTTAAGAAAATTAGACCAATTATTATGACTTTTGCCTGGATTGCAGGAAATTCTGCTTTCTCTGAATGAGATTTGGCTGGTCCTTGCATAGATGCCAAAAGTGAGATTACAGTGCACCAAATCCAAAACCTGCTGGAGGGTTTAGCTTGTTCTCTTTTCTAAGGCACAGGGAGACTTGGGCAGCAAATAGATGTGGGCACGCAATGAACCTATAGCAGAGCCAAGTGGCTACAGAGCTTGGCAAACCCTGCCTTTTTAAGGGCAGTGGAGAGGATTTGCCACAGATGGCTTGAGTGAGAGTTCAAGAGGGGTTCCCTGGTAAGATAATTCATGATTTTTCCCCAGAGTTGCCAAAGTCACATTACTTCTCTGCACCAAGTCTCCCTTTATCACCTGCCATAATTCCAGTGATAAACAAAGCAGAATGTAGGTCTGTATCTATTTCTGAAAAATCTCTTCCCATACCTCTTTTTGAAGTGCTTGATCTAATGCTGTAGTTTCTGATGACACTCAACATGCAGGATAACATTAATGGGCAAATTTATGGTACAAAAATATTTTGTTTTGTCTTTGAATCTACTCCTCTGCCAGGGAATAATAAGATCATTTTAAGGTCTTTAAAAACTGTCTGTTACTTCCTCCAAAAACTATAAATTGGGTGGAATTTAAATTCAGTGAGTGTGATAGACACACACATGCACACCAGAAACTAGAAAAAAAGAGCTATTAAGGTTTTTTCATAAGTGAAGACAAAGCTGTTGGAATGACTGAGATTTGGAGAGCAGTTTTAAAAGCTCATTTGTGACCACAGTATTTATTTGCAGGTCTTGATTTGTTTCTTATACTCTCAGATTTTGCTATGTAAAAAAATTATCACCATTTAGCTGCTAGGGTTACCCAGACATATGAACCAAGTTTGCCAAGATATGGAGAGATCTACAAGGAAAATCCTTAATGCATGCCTGAGCAAGCCGTTCTATCCATCTCTTTGAAGTGTTGAATACACCCAGAAATGAACACTGAATTGTCAGTGCTAAGTCTCATGCCTCTCCTGAGAGATGACAAGAGGAAACCCACAAATTTTCTGGATTTTAGCCCCACTGATGGTTGCCATTTTTGCTCCCTCCCCTGATTCCTGGTCCCTTCCCCTCCCCAAACCTAAGAGTGATGCCTGGAGCTCAGCAGAGCCCATGGAGGTACTGAAAGAATTCCCAGAGGATAGACAAGCTCTGAAATCACAATGGGCCAAGTCATCATACTTTAAATAGGTGCACACTCTGATCTCAGCAGAGTTCATTTTAGTGATTTATCTGCAGAGCGTGTTTTTCAGGCAATGCTCCAAAGATCATGACTGCACATTTTCCCCAACCTGTTGATAGCTGAACCACAAGAAGTTGACAAACCTGGAGAGTTCTACATACAGTGCAGCGTTTCTCCCGGATCTCTTGGAACTGCAATACTATGTTGAAATATTGCAAGCTCTCTTATACGATTTTTGAATACTTCCTGCTTCAAGATTTGCTGGAGTGAGTGTAGAGCTACATGGAAAGAATGATTAATTGCAGTTTAAGAAATCACAGGAAAAGCTGGTGCTTGGTTCCAGCTCTGGAGACCCACCTCTATCAGTCTTATTTATTTGAACTGTTTTACCCTTCAGTAAACTAGAATAACCAGACCAACTAGAATAACCAGAATGGTCTGACGTGTCTTATTTTGATATTTGCAGCATTTTAACCCCAGAATTTTATTCAAACCTTTCTGTTTTTCATGAATATAGGCTGCTTGATCCTTGACTAAGACATTTAACAACGTGAGAGTGGAGTATTTTGCTGCTACAGACTTAGACCTTCTGAAGAGCCTAATCAAAAACAGATTTTTTTTCCTTAATTGGAAAAGAAATGAGTGTTTTGCACTATACACTAGCTAGTTAGCGCTATCATAAGCAACCCCCTATTAATCACGTACCATTTTTTTGCAGCTGTGTACAGTAACTGACCTGCCTAGATACACTATAACTGAAGCAATTAAGGATCTTTTGTATTTTTTATGTAATTACCACTTCTGAGCCAGGTTGCTAAATACTTGGGACATTTGGGGGTATAATTTCAAGGTCATTATATTTTTGTTCATCTCATTTCCTAGGAAACCTATTTGCAGACTTGCCTAAAGCATCCCAGATACTGTACATTAAAGTATGGCAAATTAATTTAATCCTACCTCCTTCCACTCAGTAGGTACATGTCCATTTTTCCAATGTATGATACACAGTATTTTTTTAAATTGTAAACTATTCCTGTTTTTAATGATGCAAACAATGGAGAGACCAAATAAGCTAAAGGAGCTAACACATTTATCTCTACATTCTGCCATCTGTTTGAAACTGCTGATGTAATTCCAGTTCTAAATTACATTAGATCCTGCCTTCTGGACCCCTTTCCCTATTTAATTTTTTTTTTTTTTTTTTTTTTTTATTTAAAGCTTTAGAGAAAGCAATGCCTTCAGGTTGTTGACTACTTAATAAGAAACTGTGTCTTTGACTGTTTTCAATCTGGACGTAAATGAAAGTTTCCTGGACAAAGACGTATAATGGAAGTAATAGCTTTATTTCCAAAAGACGAAACTTATTCTCTGTGTACAATTTGATGAGAGCTGTTTTCAGCAATAATGCTAGCAACCAGCAGATTTGTTTATACTGAAGAAACGGCAGAGATTAAGGGTTGTGTTCTTGCATATTCTATTGTCTAATGATGGAATTTCCAGTTTTATCTCTGCATTTATGCTTCAGAATTAGTTTAATTTCTTCTACATAACCTCTCCCCCTTATTTTACTGGCTTAATCAACAACCTTCTATTTACTTTTCTCAGCACTTCCTTTGCCTTTTGAGTCTACAGTAGTAATTCTCCGTTCTCTTTTCTTCTGGTATCTTGTGCCTGAAATAATTTCTTTGTCCAGCTCTGCAACTAATGTTGATCTTTTAAGGATTTGCTTAAAGGGATATTGGTCAGATTCTGTCTACAGCAGATCTATCAAACACATAGTCTGATTTTTGCACAGTCACATTAAGGTGTTGAAATCATTATTCAGATTTAAAACCATTTGCATCACAAAAATTGAATGAACATATTCGAGTATTTTTTAATTGTTATTTTTAAAATTTGGTTACACTTGTTATGTACCCACAGAATAGTCAGAAGTATAAGGACTTTGGAAGAAAGATGGAGTCCTGTAATGAAAAATCTGAAGACTTGTCATTTGTATTGATTTTATAAAGAGAGATATACAGAAATTTTTCCTGAGCATGTTTTCAAAATTTCAAAATTCAAGATAGCATTTTAAAAAAATTATGCAGATTTTACAATGAAGAAGCAAATGTGGAAATAGATTGTTTTGATTCTGATCCTTTTATAGATTTTTTTTTTAATGAAAATTAATTTCATTACAATATTTGCCTAAACTTAATTTGGAAAATTCTTTAAAAGTAAAATAAAAACCCACAAAATGAAACCTTTTTTGTTTGCTTTGGTAGGAAAACAGACTTTGGGTTAATTTGGAGTCTAAACAGATAACTTTATCTTTCACTGTTGGACTTAAAATATTATTAATAAAATTTAATTAAATTTAGAAATTGTAATTCATACACAAGTTTAGTCCTCTTACTGAATGGCAACTAAGAGCTATGTCTGTTGTCAAATATGCATCTTAAATTTTCTAGTTGAACCAGCTTCTAGAATAGTATCAATTTTGGTAGATCAGTCACTTCTGGGGAAGAACCTTGATACAAGTTTCAAAGTTCAAGCTTCCGAAATCAATCCCACCAATAAAAATATGCACAATCAGTCCCTGTGGCTTTAACTATCATCATGCTTAACCACAACTGAAGTGGGATGATTAAAATATGACAAGTAGACTTAGTGTAGGCCTTCTGCTTCCTCTCCAGCCGCTGAAATCAATGGCTAAACTTTAGTGGCCAACTATTCGGCATGTACGTGACTCTTTGTTGTTTGTTTGGTTATGCCTAGCCTGGTCATCACCAGTGGTGAAAATCTGAAGTAGGGTGTTGTAATATTCCCTCTACACTCCAATATTGCCAGCCCTGGATGGATAGATATGGAAACAATCAGCATCTTTCCCGGAACTGTTCAAGACTATGCCAAGCAGTACAATGTCACAAGCAGTAAACTGAAAGAGAGGAGATTTAGAGTAGCTATCAGGAAGAAATTCTTCACTGTGAGGGTGGTGAGGCACTGGAAGCAGTTTCCCAGAGAAGCTGTGGATGCCCCATCCTTGGAGGCACTCAAGGCTAGGCTGGATGGGGCTTTGACAGGGACGTGTCCCTGCAATGGCAGGGGGTTTGGAACTTGATGATCTTTAAGATCCCTTCCAACCCAAACCATTCTATGATTCTATTTTCAACCCTGATCTGTATTTTCAGAAGCTGGTAAAGAACCATGTAAACCATTCATTACATACTTTTATATAGGACTATATGTTGACTCATCTTGCTATGAAAAGATATCTGCAGAAAAGTTATAGAGATGACCAGGTAAAACAAAGCACATGCATATTTTACATAGGTCTGAAGCAGATGACTGTGCCGAAATAGTGTCAGTTAAAACTTGTTATGGGAGTTCATACCAGCTTTTAATGGACACAGACAGTGATGCTGAACAGAGCAAGTTATGTTGGTTTTCTGCTTGCAAAAATACCATTAACTTATAGAGTCTGAGCACTGTTTCCCAAACAAAGAATTTATGACTCCACCCCAGCCTATGAGGAAAAAATAATTAAAAAGTCACATTATTTCTTCAAATACTCCGATTCCAAATGTTTGGTAACCAGCTGCCTGTTGTGGTAATGCTCCTACTTCTGCACAGATTTTTTTTTATTCTAGACCTACATGAAATTAGTATACAAAATAAGCTGAGTGAATGATTTGTTAGAAGAACTTTTTGTTGTGAAAATGTAATGAATATTTCATGATTCAAATTCAAAGCAACTATAAATTTAAAATATCAAGTTTTTCTGTGGTGCATAAAACCTATTAATCATAACTGTTAATTACAAACCATATTTACTCCTGGTAAGAACCATAAATATGACAAGAAGTCCCAGAAAGTTGTAGTTATGGTTAAGAAGAAGTCTACAAAATGAATACAGTAAAATTCCTCCCAAATGTTTTAAATAATACTGTCTTCCTTGAGAATAGATTGCATTGCATCTGTATCAAGATTTACAAATCCTTCAGGGTTACCAAAACTCAAACACTGTCATTGCATCCCTAAGTGTAATATTAAAGTATATTTAAGATTTGATTAAAAAAAGGAGGCAAAGACTATGTCTTACCAAGTCCTGTGCCAGTTCCTGTGCCAGTTTATTTGCAAGAATCTCCAAACATTTTCTCCAGTGCACACATCAGGCCTTTCAACACAGTTCCAGCTTTTAAACTAACACTTTGGGAATGACAGGTCTCTTGGTATCCAAAGGAACCTTTAAGTTGAAATGTAACACTAATTCCATGGACTGTATTTCCCCTGGAGTAAAATATATGTTGTTGTTCTATAGGTCTGTGTTGAAAATACCTGATACTTCCTAAGCGTGATGATGGACGAGTTCATAGAATGGCAAGACTGATTTTTAAACTGATTGGATAAATTTTATTCAATTGGTTAATTTATTCAGTGATGCTGAGATCTTATATTTTCCTCCAGTTCTTTCTTACTATTGATTTATAGAACTTAATGTCTCGAAAAGAGGCCTCTGCAGCAGCTCTTGGAACTTTTTTGAGGTCTTCTAGTATGCATTTCAAGAGAAATTCAGTCCGAGTGAATTTCCCTATAAGAAATCCCATCAAGAGGGTCTGTGCATGAATTAAATTAGATTACATAAATAAGAAAAATTGTTATCTCTGAGCCACTGTGAAGCTGGGACCCATTCTATCTGAAAGAGAAGCTCTGCAAAGCAGAGGGATGGCAGTGTACTATGGGCTCTGCAGAACAGTGCCACACTGGGTTGCTTTACAGAAAAGTCTCCGACTGTGGCATCTTTCTGTTGTAAGGGGGGGTGTGTGTGTGCGCTGACTGATCTGTCCATACAGACAGTGTAAAATTTTGGAAAAGAGAGGAAATACTGTAGTTGCTGTAGTGGTTCAGAGATATAATAAAAGTGAGGCTTGTGGGGAAGAAAAGTCTTTCACATAGCCAGGACCCCAGCCTAAAACTCCAAATAGAAACCTCTAAAAACATCAGCAGAGACTATGAAGCATGAATGTGAAACACAGTCTGTACTACTGCATTAATATACTAATTTTCTGAATTCATATGCCTAAATGTATTTACTTTATATGCTTGCAAAGACACTGTGTATACAGCTTGGATCCAGCCTTAATAAAATTTGCAATGAGCTTCTGGTTTTGAACAACTTGTCTCCATTTTCAAAAAGATTAGACCATCTGAGAATCACATTGTTGTTATTTTGATAAAGTATCTGAATCTAGCTACTATAAGGTTGCAAAACAGCGCCGAACAGTCAGATTCAGAGATTATTTAATCAGTAATAAAATGTCGTTGTAGGCAGTACTTCCTAAGTCCCTCATTGCATGGTTGGCTTATTTCATTAGGATCTGTGCTGGCCATTCTCCAAAGATGCAGAGCTAATGCTATCTGCAATTACCGGATTTTGTTAAGCACAGAGAATTCGACAAGTATAGTTTTAATGACTGAAGAATAGCTAAGCAAGCCCTTAATCTATTGCTCATTGCTTAAAAAAAAAAAGTCGGGCCCAGCCCTATCATACTTAGTTATAATATGACTCACATCAGCAGAATAAATAGCTTTCCACCTTTTCTCCCTGTGTGGTAAATGTAATGCATCACCTGCTTTTTTTGCAGATGCTGGGCTTTTCACTGAAAAATCCTTTGCTGAGAATTAAGTAAGATGTAAACTGATTTTGAACAAGTAGGGCTATGATATCTACCTATCATATTCCTGCCTGTTAGAAAAACAATCTACTGATAAGAAAAAGAGAACATAATCTAGTCTAACTGTCGTTAGAAATATCAGGGCCTTTTAATTAGCCCTTAGCAATCATAAATCATCATGGTGTGTATTGTACTGTGTTGATAAAGCTGTGAGGGGAAAAAACCTGCAGCTAATAACTAGCTCTGAGTTCAGAATTACAGCCTGTTTGGTGAAGCTTCTGGATGTTGGCACTTTCCAGCAGCAACAGAGAGGTGGGTTCCCTGGCAGAAAGAAAGAGATAAGTTTGGACTTACTGAATCTTGGCAAAGGATTTAAACTTTTCATTTGTAATTGTATTATTTATTGTAAATATATAAATTATATATTATAAAATTAGAAATGAAACTATTGGTAATTAAAAAAACTTTCCTAAAGAAAAAGAGCTGAAAAAGAGGAGTTGATGAGCACCTAAGAGCAATTTTCTAATACTGAGAAGGATGTTACTGAGGAGGTGCATCCAGGCTCTTCAGAGTGCTGCATGGCAGGAAGACAAGAAGCAATGGACCTAAAATAAATTAAGAGATGCTCAGACTGAATATAGGGACAAATGTTTTCATGATGAGGATAGTCAAGCATTGCAACAGGTGCCCAGAGATGTGGTTCAGTTGTGTTGGAGGTTTTTTATACCTGGCTGGATAAAACCCTGTCTGACCTCATGATTGGCCTTTTTTGTTGTTGTTGTTGGACTAGAAACTGCCTGAGGTCCCTTCCACCCTGAATTTTCCTCTTATTCAGGGTGTGATTTGCTGTTTTTTGCACACTGGTGCACCATGAGAGGGAGAACTAAAAAGAGACTTCTACGGCTGGTGGTTCCAGTGTAATGGTTTCAGAGTTTAATTCTTTGGAAGGATATTTCTGTTTTATGAGTTTGTTCTCAGGTGGGTGATCTGCTCTTCCCAGAAGAAAATTAACAGATCAGGGACCCCCCCTCTGAAGAGGGACCATGGTCCTTGACTTGGAAATAACTGAGCTTTGAGAGACCCGTGGAGACACTGGAAGCCTCCAAAACAATGGGAGCTGGTAAGAAGAAAAATAAAAAGGCACGTAGACATCAGAGGAAATGGAAATTACAAAAAAAATCCTAGGGAACAGGAAAGACAGCACAGTGTTTCCTGTAATTCTGAATGTCATGGAGCTTGTCTGAAACCTACCCTAAAGGAAAGACCTATCTGCAGGGACTTTTTTATTTCCAGTCTGTCTTACCCAGTGACTTGGAATTCACACAGAAATTTCAGTTGTTATAGTTCCTATTCTAAAAACGTCAATTTGGAAGTGCTTTGGTGAGGTTACTACAAGGAAAAAGCTGCAAGTGCTCTGAAACTCATAAAGCTCTTTAGAATGAAGAAGGAAATGAACCTGGGCCTCTCACATCCTGAGCGTATCAGCCTTATATACTTCAGTAAGACGGGCCTATCATTAGAATTGCTTCTGTTTTATAAAGGAAAGCACTCAGATGTTTGAGTATGGAAGTGGGTTTAGGGCTGAAGCAGGTAACAGCAGTTTTCTGAAGAAGGAGGATTTGTAATTTACACTTTTTGGCTGGATTATCTGACAGCTGGTCGAGGATAATAACTGTCTTTCTCTTTCCCCTCAACATTGACTGTAGATTTTTTCCTAAAATGTCTTTGTTTTCCCTGGGCACTCCTTAGGAAGCCAAATCAAGGCTGTGAACTCTGCTGAAAAGAGGAGAGGAATTATGGGATTGACCATTAAAATTTGTACATTTTTAGCTACTGCCTCTTGGGTCTAAAGCCTGGAAGGATGAGGTTGAAGCTCTCATCAAATTTCCTTTAAATTCCCCAGACCTTAAAAAGAGAAGGGACAAGTTTTGAGAATGGGTTGAAGAGTCTGAAGAGTATGCATTTCTTACTGTTAAATTATCTTTCAAGCTCAATCCAAACAATGTTTCTTTAACTTGCCTAATTTTTTAAGAAGTATTTTTATTCCACAATGAACCTCATGACATATTTTTAAATTGGATTTTTCTTTAGAGAAAGAGGGTTTCAAATAGTCATCTTTTTGAAGATTCTCAATTTAAAGGAGCAACCCCAGCAAGGTTGCACCACAAAGGAGGACAAAGATGGAAGCCAAGGGTGATGACTATCATCATTATTGACCAGGGTACAGTCCCACAAGACCTGAGCTGGGTGAGCAGAGCACTGATAACAGGTCCATAGATAATCCCAGACAAAGCAAAATGAGCCAGATCCATTCAGGAGACACAGCCGGAGACAAAATTGCAGCAAACCTGCTGGTCCAGGGTCTATGCAGGAGTCAGAGCCAGCTGTGCCTGAGCACAGGCAGTTGAAGCAGATGATCATTGTAGTTCCCTTCCAGATATTCTATTCTATTCTATTCTATTCTATTCTATTCTATTCTATTCTATTCTATTCTATTCTATTCTATTTTTACAGCACAGCTGGAGAAAGAAATGAAGCCCAAGACTCGAGTTTAGATGGAGCTTCTTGGCCAATGAGCAGATGTGGCTGGAGGTTCCAGGCCAGGCTGGACAGGGCCGTTAAGGACTGTTGGTGCACTCTGCACTGGACAGAGTCCTGGCAGATAAGATATTCTAAATATTAGAAAAATCTCCATGATTTGTTATTAACAATCGATAATGTTGATATGAATGATTTATATGTTTGATAATGATTATAATATTATATATGTCTTCACTTTAATCAACTAATATACTTAAGCATCAGTAAGCTATAAAACAAGTTGTTTTCAGGAATCTTGCTTTATATATATTTTTTTAATGGTGCTTATAAAGTTGAATCTTTTCCAAACAAAGCATGAATTTTAATATGATATGATTTTGTTCCAAAACCCTATATTCAAGGTAGAAAGTAAGAAAGCTTCAAGCTTCTTGTATTTCAAGCAAGATTTTTAAAGACTAGCCACCTGGTAAAATGTTAATGTCCGCTTTCAACACTGATCCGATTTAGTGCCCTTGGTGCTCTTGCGCACTTTTGAAATTGGACATCTAGGTCTCTCATATGGTGACAGTTTGCTCTTTTTTTCCCCAAATATGAGACTGAACAGAAGTCAGTGAGAAATTAGAATTCACCTGTGGTACATTACACAACCTGAATGATCAGAATTTGCTTTGACTTTTCAATATCTTTTTTAGTTTAATGCTTCAACACTGAATATAAATATATAAAAATAACAATCACAAAATAAAATATCAGCTTCAGCTAGAAAAGTCTTATTGAATTTTCTAGCCATTGATGCCCAAGCAATTTTTCTTGTGAACTACTGTAAAGCAGCAGAACCTGACAAAGACTCAGTCACACAGTGGAAGTTGTCAGATGAGCTGGGTCTCGTAGTAAGGTGGAACTATGGTGATATATGCCATCTGCTGGGACTCCATACGCTAGCACATTCTCAGGTAGTGCTTGGTGGCCATAGAGTCTGCCTGAAACTGTGACTTATTGAATCAAAGATAACTGTTTGTAGCAATAAATGCCAACTGGCAAAGATGGTTTTTAGGAGGCTACTTCCAAAGTCACATAGACAGCCTGGGGTTCAAAGACTGAGGCATTTCTCTGTAGGCTCAAAACATCTTTTGTTACACAGATTTTCATATTTTTAACCAGATTAGTATGAGAAATGCCATGTTCTTCCTTTCTGTAATGTTAAGACAGGTTTTCCTAATATCATGTTTTTTCAGCCTTCAGATATATGATTTAAATTGTTGAATAATCAAAATATTTCAATTGAAAATGTCATTCGCATTTGTGTTTGTGTTGTTTTTTTTTCACTAGGCAATTCACAGGATGAAGTATTCATAAATGTTAAAAAAATATTTTTGAAAATACTTCATAGGAATTAAATAAAAATAATTCTATGCAGAAAAACATCATTTGGTTATGTATGTTAAAACAGGAATCATAGAGAAACATAAATCACAGAGAACATACACCATTTCATCCATGAATCCAGAGTAGTTCAAACTTTTACTACCAAAAATAGCACACACATAGTATACGTACCAACAGTTATTTCCAAAAATGATCTGTAGAAATCAGCACCTTTGAAAAAATCTTAACCTTCTGAGATATCAAAAGTATTGACTGCACGTCTTAATTTTGGTATGTAACCACCTATGGAGACCATTCTAAATTGTATATGCTATTAATGCTATGTCTGAAACTATGAATGATTTACTGATGCTTGAAAAAAAAAGACCTATCTAAATCATTGTTTTCTCTAGTTGAATTCAAATCCTATAAATGCACTTTCTTGGATTTTCTGAAAGTGTTTTTATTCTGCATGACAGTGGTGCAGTTGCAGTTTCTGATGTAAAGTTCTCATGAAACGGCATCAATTGTCTTACTGAGATCTGACAATTTTTCCTGCCTTCCTGCTCCCTGAAAGTTTTGTTTCTCTCCACAAGATCAGCCAATTTTGCTTTTAGTAGGTTTATTCTTTATAAATCTAGTAACACTTATCATTAATGATTCCACTGCTGATTTGAGGACTTGACAAAGATTCTCTAGGAGGCTGCTGTAACCTATGCCCAGTTGTCTGCATCTTCCTGGGAGCCTATTTGCATAGATGGGGTTAGCTGAAGTTCAGAAAGCCACTAGAAAGGCCTCTTTACGAACTGTGTCCCCAAAGGCAATTCTTCCCCAACATCATAGGAAATATTTTTTTCTATACAAGCTATTTTATTCTTTTACTTCTGGCAGTGGCTATTTTGGCTTGTACCAAAAGCATTAATCTTCTTTGTGCAACGTAGAACATCAACTGAGTGAGGAATTCACGGTAGCCTGTTGAGAAAGTTTTCTGTCAGTGTTGTCTCACTCAAAAGCCAAAGCAGCTGGACAGACAGACCGTGCTAAGACTGCTTGGTAACTTCTAACTTAGCTCTGTCTCCATGACAGCTTCAGTTGGAGCAAGCGCTTAGGTCATTACTACTCAAACAAAACTGAGCAAAGGCAGAATGTAGCAGTGCAGTGAAAGCACCAATGTTTTAACTCTGCGTTTTGATTTCCTGTAAAAACTTGTAGGTACCTTATTACAAATTCTGTACTTGATAAAGCTGGGAGAGCTTGCATTTGAAATAGTTGCTGCTCCATCTACAAAATAATTGGATCAAATAGGAAGAAGGAGATCACTAAATATGTAAGATTTTGCCAGAGTTAAAACTGGACTTATTTTTCAGAGGCTGAAGAATCTAAGTATTTCAAAATGCTGTATTTATCTCAGCTTCACAACAGAAATAATCAAATTGCCAACTTCTACGCATGTTTGGGCAACTGAAAGCACTGGATTTCCACATTAAGAAATAATCTGGACTTTCACGTTACCATATAAAAATAAGTTTACTCAGAATACAGCCTGCTGAGTCAATGATGCCAAACATGAGGTATAACATCATTTACGATAGTGAAACAAACATACAAAATTTTGTATCGGGTAGATGATCAATAAGAAAGAATGATTAAGAATCCACATTAAAATTTTAATGAGCACTAATGGACCCTAATGTGTAGCCAACTTATTAAGGAAAGAAGTCCCACTTAATTTATCCCAGTTTAGAAAAAAGCTCAGGGGAGGTTCTGGAGAAGGGAAAATTGGAATGAGCACCCATTACATGACAGATAAACCATCTCAGAGTAGACATTTTCCTTATTATGACCAATACAGAATTATATTGATCCATTAAAGTATTTCAGATAATGCCTGCTACTTCATACAAAGTACTAGTATTCCATTTAGAGCAGCAGCTAGATCCACTGGGTTTGCAGGCAAGCTAATTTTCCAGCTGCTTGTGGAAAATATTTCTGCCACCTCTGAACCCCCTGGTGTTTTTCCAGTCATTTTATTGTTAAGGCTGAACGAAATACATACTATCTACTACATTAACTTCTGTTTAGCTGAGCCATTAAACATACTATTACTTCGTACTGTTGCAGACATCATAGACTGAGAGATTTAAGATTAAAGGATATGCCTAGAAGCCTGAGAAAATTCCTGTAGACATATTGAAAACACTTCTTTACAACATCAACTAAGTATCAAGGCTACTTGATGATCAAATCAAGATCTGCAGACACCACAGCCTGCACACTCTTTCTTAGAAGATTTTAATCTTTGTCCTTGTCCTTCAGTGGAGTTTCTTTCCAGAGCATCTTGGCTTAATAAATGCCTTTCAAGAAGGCTTCAGTACAAGTGAGAGAGTACTTGTGTAGCAATCTTGAGTTCTTATCAGCTGTATAGTGATCAGGTGAAGGAATAATTGATTTCAATCAGCAACACCTGTTTTTATAATTGCTCAAGTGATTATAATTCAATAATAAAAAGCCAATTTAACTATCTTTACTCAGATATTAACCTCTGATATACAGCATAAGAATGAAACTGTAACTGGTTAAATTCCCTTAAGAAAACAATTGATATCATACATTTATCCCATTCTGGTCTGTTTTCGTTCTTATTTTCCCTTGTTATTTTTATTTATTTTTTTTTCCCAGAAAATAAATATTTCCACATTTTCAATTGAAAGACACCCATTGCTATCCATTTTCTGTCATTGTCAAACATGTCCCTTCTCTCAAAAGACTCATTTCTTTTCATTTTTCCTCATAGTTATCTTTATATAATTTGACAGTTTCATGATGGCATCACATTGCTGACACATAATTCAACTTGTGATTTCCTATAATACTAGATCCATGTCCATAAAACTGCTGTTTAGCCTGTTATTCTCCCTCCATTTTTGTGCACTTTCTCTTTCCTACCCAAGTATAAATATTTGCAGTTGTTCTCATTGAACTGCACCCAGTCTTTTTTTCTAGGCATTTCTCCATTTTGTTGAGATCATTTGTATTCTAAGCCTGTACTTCTGTATTCTTGCAGTCATTCCCAGCTTTTTATTGTGTGCTTGTTAAGTTTGCAGGCTCCCAGTCCATCTTCTAGGTCTCTAATAAAAATATTGAACATAAGTGGTCCAAAAGCTGTTACTGAGATCTCTTCTCAGCACAGCTCATCATTCTACCTATTAAATTAACTACTAAGATACTGCATTTCATTCTTTTTCTTTTTTTCATAAGATTTTTGTTCTGAAAACAGAGGTAAAGATGTCTATGATCTCCCCTCCCAACCCTCTTCTCCCTTCACAAATTAAACCAGGAGTCTTTTTCAAGTCTTCTGGCATGTCCCTCTATTCTATGAGTTCTCCAAAATAACAGCAAATCTCCTTGTGGCAAATGTCTGACTGAGTATTCCACGGTGAATCTTCCTTGGCATAGCTGATCTGAAAACAACCAAATATATTCTGTAACCTGCTCTAGTAACCTCTTTTAGTCGTTATGTCTGATCTGTTAGTCATTGCCTTGCAGTTGTGAAGAGTGAAGGAAAATAAGAAGAAATTAAACATGCCGATGTTCTCAGTCTTGTTTGTCCATACCATTAATTATTCTTCAACAACCAGACTAAAACATTTCTGATCATCTCCTTAGCACTGATATGGTTACAGAAAGTATAACAAGACATTACTCATATTCCTCATTAAGTATCTCACATAGGCATTTCTAATTTTAACTGTGTGTACTTAAACTATTTTTTATGGTTGTTCTTGCTAACCTGACCTGGTTTCTGTGTGCTTTTTTCCTGGCTAGAATATGTATGTCTACAACTTCTCAACAAGATGAAGTATAACGTCACCAATCTTGACCACCCAGTACTGGAAGGTAGTGACAACATCTTTTCCTTCCTTTTCTTTTATGAGAGACGTAGTTATCCTTATAATTTATCCAATCAGCAGCCAGGGGCGAGCAGGAGGCGTGCAGCCGCCTGGGGACATTGCTGCCGATTGTATCTCCACGGTGCCACCTTCCGACAGGCTTCGCGCAGCCGCGTCGGCGCGACCGACGGCGCCACACGACCGACGGCTCGGGAGGCAGAACACCGCTGCAAAGGGAAGAGGAGCTTATGGGGAGAGATTGGCCCCGTGAGAACGCATCAGCCTGGGACTGGAGAGGTGTGGGTGTGAGGATCAAAAAACTTCAGGAGCGTGATCGGGCATGTGTCTCGTCTGCTGTATTGTATGTGGAACAAAGTGGGGTTCCGTGCTAACGTCCTGCCTGCTGGGCACGAAGACCCAAATATTGCGCTAATGGTGGTTGTCGGGTTTACGCCATTCAATGCTCAGTAATAAAAAGAATTTCCAGAAAAACAAATATTTTAAAATGTTGAAAACATTAGTACTTGTGTAAATCTGTTCATATCAGTTTAGGGCTAATTGACAATGCGGTGACAGCAGGACTAATAGACTTATTTTCAATGGAGGGAGAATTGAAGTTGGTATTGAAGGCTTTTCCCAGTGACCTGCCACAGCTCCCCAGTGGCTTATACAGAGATGAGGGCAAACACAAGTCGTTCTGTCATCAGCATGAAATATGTCTTGCACACTTGACAATTTCTTGGTCTCTATTTTTTCTTTCTAATTCTCCATGTTTCTCATTTAACCTCATATAGAAGACAATAGGACGATGTAGCCCTGGGATGAATGTGATATGCTGACTGAAACCCTTCTTTCAGTCCTGTGAAGGGAGATACCATGAATAACTAACGATACATGTATTTTAGACTAGGAAAATTTATTGGTTTTTCTTACACATTAAAGTGCTTGTGTCTGTACCTGATTAAAGGGGAGTCAGAAAAGAGTCAGAAAGGAGTCAGGAGCCATTACTGGACTTTCTTGCTTATTGTTGATTTAAACCTTAAAATCAGGATTGCTGAAGATGCATGAGGAAAATATAACCATTTCAGTCTATCTTGACCTCTAATACTTCTTGAAGTACTATTTATGAGACAGAAACTCTAGTAAAAGTATCAATTAGGCCTCTAATATCTCTAAAAGTTCTGCTGAGAAGTTTGAAACTAAATTTAAGCATAAAAATCAACATATATCTATAAGGTAATGTGGGGAGAAGACTGATGGAGGATTTGTTCTTTTGAGAAACTGTTCCTTGTCATAGAATGGCTCTCTTAACTCTTCTGAAATGATGTGAAGCCCTCATACAAAACCGAATTAATTAAAGAAAATTCTTGTCATTGCAAGTTTTAAAAGATAATATTTCTATGTACTTGGTTGTGAGTTCGTTGCAAATGCTTTGCTATGAGCAGCTGACACCTGATACTCAAAATGTGAATTGTTTTGTTTTGTTCTGACGTTTCAAATAATTGTGTATTGTTGTCCATCTTGTGGGCGTAATGCTTACAAGTCAGAAGTCTTGAAAAAAACAGGGGGCTTGGACTGTCTGTCCAAGAAAATAGTGCTGTGGGGAGAGTAGCCTAGCAGTAAGCAGCCATGGCAAATTCTAGAAAATTAAAACTATTCCAGAGGCTTTCCTTTTTGTTTGTTTGCCTCATTTTAAAATGATATTCTCAGTGGAGATATCTGGAACACTGCCTATTTGCATCAACATGAGGCAAAAATTCTGTCATATTATTTAAAAAGAGTTGAATCTGATCGAACAGCAAAGGTACTCCTTGGTATGTGACTTGAATCAAATATACTGCTTTTTTGTGACTATGGCTATACTCTGTCTTCCCTTCTTTAGAGAGCCTGTCTGTCCTAAGGGGCAGCCGCCATTTTTTTTTCTTTATGGTAGGGCTGAGGTCTATGAGCAAATGTGTTTGTAGGCTTCTCTTAGAGAACAGATAAAAAAAGAAACTCAGAAATGTGGATGTATCTGTTCAGAAACTTGCTGAGTTTTCCAGGTCACAGAAGACCTTTTTCTTTTAGTACAAGAAAAGAGCAAAACCACTGATTTGCTTATGGGTGAATGAAAATCCTGTGGCTTTAGAGTGCTTTGTGTGTGGAGAAGTGGAGAAGGGAGTTGTTCAGCTTTTCTTCCCTGTAAATTAAAATCATGTTATTTATGTGTTTGTTTCACCAGCAAGTGACTGCACTTAGAACATCCTTGGGTGCTGGAATAAAATCTTTCTTTAACAAGCTTTACCTGACCAGAGGAACAAAGCCTGGATTGAATATAAGTGGGGGTCAATTCCAAAAGTAAACATCTATCTGTTCTATAACCAGTTCTACTCTTCTTTTGCTGAGGCCTGAGCTGGATTTTTGACTTCCTTATGTAGGGAAAACATTAAATCTTGATGTTCAGTTTCTTCCACGTGCAGATTATAGGACGGTTGTCACTTTCGGGATTTGTGGAACGCTGGTAGGAAAGATGCGGCTACAACTCTGTGCTTCCTGGTTTTAGGAAGCTTCTTTATTTTCTGTCCCTTGAAGGAGGAAGAGTAGAAGTCAGCTGGGTGTATGGACACACTTGGAACCATTCCTTTTCCCATTATCTCGTATGGCATCCTGGTTTAGTTGTATGTGAGCACCACATTTTGGAAGGACTAAACCAGTCTGATAACACGTCCCTATGAAGACCAAAGTAAAATATACTGGTTGTAAATAGGTTATTGGTATAGCAATTGTAATCTGAAATAAGACATCAGCCTGAGCAAGTTTGTGAGGTTTTGTGTGGGGGTTTAGAAGAAAGAAAAGTGCTGGGATCCAGGGATGATTAATGGAAGTTTATCCAGAAATGCTGCCACGCAGCATTCCAAGTAAGAGGAGAGAACTGATTCAGCCTGTGCAGTTTATATGCAAATTGATCTTGCACAGGGAGAGAGATTGTTTTTGACAACTTGACTCTAGCAGTGCTGGAAGGCACCTACAACGGTCCTACTTTCTATTTTCTGCAGTTTCTCATATTGCTTGAGGTGTTGATAATGAAAGGCTCCTGCCCAAACTACATGTAGCTTATGTTGACAGAGACGGAAAATACACATGGTAGCTTTCATATTTCTCTGTGAAATCTTTTGACTTTTTTCATGCCTTTTCCATAGGGCAAGCTGTGAAACAATATATAATTTCTGTCACCTGTGCTGAGATTTCAGTAGTACGATTACAAAAGATTTTCAGGT
Organism: Gallinago undulata; assembly: GCA_026546715.1. NCBI lineage: Eukaryota > Metazoa > Chordata > Aves > Charadriiformes > Scolopacidae > Gallinago > Gallinago undulata. The sequence goes on from JAOTQQ010000012.1 coordinate 91,527,874, forward strand.
CTAGAGAAAAACATTCAGAAAATGGTGTTTGAATGATCTTTGGACTCCCTTTAAGCTTCAAAGGAACTGCAATACTTTATCCTTAACCTCAGTAATTGCTGTTTAAAAAAAAAAAAAGGAAAAAAAAAAGCAGATTTTAAAAAGAAATCATGTAATCTAGAAACATACTTTCCATCTGTGTATTGCGGCTGAAATCCAAAATAGGCCAGCTGGTCATAGCACAGCTCACATATTCACAGTATCTGTCCTCTGAATAAGTCATTTCATCATAAACAGTGGAAAGCAAAAAGTGGAGCCTTAGCTTCTCTGTTTTTTTTCCCTGTATTTGACACTCAAAGGACTGACAGACACTAAAAGATTCCTCTCTGATGTTAAATTTGATATTGTCGTTGCATTTTATTTGCTGCTCAAATATGTCTTTTTAAAACTGTGTGATCCAGGATGTGGAGTGGAATGTTTGTTGTGGCAAATGCCTCTCTTCATTGGAGCAGTTTGGTCTGGCAGTGTTCCCAGTTTGCTGTAGATTTAGCAAGTAAGTTGTGTACAATCCCTTGATTTTTGTTCTTGCTTTTTGTGGCACTCTCTCTATATCTTGAGAGCTCCCGGAGTTTTACAGTAGTGTCTTTCAGTATGTACATTTTATATCTAATCAACAGGGACTGATCACAGCTGAGTAGAAATTCCTCTTTAAGTAATGGGTAACCTTGCCTTTTTCCCCTTCCATAGTAATGATTTTGCTCTGGGGAGCAGAGACTGTGCACAGAGGCTGCAGCTTTCCCTGCTCCTTCTCCAGGCTGGAATGTTTTGAACTAGTGATTGTCACTCTGTGCTGAATCCTTTTAGATAAAAGATAATGTGTCAGGCAGGGGAGGAGGGATGAAAGGTAAAAACCACAGTAATAGCACCCAGGGATCATGAGGGGGTAAGTTAGTTGTTGTAGTCTTTTGAAATGATCTGAAACAGTTTTGGTCAGAAGCAATGGATATGGAGCCAATGACCAAGTTCCATCTGAAACATAACCAGGGAAGGAAATACAAAAATGACTGAGGAAACTCCTGCAGTTATGAAACTTACTCAGGCTTTGACTGGCTGGCTCGCAAAGTCGGGGCACTAGATTGTGTGAACCTGCAAGAGGGTTCTGTCACTGCTTAAGTTCCCATCTTCCTCATCTGTGGTTTGGCGAGCCCTCCCCTTCTGTCCTGGTGGCCCTCCACTGAACTTGCTGCAGTTTGTCAAAATTGCTTTTGTACTGCGGAGAATTATGTTGAATATTCATAAAAATTAGAGCAAATGACAGCTGAAATTATGGTTTTGTGCTTTACTATTTTATCTATTTTTACATTCTTAAAGTATGAAACTGGACAGGCTGTGTTTAAAGTGCTTTGACTACCTAATGGACAGACTTTTGATAATTTAATGAGGGAAAACATGAGGGTACAGTCTGTATCTTAGCAAAATTAGGTTTGGAGTGGGAGCATATGCAAAAGAACAGCTACTTTCACAAAAGTAACCAAAGCACTTGCTGCATGTACAGTTTCCATGCACAGTCAGTCATGCACACCTATATTATATGTCCCTGTAAATAACTGCAAGCACAGCCTTACTCTGGGCTCTAAGAAGAATACTACTATGCTTTGCAATTGCGTCTGTGCATTAATATGATGCCTCCTCCTCATTAACAATGGTACTCATTCTAATTGCGTGGAGTTTTCTGTACTCTGTAAAGGACATCAACTTGTTCCATTTGCTTTTATTTTTTCCTCTTTAATAACAGAACAGCTCCTTTGGTAATTAGTTACAAGGGTGCATTTACTTGGTACGGGTTTACTAGCACTACAGAGTCGCTTAGAGACTTCTGGAGGTCTCCAGTCCAACACCCCACTCACAGCAGAACTATTTCCACAGTTACTGCAGGTTGTTTAGGGTCTTGAACAGTGGATATTTGAATATCTCCAAGGATCAAGGTTCTACATCCTCTCTGGGCTGCTTGATCCAGTACTTGATCCCTCTCATCATGCAGATTTTTTCCCTAGATCTAGTTGGAATTTCCCTCATTAAAACTGGTGTGCATTGCCTTTTGCCTATTACTATGCCTCTGCAAAAAGAGTCTGTCTTCTCTATAACCACCCATTATTTATTTATGCTGTAGTTGTTTACAGAAGTCTGTGAGTGGCTGGTGAAGAAAGACAGGTACTCTGAATAGCTGTCAAGTTGAGGTAATTAAAACCAAACCTTTTGGGTGGAGGCTTCTGAAGGCCAGAAAAGTGGTACGTCTGGTCTGAGTACCTGGACAAAGCATTAAGGGTCTTACTTGGGAATACGAAAAGAAAGGTGACATAGGTATCAAAACACCTCTTTATGGCTTTGCTGGCTCACAACTAGAGAAGATTTCCCCTCATGCCAGTTGTGTGAGAACTGTCCCAGTTGTGTCACATGATAGTTTTTCCAAAAGGTAATAGATGGTAGCTTGGAAAAACTTGATCTGTAATGAACCCTGTAGGTCCTACTGGAAAGCTGAAAGGATTCCTTTTCCTTTTGTGTGGTTTTGGGGTGGGTTTTTCTCAGTGAAAATTATCACAGTTGTTCAATCCTGTGAGCTATGCCTTTCCCCTGCATGTGTTTTCAACCCATGGTGGACATAGTAGAACCCATCCTGCTCACTCCACCTGCACAGGTATGCCCTATGCTAGTTCTAATATGAAACCTAGAGAAGTGTGAGTCCCTCCTTGCTGAGATTTTGTGATATAAAGTTTTGCACTGGGTTGTTACTGGTAATTGATCCCTGAGATAGGATTTGTGGTTTCAGTCTGTCTGGAATGCAGGTGGAATAGAGGTCTCTTATCGTTCTCCCAGATCTCTGGTCTCTCTCTGTGGCCTGGCTCACATTGTGGGTGCATTCCTCTTTTACCATCACAGCAAGATACGTGCTACGTACCTCCTTGGTTAGTACCAGGATGAACAGCTCTGTGCAAATGGATTTCACTGCTTTTGAACTCCTGATGAGACCAGGTGGACTATTCAAGCAAAGCTGGCAGTCTTTTCATATTTACTTGGACAGTATTATATGCAATAGATTCTGCTTCCTATCTCAGAAATTGTTTGTTCAAATGTGGTTGTGTGCGAGTGGGTCAGGCACAAACAATTGTTGTCATTCAAGCAGGATTAGGTGTGGTTTATATCCTTCCAGATTTGTTTATTTGTGGTGTGGTTCCATCCTTAGAGATGCCTGATTGTTGAGGTCTGTGCTTAATTCTTTACCTACTCATATACTTAGCTTTACTCAGTTAAGTAATGCTGCTGAAGTTTAGCATGACTGTTAGATTGAGGTCTGCCTCTGTATTAACTTATTGTAATGAAAATGTAAAATAACCAGAGCAAACCCCTATTCTAACTATACATACAATCAAATATGCCCTCAAGTAATTGGATCTGTAGGATAGAAAGCAAAACATTGCAAACGGTACTGGTTTGCAGTAATTCATAATCCTTTAAGCATATAAATCCTGCAGACAGCTTAGAAGTGCAATTTCTGCCACCAGCTATGTTGAAAATGCACTTGCATACTTAGTGCTAAACTATGGCATAAAGAAACAAGCTGTGCTCTAGGGATAGTGGAGAGCCCCTATCACTCCTGTGCCAGCTCTGGGAGTTGTCATGTCTTAGGGAGGCACAGTGCCTCCAGAGCTGCTCTCGCTTCACTATCAATTAGGCCTCACTTTGCACTCCTTTCTCCATCTTGTCAGCTCCAGTGGCTGGTGTGCAGAATGAGATAGTCTCGTTCCCTTAGTGTATGCCATAAGAACTGCTACAGAGGGTCAGATGGAAGGTCCAGCCAACCCAACACGCATTTTCTGACAGTGGCCTGCAGCAGATGTTTAGAGAAAGAGAAGCAGAACAAGGCAATTACAGAGAGATACTTTTCAGTGGTTTGCCGGGAAACGAGGAATGTGGAAGCTTCTTGAGCCAGATATTGTCTCTATACTTTAGCATATGATAGCTGTATAGGCTCCCAGTGAACTTGTTTCAATCTCGCTTTAAATTATTTTTATTCTGCCTGGCTATCTGATGGCTACACATTCCGTAAGGATTTCTTTTGCTGTCTTCTGCTAACTTCGCTGGATATTTTCACTCCTGAGTCACCCTCCAATTCTTGCACTATGAGAAAAAAATACTCAACCCTAGTGGGGAGCAAAATCCTTAGTTGGAAAAAGTCCCTTCCTGTCCACTGCTTGCACAAGGGGTACAAGCAGGAACAAGGATATTTTGTGCCCAGGTATTGCACAAATGCACTCAAAAAGAAAGGAATACAACCTGGGAGTGGAGAAGGCTCAGCTGCATACCTTCTTACCACAGGCGATGGCCAGGGTCAGGGCAGCGATCCTGTTCTGTACTGAGAACAGCAAACACCTTTTAGTGAAAGCAAGGCATGTTTCTAACCGACTAGTTCTAAAGAAGAAAGTGGGGGGGATGTTTTTCCTTTAAGAAATATCCGTTCCAGTTAATTGAAACATCTGTGTAAAATTCATTACATTGTTTTCTTTCAAAAAGAAATGACAGTTCAGTTCAAAGCTTTTGTATTATACTTAGATTTTTCTTTAGAGGACTGTTTTGTTTCATTTCAAAATTAAGTTTACTGGCATTTAATTTAAAAAAAAAAAAAACAAAGAAAAGGAAGAAAAAAGCAGGGAAAGCAAGAGAGCCTGCCTTTCCTTCCATTGTGAGCTGCTTCTGATGAAAAATGTTCCTCATCAAAATAGCAAGTTCCCTCCACCTTCTATAATATGAAGGATTAGGCCTGTTAGAAAAGTGCTAGTGACTTTGTCTTTAAAACAGTCTTTGGCAGGCTGTCTGTGCTACATAGCCCACACCTCATGATGATGATGATCAAAAGTTACATTTTACTATATTTACATATTATAAATTACATTCCAGGTAGCTAATTGCAAGAGAACCAAAGAAGGATATTTACAAAATTGCATTTCATTCTTTCCCCCTACGTTTTTTTTTGTGAGAGTTTTCCACAAAGGAGTTAGGATTTTTAACCTATCAGCTCTAATGGTTGTGAACTTAATGACAAGCAGAATTTAACATATTAACTTTTGCATTTTTTTAATGTCTCAGCTAAAGAAAATCTCCTATTAGCCCAGATGACATTGAAATCAAAATAGATTTCTCTATTATTTTTGGAGGACAGCAAAATGCGAGCTGATTCTGAAAGAGACATTGAACAACAACTGCTATCTCTCCACAGCATGAAAAAAGATACTACAAAAATTAATGTCTTCATTGACATTTCTTCCTCTTATTTATTTATTTAATTCCAGGACAGGCACAGTGAAGTAAAATAGGTGTTAGTACTGCTTACAGACTAACGGAGACTTTGCAGGTGCAGGAAATAGATTCTGAGAAGCAATGACTGAATATTCTTGATAACGATCTTTCTAGCAATCGATCAGTATTTATTTTAGGAAATGTCTGAAATATATGTAATATCAATAAACTGCAAAGATGTGTTCTCCTGTAAGTCAGTGTGATTGCCAAAAGACTATTGCTACGTAAATGAAAATCTGCTAATTGTTTAGTGTTGCCAAATGTTTAACTGGCCTCTGAAACTTGGCATACACAATGAAAATTAGTTACCAAATGGATAAAACAATAGCAATTATCCAGGAAATGTGATCTTGTTCTCTTCGGCTGCGTGCTGAGATGAAGTGCTGTGCTGCCATTATCTCATGCTGGGTGAGTTGGGTGAGTGGTGAGATGCCCAGCACAGAAAGGTAGCTCTGAGAGGTTCAGGGAGCTGGGCAGCTTGCAACAGCAGATGCAGTTTGGCTCCGTGGCTCTGGGTTTGGTGAAGGAGCACACAGCAGAAGGCATAGTGGCAGTAACAGCATCAGTATTTTTCATTATGAGAGGCCTCTGGTATATAAATCTCAGCTGGAAAGTAGGGCATGATTGGGAGAAATTTTGAGGGATGCCTGCGTCCATCATAATGTCTTGATCTTTGAAGGTATCAGTCTTTGATGGCCTCTGAAGGAGGGTAGATTCTGAACTCAGGTGCCTTGGTTAACTGCCTGGTGTTAGACAGGATAATTCAGGGTCAAAGACGTGAGAGTGGATCTACATGTCAGCTCTCTGGCTCCAACCAATCCTGCCTCGCCTTACATGACTACAGTGAGGTTCCTTTTGGTCTCTCCTAGCATTTTAGCTCATAATTAATTTCATTCTAAAGAAATGGTGCAATAGCAATGCCTGTTTATTTCCACTGGCTAAAAAGGGTACCCAGATGACTTGTTCAGGTGAATGTGTCTGCGATATAAAAGTACCTGAAAGTTAGGTGAGATCAGGTGCCCATTTGCAATCTCTATGGATTGTGACTACTATGAGCTTCTGAATACACACTCACACCATTCCTGCTGCATGTCAAAGTTTTGGCATGATGTTGCCCTAAGGGGAAAGCCATTCATGCTTGGTTTCTTTGATCTGGCTGTGGAAAGCTCAGTGTAGGAAGCAAGCCTGGCAGCAGCAAAAGGAAGGTTAGACCTACAGCAACACTTCCACTTGGCTACATTTTACCTTCCGGACACCACTCTTTCCCTATACCTACATATAATTTAGGTATTACATCTAATACCTATATTATGTTGCTAATAAAATTATTGCAAATCCAAGCTCCAAGGTCCCTTCCACAGAAATGGAACAGTAGCAGGGAGGATGGCAAGGAACCCCAGTCTCCTTTGTTTGCTCAGGTTTTGTTCTCAAAGGCCAGAAAAGAAGTGTGAGGCTTGAGGGCCTTGCTAGGACTCATTCCCTACATCATCCACTATGACCTTTCTATGCAGTATTATCCCATAATGTGCTGAGTAGCTGCAGAGTCATGGTAGTTTTCTGCTAAGTGACCATTAGAGTGACTACTGAATATGTAATTTCCAACTTACTATCCAAATGTGTAGTTAAAATCTATTTATAAAATCCCTCCCTCTCTTCAGTGCAGCCTTTTGTGCAACCCTCTGCAGGACGAAATATCTTCTCAAGCTCTTGACTTACTTTAATGAGGAAAAACATACTATTTCTTCCTATGCCAAAAAATGTTCATTACCATCTCTGAAGTATGAATGAAATCACCTCATCTTCCAATCATTAGGCTGCTCCCTAACTTTTCTAATCACTGATTTTAATGGGATTAAAAACAAGTACCAAGCATCTGATAAGACATGGTTGCATGTGACACATGGAACTGTGTCAGTTGGACCTTGCTGCTGAGGGTACAGTGCTGTTTGTTGGAATGTAGCAGTGTTCAGCTGGAAGATGTTTCACGCTGATCCCAAGCAGCAACTTCCTCCAGAGCATTGGAATTCCAACTGGGTGATTTTAAATGCAATTTATCTGCTCACAGTGTATGTACAAAACAATCCCCAAGGTCTTTCCAAACTGCCCCGTGGTTATGCCCCAAAATATATTTCATGCACCATATGTGATTCAAATATACCCGAAAGGTCTCGGAGACCAAGAAGTGAGTTCTGATTGAAATAATTCCTTGGGGCAATGTTTGTTGCTAAGAAGTGGCTGAATACCATAGAGATTAATAATCCCAGTACAAAATATTTTTCCATGCTCTTTCATTCCGCTCATTTATTTAGAACATATGCCAGGGAGCATTAATGTTTAAAAAAGCCTCCGCCCCCATCCATGTACAATGTTCTAGTTAGAAGGGCCCAAGGTTATACTAAGTGTACTTTTCCAACTGTGCAGTTAACTACATTTACACCACTGACCTCCCCTTCTTTCTTCCCCTAAGTATCCTCTCTTTTCTGAATGCCCTTAACAGAAGTAAGATACATCTTACAACGCTTACGCTTTTATTGTTGACTCCCTTTATGGTCTGGGAAGAGGGAGAAGAGGGTTTCTGTGGTATAATTTGCCTGGATTATTTTACATTTCTGCATTAGGATTAAGTGAATCCACCCTGGAAATGCCTCTTTTGCTTTAAAGTTTAGGTGACTGGCATAGGTATGGATGTGTGAAGCTAGGAAGGGTGAGTCCCGACATGTTGTTCAGATGGTTCGTGACTGCTCATTTTGGGGAGCGGGGGCCAGCATGTCTACTGTGTTACTGTATTGTTCCTTTGCCAATGCAAAATGATAGCACAGGATACAGGGATGGTATCCTGTGTTCTGGGTGTCTCAGTTGACAGTGGTACTAAAAGGCTCTGTGTTTCAAGGGCTTGTTTTTACTTGGAGACCAGTGAGGTGCCCCACTTCCACTATGGTTTCAACACAACTCCCCATGCCCCTTCCTTGGCTCAGTGAAAAGCAAACAGGACTATGGTTCTGCTTTCACATTAAGAAAGAGAAAACACATCACAGACTATACCAAGCCTGTAACAAAACAAAGAAAACTTTTCTGGCTCATTGCTATTTCTATTGCTCCTTTGAGTATACGTAACTACAGCAAGAGCAACTGTATAATTTGACCCTTTTTGAAAATGAAAAGAAGGAAAAACTGAGATGGGGTTTCACTGAAACATGAAGATTCCAAATAAAATGAGACACTGTGTACAGCTATGCAAAGAAAGCAGCTCTTAAAATTACAATGACAATCCCCGAGTCACATCCAGTACTTGGGTGATTGTTTTAATTAGGACTGACATATATTTGTTTCTAGATGTTTCAGCAAGTAGGGAAGAAGGGAGATCTTGGCAGAAAGTGTATGTATCAGGAGGCACCTGATGCTATTGAGCCTGAAGCAAACCTCCCCCAAACTCTTCAGGATGTCATTGAAATACACAGATGTAATTATTTGAAGTTCCTTAAGGAATTGATGTCGCAGTAATTAGACAACTCATTACATCAAGAAATAAGGAAATAAGACTGACAGAGATAAAAATGAACACACTGATAATTTAGCAATATGTGAACAAACAGGATTAAGAACCAGCTTTCTGAGGGAGAGAATCAGCAGAGCCAGGCTCTCCTTTGTTAGTTTATCCAATAAAGAAAATGAGGTCAAAATAGTTGCAAAATAGTCACTGTTGCTGTACTGTTCAGCAGCTTCCTCCCCACACCTCCATCCTCTCCAGCCTCTTGTCAAACCCTGTTCAATAGTACCTCAGCCCAAAGGAAGGGCAACATGTGTGAAACCTCTAGAATCAGACTTTGACATGTCCTCCCAGCCAAATCAACAGGGTATTTCCTATGGCTTCAGCTGTCTGTGAAGCAGGGCTTCAAGTCACTCACACTGACACCCTGCCTTGAATGAAAATGCCCATGGAGTGTCCTTATCCTAATGTGGAGCTGACTCTTCCTCTCTTCAGTTGCTTTTTTGAGCTCTGCATATACTACTTGCTAAAACTTCTAGTGTATCATTTCAGCCTTTCCCTCCAAAAATTTTCCTGGTTAAAATTCCAATATTCATTCCAACATCTGCTATAAGTCAATTATTAAACAAATCTTTTCCTCAGGGAAACCTTGGTGGTAATAACATAAGAGGCAGAGAGGTATTGTTGTAAATATTTTGAGAGTTATGGTGAAGGTAAACTTTATGGCACAGCATTCTTATTATAGCAGGAAACTTTAACCATGTATAGAGTGCATCCAGATAGGCCTCTTTTTATAGCCACAGATGATGTGCTGCTGAACAAAAGTTTTGAACAATAAAAATAAATTACCAGCACATGCTACCTTTTTGCATTTTCTCTACCCATTAAGAGAAGAAACCAGCTGAGTGAAATAATTTTGGTGTTCCTCTCAGGACTATATCTTTGCCTACTTTGCTGAGCCTCTGTGCGATTTATTTGAATTATCTTCAGATTCACTCTTACGACACAATCCTCAGCTGCCCTTTCAAGTTTCCTGTTCCATGGCAATACTCTTCACCTCTGCCCTTTCTGATCATAGATCTTCACTTTTTCTGTCCTTTGCCTGTGAAGAGTTGTCACCAGTTTTGCTGAGGACTCTCAGGTCACTCTTCAGCTCTGCAGGGAGAGGAGATGTTAACAGGGCCTGGATGGGTCAGAGGCAGAAAAGGTGCAGAAAGGATTTGTGACCGGTCACTAACCTGAAGCCAAACTTACTCGGTCAAAAGTGATCAGAAGAAATTTCTGAAATCTTCTTGGCAGCCATATTTAAATGGAAACTAAAGCTAGCGAAGTTGGTTTTGGTTGTGTTTTTTGGGTTTTGTTTAGTCATGGTTTGATTTGTTTGGGGTTTTTTTGGTGTTGTTTTTTTTTTTTTTTTTTTTTAATAGAGCATGTCCCCTGAAAGCTTTTGTGGAAACTTTTCAGCAAACCACTGCCTGCCCCCAAAGTGCCGTAATTGGAGGGAAGGGGGAGAATTTGTTATACTGATGTTCTTTTACTGCCTTTTGCTTTTCCCTGCATGAGTCAGGTTCCAGTTTTCAGCAGTAAAATTGTTAAAAAACCACCACCCAGCCCAAAGTACAGGGATGGAAAGCTATTTGGGAAACAAGCACAATCCCAAAGGACAGCAGTGACCAAGTTGTCCTGAGCAGCAGCTGAAGGTGGCTCATCCCAAGGTGAGATGAACCCTTCCTTGTTCTTGCACTCGCCTTGCTGGTGCGGTACGGGTGTTCCGGTGCCTGACACAGGGCAGAGGTGGGAAAACTTCACGGGAACTCTTTGGAAAAAGAAACACGAGTCACCAGCTGAGTGAAGACCTGTTACTGTTCGGCAGCTGTCGTTTCTGAGTGGGATTTCAGGCTGATCTGGCCCCTGTGCTTGGAGCAGAGCTCCCCCTCGGAGGTGCGCTGGGGAGGGAGCGTGAGGGAGTTTGCACAGCTGCTGCCGGTCCTGCGAGGCCTGACCCAGCAGCCAGAAAACCGGTCAATTAGAGGCTTGTCGTTGGCTCCAATGGGCTGCAAATGAGCTCCAGGGTGAATAAAGGGTTTCAGTTCCTGAAGCTGCTCATCTGGCACCTTTCACCAGAAAGGGGCCAATTTTACAGTTTTAAGTAAATAAAGTTTAAAGTAAACAAAGCTGTTTTTCACCAAAACTCTGGATTCTTTGTATGTGAAGCAGTGGAAGCTGCTATTGCCTCGGAGGAAAACTGACAGCTAAAAGGAGCAAAAGAAGAGGCTTGTGAATGAAAAAAAAAGCTGTATGACACATTGCAACTCCCCTAAATCATGCAAGGCAGCCTCCTGCAGCATTACCTGAGCTAACTCCAAATCTGAGAAGCATTATAGCCCTGTCAGCATGGCACTCTACCTGAGCCACATAGCCCCTGCCTAGTGTAGCTATGCTGCCTCTAGGACACAAGCTGGTATCTGTACAACACTGTCCTGTGCTGGTGAGACCAGCCCTTGCTCCTTAATGCCCTACAGATACCCAACATCACGTCTTAGTGCATGCTAGCACACATACTGTTCCCAATTTGATGCCGCACTTCAAAATTTAGATCTGTGTAAAATCCATATACAGGCACTAGGTTGACTAGACAATTCAGCAATCAAGCATTTGAGCAGCTAAACTGATGGGTTTTTTTCTTTCTTTTGTACTGAAGAGAGACGGTGCACCGATTTCACTAAATCAGCCTAAATTCACCTTTTGGGTTACAGTCCCATCAAATATACAGCATGGTTTGAAGACCCATATTCAGGCACTTGTACTGTACAGAGTAGGAAGACCTGGTATCTGGGTTTCTTTGGGACATTTCTCACATTCTGATTGTGATCCCATCATAAGAGAGGTGCAAAAATGAGCTGTAATTAACCATTTAGAAGTCTGTGATGTTTTCACTAGGAGAAAACAATTTCCTCTTGTTCGCCTTACAGTATGTTAAGTATTTAGTAAATAGTCTGGAAAGAGACTCTTTTGAAGATTTTCATTAATTAACACCTACTGTTTTACGGACTATTCCTAAATTGTTGTAATAGTGCAAGCTAAAGGGATTTCATATACAGCGACTTTCTTTTTTTCCATTCCCTTCCCCTCACCCCATTCATTCTCTCTTTTCTGGCCAGAAAACCTCAAACCCCAGAATTCCTCCAAAAACACAACTCCGGTAATAATCAGAATGTCGAATTTCTGACAAATGCCATCTGCTGATTTCTTTTTTTTTTCTTCCCCAAGAGACAAGATTTTGGATACAGCTAGTAAGTACTTTAGCTTCTTCTACTTTGTGATACCAAAATAATCACCATGGCAACTCTTTAAGGGCAGTCTTCCGAACAGATTTATTGTGAATGCAAGAACTCAACAGCACTCTCTAGCAAGAAACAAGACGGCATCTTTTGCAGGTTATTTTGCTACAATGCGTGAATGATGACTAATAGACATAGGCATGTCTGTCTGAACTTTTTCAGTTATCCCTAATAGTTTAACTTGCCATATTTATCGACGGTGGAGGATGCAAGGCGGGAGGGGGGGTGGGGGGAGGGAGAAGCAATCAGTATTAAGCTTACACAGCTTATGTTGTAATTGCCTTTCCTGAATACATTTTGTGCGGCCCCTGATGGCAGTAAGACAAGAATACCAGAGAAACAGCACAAATACTGGAACAATGATGCACTCGACTAGAAGGAGGTTGAATTTCTTTTGAGATAACTAATGAAGCTTCTGGCATATTGATTTTATCTTTTCCTTCCTTTCTTATTTCTTCTTTCTTGGCAAAACAATGAAAGTAAAGGAGATTGCCAAAACTATTCTTTGCCATACTGGAAATGAGGGGGAAAAAAAAGGAAAAGAGAAGAAATAAAAGGTTTATTTTTCACAACTGTGAGGAAGATAGACCAGGAAAAATGCTAAATTATTAATCCTAAACAGTCATGCGGGTATTTTCCAGGTAGCTCCTTTGGCTCAGGTGTTGCTTGGAATTAGAAGATATGATTTGTACAGAAACCAGAATTTTGGAAAACAGCCAGCATTGCTGTGTTATGTAGTTGTGTAAGAGGTTATATATGGTTCTCGCTTTGCATTTGGCAAATGGTTCTCACTTAAACATTCATTTAGCAAGATTACTTAAGTGAACCATATAAGGCTATTCCTTGGAGCTGCAAAATTACTTGTTACAGTGATGCACTATGCCAAAAGCTAATTTAGGCTCTACTTAGGAATTTATAGCATTTATTTACCATGCCATTCGAATAAGGCAACTTTGCTGACAACTCTTAGCTGGTCACAACTTTTATATCATGTCGCATCTCATCTAACACTCCCAAACATTTATTTTTCTGCTATGTACTGTCACCTCATTCTTCTCAATGTAAAGTAAGAAGATAAGAACCCCTGTAGAGAAGCAGAAGCATGCTGAAACCTGTGAAAAGTGTCCTTTTCTGTGTGAATGAGGTCAGGACTTGGAGTTTGGGGGAGTTCTACTTTAATTGAATGGAGCATTGAAAGAAGTCAGAAGTGTCTTAAGCACCCTCATCTCTGATTTGAGAAGATTGGAGACACAAAACGGGGACTGTTTCCTCTTCTCTTTGTCAATTCAACTAAAAGGTAATGTTAAAAATATTGAAGGATCCCCTGCCTGCTGTGTCACGCTTTGAGATAACATCCTGTGGATGTTACTTAATGTATACCTGCATTCCACAGCAAATACTCTTCCTCAGGTGTAAAATATCCCACAAATTTCGTTTGTGGGCTTTCCCAGACTCAACCACATTGCAAATTGTTTATGAAGTGAAACACAAGGTAAAGCAGACATACTGATTCAGTGAAGCAAGTTCTGAAACCACAGGAAACTTGTGAAATTTCCTTGAAAGCAGGGAGTGCACAGAGGCAGGGGAAAGCACTGATGTTGCTTGCTTTGCAGTCAACTCAAAAGTTGGCTCACCGGCTTATGTTCAGTCAAATGAGTGCCTGCAAATCCAGGAGAGCTCCCTCCAGCCAGGTTACTGTATTCCTTATTTGTCTCAGAGTGACTGAGATCAAAATCTGGCCTGTTGTCTCTTTTTACTTCTCATTTTCTGTGCAACCATCCTTTGTCCAGAAAGCTCTCTCTCTGTTGCTTTTTGGTGCTAGTTTCAGCTTTCTCCTCCTTGTTCCCGGCCCTTTTTTCTCTTACAATTTGAAAGTGCTCCTTCCTTTGTCCATTTTTTAATCAAGAAGAAAAATGAGGGGAAAAGTTAATTTATGTCTCATTGTAGATACTAATTGCAGAATGCGTTGTCTTTCTTCTCTCCCTTTTCTCCCCTTCGCTGACGCACATGCTCTATAATAAGCTCTGTTACTTGGAGCCTGTAAGCCTCTATAGTAAGCTGAAACTGCTACTATATTTACTCACTTTCCACATTTAGACAAAGGCTATTTTTAACTGGAGTTCTATTTGCGGGGGCTGCCAACGTCACTTAATGTTCACATGCATCTTGGGCATCATATGCTTGTTATTTTTGTTTACTGTGCCTGTGCCAGGTCTGCTTTTTTATGGGAAGAAAGAATGAGAATGCTTCTTCAGGCCAGTTCTTGAAAGCTCTTTTGTACAACAGCAGATACACAGATAAGCAAAGAAAAAGCAACTCAGCAGTAGATTTGGCAAACCTGCTTTTTAATGGCTGGCATGTTATAGCTCATGGTCTAGTCGCAAAGCTGTGTTCTTAGTCCCACTGCATTTGTTAAAGGTGAAGATGTTTCAGAGGTACGTTAATTATTCTGGTGTCTCCTGGACGAGCCATGAGTTCTTATGTGATGAGGGGTGCAGGGATCAGGAAATTATTACTATTCCAGTACTGCTACCAGGTAGTTAAAATAGTCAATGTGTAAATAATCAGTGCTTTTCTGATCCTTCTTGTTAATAGGTGCGTGCTTTGGAACTTGAATGCAACAGATGTTATTTTCAGATAATTAGTTTGGTTTTTCAGTGTAAGAGTCCCCTGAAAATTCTGGAGATTACTGTGCTGCAGCCATAAATCAAGCCTGCGAGTTGTGGCCCCTAAATAGCATTTTCTGTATGGGTTTCCCTGCGTTGCTCTAGTGACCTCAACTTGACCGAAGGGAATTGCCCTTTACAGAGGTTAGAAACACTCCATTCAGCATGCTGACTCAGGACGCCTGATTCATTCGAATCATATGCCCAGGATTTTGAGATATCCACATGCTTTTGTAGGGAATAGGTTATTCTCTGCACATATAGCAACATCTTTATTTGTACCAAAGAACGAATTCCTAGAAAGGATTGAAGTTAAGGAGCAAACATTTCATGCTTTGCTGTCAGCATGCTTAAGTGGAAAGTTTTAGCAGGAAGCTGTTAGGGAAGAAAACTGAAATGGAACCTCCTAGAAGTAGATTTTGTTTAAGTTTGAAATGTTTTGGAAAGCTTACAGAGTTTTTTTTAATCTCTCTGTACTTCCTACACTTAACGCTAATTCCCTTTTCAGACTGATTTCAACATGAGAGAGACTGACTAAGCTTCACACCAGCCAAAATTTCTATATGCTGATCACAACAGAATCAAATCTTTTACATTTTCCTGTTACTAATTTTTCCAGTGCTGTTTCTTTCCCCTCTAGAGTGAATGCCTTAATTTTCTTAAAAAAAACAACAACCCACTTCTGGTTGTCTGTAAATTGACGTCTGGGTTTTAAAATCAAAACTGCTGTTTCCACATATGTGCTTCCAACACTGGGCAGCGAAATCTCCACTAAGTCATGGACAGGTGTTGAGAGAGTCAGTGAGAACTACACATGCTTAATTCTCTATAGGTTAATCCAATTATTTAGATGCCCAAACACGAATGGATCTACATACGTGTCTTTAGACGCTTTTATTTACAAACATTTCAACCTGATGGTATTATTCTATGTAGGATTCTCTCCATGTGAAATCATGTTTCTACCATTAGCTGATGTATATTTATTTATGGTTTAGAAACTACAAACTGAAACCAAAAGCTAGGGAAAAGAAAGCGTGTCTGAAAAAAAGCCCTGTAACTCCGTACCTTTGATTATAAACTGTCTTGTGAAACACTTGAACAAAACTTTCCAATCCCCCTCGGTCCCTGCTGGGCCTTAGATTTACCATTAAAGAATAAAATGCATTGAGGACCTAAGGGTGACCCCAGGCCAGCCCAGTGTGTAGTGCCTGTGTGCCTCTCTCTCTCTGAGCATGGTTCACGCTGTGAGGCACAGCAGCAAGGGGAACTACTGATCTTACTTATCGAGCTGAGGAATCACAACTTAATTTTTTTCTGATATAAATTCCGGTCCTTTGATAGGAGCGTAACTGCAAGCACTCGGTCCCGTGTGTAACGTCTCTGATATCCACTGCCATGTGATAGCTAAAATTGTACAAGAAAGAACATACATAAACATCCTTTTGGAGGCAGAACCCGTCTTCCCTTTGTCATGCCACGAGCATGTGATATGCACATGGCTCACAAATGACACACAGCCAATAGCTGTACATATCAGGAGCAGAGGTGAGCTCATCTATATTTTCAAGGTAAATCCGTCAGTTACCTTATACTGATAAAGAGCGAGTATATCGAAATCTTGGCTTTTTAACAGAGTCATTTTTGTTTGCTGTCACAAATTAAAAGTAGCAATAACTGTGCTTCAGCTGCACTGGCATAATTTTCAGCCATCTCCCACAAAGGTACTTTCTCCAATGTTTTTACTGCAGTGTCCAGGCATATTTTTGTAGCATACGCAAAGATGTGATATGTTTATGAATATATGAATGGTTCTTTCCTGTCAGTTTTCCACAAGGGGAAGGGTGGGCGTGATGGAGTCTTTAGGGTTCAGAAAGCTTTGGAAACATCCTCTCGCTGCTCAGTCTGATACAATTTTCCATTTCTTTCCAGAAAACAGCAGCAAACTTTGTAATTCATAGTAGTACTAGACTTACTCTGTGACCACAAATGGGAGGCAAGCTACTGAAAGATAAAACAGACTCATGAGAGAGCCTGTGCAGCCTTCTGCCAATATATCCGATTTTCTACAGTATCAAACATTTGCGCTAGGCTGTGGCGGGAGGAGACTTACCAAAAGAAAGAGAACCTTTTTCATCTGAAGAGCCACTGTGGAGGGGAAGAAAAGGGTTAAGTATTACAAAAGTTTAAGCTGACAGCCAGCCTTTGCGCTCTGCTGCTTCGCAGAGGTTTCCCTTTGATGGAAAGTATTTCAGTGACACAAGACACTGGCAGCTGAGGTAATACGCCTCTGCTGCCGAAGCCTTGTGTTTGCCAGTGCGAGTCAATGAGTGAGACAGTTCTGGGAACAGTGGTGGCCAGCTCCTGTCCCTCCTCATGCCTTGCTTGTGCACGAGAGCATGCTGCAGGAGTGGCGGAGGGGATTGCACTGGGAAATGGACTGGATCGGGACAAATTGGCATTATTTACCTGTTGCTACAATAAAGAGCCTTTCTGAGGATGATGAGCAGTCCCAGACATTGTTACGGTATTCATTATAGAGAGCATCACCAGCATAATGCTTATGGATCACTACAATCAAGTTTGAGCCTTCAGAATAGATGTTGTACGGACTTTATCCTCTTCCCATCAATTCTTGAATGCACTAAATCCATATACGAGTATACTGTGGCTTAATGCACAAGTTGTCAGGAGACAATACTCAAAACCTGTAGCACCAGTTCCATTTCATGTGACCAGTCAAATCTGTCACCTTGTCAACAACATCCTTTGTTGCAAAAAGAGCACTTCAAGTTAACTCTTAATGGGAAATTATTTCTACAGTAGTTTGTACTCTTCAAAACATTTATTACGGCTGACCAGAGCCCACTGAGGCCCAGAGCCCCAAAACTGACCCATAGACCTGAAAGCAGAGAGATGCTAAATACCTTTTGTAGATTGTAAGCCTGTGCTGTTTGAGCAGTGTAAGGAACGCTGCTGGTAGTAGAGAATTATGCATACACACAATTCACCCTTGGTGCTCTAATGTATCTGCATACAGAGAGGATTTGGGGTGGTGTGGAGATGTAAGGCATTTTCCCCCCGTATAATCTCCTATTAACTAAAACGAAATCAGCAAATTTTCTTATTATTCAAAAAGAGGAGATGAAATTATTGGTAGACACACCAACAGACTCGAAATTTTGGGTAGATATATCTACAATTGCCAAAGTTACTTGAATTTTTGAGTGTAGCAGAACCAGCTTTTCTTTCCTTATTGAATTCCAGTGTTTGGTGGCTTTGAGGAAGCTCTACAGTCCTGGTATGTGAATTCAGAAGCCATTCCATTCAGAGACAATAAGCAGTGCTTTTCAGTTGCTGCTGCACAATATTACTTGTGGAAACACTTGCAGGAGACACAGCTATCTATTTTTAAATAGATATCCTCAGATTATTCTACGTACTCTGTTTCAGAGGTCTTAGAGATGGTTTTTAAATAGAGAAGACCTTATTTAAAATAGAACCAGATTTCACATATCACAGAAGTGAAAGCATTTTGGACCTGAGGTTAGCATGTTCTAAAGAAAGAGACTATTTGTACTGTTTGGATTTGGACCTAGTTTGGAATATGCATGAATATTTGGATCTAGGCTTACAGGCAGGGCAAGGCAGCATGAGCTGCCTGGAAGGAAGTTGTGAATCAGGCCCTTCGTTTCCAGGCATTTCCAGGCATTGCTTTTCTTCAGATTGAGAGCAAGCAAGTTGGCATTCAGCCCTCAGTCTTCATTCAAACCAAATTCCAGTTGCAATATTGCCAACTCCAAGTGTTAAAAATCAGGAGATTTTTAAAAAAAAAAGAAATAAATAAATGTTGTGTATTTCTGTTTGCCGTCTGGTGTTTGAGACTTAATATGGGTTATGTTTTCAGGCTTTTCTCTGCAACCAGAAGAGATAGCAACTCTGAGGGTAAGAGGTTGAGGGCAGAATGAGATTGTCACAAAGCATTTGACTCCAAAAGTAGCACTGAATTGTAAACCCAAATATTAGGAGATCCACACTATAAAATTCCATGAGTCAGAATACTTTACCATATAAACTTGTGGGAATTTTTTTGAATAAGAATTGTGTAAGGACTCCAAGAATAATTTTGTTATATTCCATGTTACTGAACATGCTCTCAATAAGAGTTAAAAAATTCATTTTCAAGAATTGGAAGCTTCACAAATAGCTTTTATTCTTTGAGCTGGCTTTTATAGAGACTTGTCAGCAAATATACTAGATTTCAGTGTCCCTGATATATGGGGTTCTCTGGATGCCACGCGTCTGTCCCCTGGAATAGGTTATAGCAAAGGAACAAGCAAGGATAAATAAGGACATTTGTTATAGCCTGTGATCCAGCCCAAATGTCCCGATACATAAGCAATACCACATCCAAACATCTTGTCACATCTGCTTCATACACCAAACAGCTGGGTGCACAGATGCTTTGGTCTACTAGAGCGTCTTAGGCTGAGTGCATTCTTCTGTATGCCTAGTTATTTGTTTTAATTGGGTTTTTATGATTTGACTCAAATCACTTCTGATGTTGCTGGAATACAGGTATTTCTGTGGCTGATTGTGACAGCTGCCACAAGCGCATGAGAGGCCATACCAGTAACCTAAAACTTCTGGGTGAGAGATCACTATGAACAGGCCCTGAACTTAAGGACACTGGCTTCAGGAGCAGAACGT
The DNA here is from genome assembly GCA_026546715.1 of Gallinago undulata. Taxonomy (NCBI): domain Eukaryota; kingdom Metazoa; phylum Chordata; class Aves; order Charadriiformes; family Scolopacidae; genus Gallinago; species Gallinago undulata. The sequence goes on from JAOTQQ010000012.1 coordinate 91,547,409, forward strand.
CGCACTCTCAGCTAGAAAAGACACACACAGAGGAAGTGAAAGTTACACGGCTAAATAACATATCTCTCTGTATAAATTATGTATAGGTATATATATGATATGATATATGATTCTATGATAAATATATACAATTACATTATATATATTTATCACGAATGACAGAGCATCTTGTTGATTTCTCCTTGCCCTTCTTCCCTAAACCCATTCTGTCTGTCTTGCTATCCTATCCTGTCCTGTCCTATCCTATCCTATCCTATCCTATCCTATCCTATCCTATCCTATCCTATCCTATCCTATCCTATTATAACATATTAAACATTATAAAATTTACTTTTAAAGCTATTCAGAGGCAGGATCTGGTCTCTCTCATCCACACGGTTCTACAGCCCTCATGCCTATGAGGACTGTAAATAATAGCATTTCTTCCCAAAGGAGATATGCCCAGAGGCTCACCGATTCCCCACGCTACTCAATCTTTTCATGATCCACTTTGGACTCACAGGGAAGAGCCCTTTTGCAAACAGCACTTCCCTGAGCACCTGCCACGTGTGCCAGTGATCCCAGTGGAAGTATGGAACCAATCTAATGCTCCACAGCTAACAAAAGCAGAAACAATCACAGACCAAGATGGTCTGGCCTCTGGCCAACTTTAATTAATTAAGTTCTACCAAGCGTCACACATTTACCTCTTTAAAAAATTTCTGTTTGTCTTAAATGAAAATCTTCTGGGGAAATGAATCATCAAATCCTCCCCAGAACCTAATCCCAGTTTCTCACAGTGAGGAACAATACCTCCCAGCTGCTGTTTGAACCTCAGGCTGCTTCCACACGGTGCTGAGCTGTTCTGCCTGCACTGATGACACTCACAGAGAGCTTCCGGATGGCCTTCCCTGTGGTCCATCCGTATGTAGACTGCCTGTTGCAGGAAGATTAGGAGCCCTTGTCCACTCCCTCCATCCCATCTTTGTTCTCTGCATCCCTTTGGGAAGTTTTGTCCTTGAGGACATCATACCATAGAAGTCCTCTGTGCCATAAGCATCTCTATGGATATGACCCAGCTGGCACAGACCCTTGTGAGCTTTCTTGCGATGTGAACTCTTCTTTGCTCCCTTGACATGTTTATTTTTAAATCTATAAAACAAAGAGGGAGGGGATAATGCCAGTAGGGGAGGAATTTTCCCTAATAGTGGAAAGTGCTTTGTATCTATGACTAGTAAACAGGCAGGAGGGAATCCTGTCCTTGGTGTCACCAGCAGGACGTTGGTTCACCTCTAGTCATTCTATATGCACCATGATATTTGCTAAGTCAGACTTCTCTCATGTCTCTGAGCACTTTGCACGAGGCACTAAATTACTTCTCTCTCCTGGGAACACCTCCCTGTCATCCATCCTGTGCTACAGTGATACTGCATCACAAGTCACTTAAGATTAATTACAATTGCTCCACGTTTACTGAACCTCAGAGAATTGGCTATTGCTCCTCCTACCTGTGCCACGCTGTGGGTGGGCGTTTACACCTTGGGAGTCCTGCACAGCTATCCCATAGTCTTTGAAGTTACCTGCAGTTCTTCATAAACTTTGAGATCTTTGTAACATACATCTCAATTTTCCTTTGACTAAATTTTTCATTAAATTCCGTTTCCTGATCTCGGAACCAAACCGCGGGAAAGGAATCAGTCTTGTTTTATTCAGTGCCAGAACTTGCTCAAGTAATATGAGCATAATGTTGTCCCTCGATGTAAACAGCTGAAAACTACCCTTGCGTTCACTACTGCTTCTATAATGCTCTTTTTTTTTTGAAAACCAAACAGTGCAACCGCTTAATTGTTGAGTTCACCATGCTACAGGAGCTTGTGCTATGTCACCAAATTAGAAAGGCTGATAAATGTTTTTGCCTCAGGTAAATAATTTGCAACAAGAAATGTATTCCGGGAATGTAGTTTCTTTTCTGCTCAAGGATTATCTCTGGGAACGTTGCTGTTTCCTGGAGATGGTTGTAATAAAAGCTAAAATTAACAAAATAGGCGTTACTATGGGCATTGCCAATAATCTTCCAGGAAATGAGTTAAAAACTCAAGCTATGCATATTTGCACATGTAAGATCATAGTTTGATTTCCTCCTATTGCTCAGGGTAGTTAACCTCCATCACCATGCAAATCAAACAGGAGCCTTGCAAGAATGCTACTAAAGAGTCTTGAATCTGTTCAGACACTGCAGGCTTCTCTTTATCTTTAGAAAGGCTGTATTTTGTGAGGCTGGGATTGTGTTAAATGGCAAAATTTCTGCTTCACAGGGGTTTGAGTGCCAAATAAAGGTAATGCACAAGTATGAATGTTTGCTATTTCCCGCTGTGGAAAGAAGATGACTACATTTGCAGTGCTGGAGGTTCAGATGGGAATGGCAGAGAACGTATGGTTGATATTATATATTACCATTTTGTGTCAAGGATTTGGAATGCCATTTCATGGGTGATGGGGTGGGCAGGAGGGTGAAGATAGAAGAGTGTTAATAAACAACCTTATTGCTTTCTACTACTCATAATTTGTTTGCTTTTTTTCCAGAAGAAATCCTCTTCGTACCTTATGTCAATCATAGCTGAGAATATGAACTCTTTTTCATGTGAATAAATGAATGTGAATGTATGTGAATAAAGTAACGTGCCATTTCCTATCTGGAAATTATGCATACAGTTCATATGGTGAAAATCCGTCTTCTCCTTAAGCCCACACTGGTGTTTCAAATGCTGATGTTCTTGTAGAAATGAGGAAAAAAATTGCTAGATGAAGTTGGCTTAAAGGAAAACAGTCAAGATTTGCAAGACCATCACTTGGATTGAGTGAAGTCCTTTTCCCTTTTCCTCCTTAGTTGTATTCAAACAGCCTGTCAGTTTTTAGCCTTCTTTTGAAAGTAACAGTCAACAGTCAGAGCTCTGCCATGCCCAGGGACCAGCAGCTCTGTGCCGTCTGTTGGCCGGGACGGAAACAAACCTGGGGCTGGTATAAGTGTGAAAATTCTCAGTAGGGAAGCAGCTGTGTTTTGATCCTCCCAGAGCATCTTGGAAAGTAGCAAGGGGAATGATAATTATGAGGATGATATTATAATATTCACATTTAAATATATAGGTTTTATAGTTGCTCCCTTTTCAATATGCATTTGCTTGGGCATGAAAGGTCGATTGTATGAGCTGCATATGTTTTGCCCTGTGCCATGGCATATACGTGAATGCCACAGTACGTGAACATAACTGTGACAAAATAAATGTCCAGAATAGGGTTTGGGGAAAAGTTTGTTTCCCCATTCCTCGGTAAGTGCTACAGTCATATCAAAATTCAGTCAGTACCTACCATTTCTGATGCTGTGGAACACCTTGGAGCCTGCTTATTACAGGGAGGATATCCTGAGCATAGCTGCAAACCCCAACGAACTTACAAATGGTGGAAACCTGTCCTATCCCCACAGACAAAGTTGCACTGGGATAATTGCATTATAGCTAGTAAGAGGAAGGGAAATCACACTGATTGATTGCCAACAGGACAGAGAGGACGTTTTGTAGGTGCCTTATACTACTGAATCAGATTTTAGACATATCTGCTTTATTTTATAAAGTTACAGCCCACCTATTTAGAAAGACAGTGAGGTTCATGGTTGCCTGTTGAAACACATGAACCAAAAGAATGCATACGAGCTGCAATTTGTATGTGGCTTGTGGTAAGGTCCATGAAAAACACATCTCTCGTGGACAATATTTTCACAGGCCATGAGTAAATGTGTGGTAGGGTCTACCTGGGAGCGGGTAGGGAAGAAGGGTGAACAAGAAGTTTGTTCAGCTGCAGTAACTCCTAAAGAAAGCATTTTGTACCATATTACTCACTGGATCTATGGCTACTTATAGAAGTGGATCTGCCACGGTATTTCTCTCAGTTTGACTTTCCTTTCTTTTTCCCTCCTGATTTTACACTATGTTGGGTTTTGGTTTTGGTGTTTGAATTTTTACACCTGTTGTTTTTATGTGGAGTAATAACAATACTCCTAGATGTGTCTGACTTTAAAAGTTTGTGTTGCCATTAAGCTATTTTCCTTTCTTTTTGTGAGAGACGGACAATTAAAAACATTCCCACTATTTGTAAATTCTCCTTGTGAGGAACACAGCAGATTGCCTGGATCTTCTGCTTGTTGTTCTGGCTTCAGTTTCAGAACTGAATGCACTCCTTCTGCTCCGTCTGTTTGAGTTTTGACAATGCAAAGGATGAAGCTGGAGGAAGTCCCATATATAAGCGAGGTCTATGCTTCTGCTTTATCTCATTTTTAATTGAATTTCAATCGGATTCTGCTTGCTTTTATGTAATTCGGTGCAGGAAGATACAGAGTTTTTGTAGTACACTTTCTGTACTACGAGTTCTCTCTAGTCATGAAACGATAACATATAATGGGCATTATATTTAAGCACAGCTGATGTTTTCAACTAGTACCCTTTTCCTGCAAAATAAGTTATTTTGCACACATTCATTTGCTAAAACATGTATAGGAGTAGCTAAAACTTCACTATTGAATGCATTAGCATACATCTTTCCTCTTAATTAACTGCATGTTAATTATTCATCAAGCAGAAAATAAACTAGTGCATTTTCTTCAGCTGATTATGTAGTGTGCTTTTGTAATATGACCTTCTTTTATTGGACAAAGGAAAAAATCCTCACTTGGTTGATGTATGCAGGTGTTTCCGTTCTCTGCAATACCTCATTAAAAGCTTTTTCTTTCAATTGGATTTTCTTTACAAACTTCTCACTTGACACTGTATTCTCAGCCTGACTTTGTCTTGTAGGTTAAAATTCAGCATTCTTGAAGTCCGTTTTATTTTGCAAAAGTACCACAGCGATAAAGCCAGCACTGTAGTAAGTTCTTTTATTGTCAAAAATTGTTCCTGTAAGCAAGCCTATCAACATAGATGTGCTAACTTGCCTGTCTGGTATCGTTATGACATTTTATACAGATGAATTTACAAAGTCTGGGACTGTGTGATGAGTCTTCTAGTTATTAAATAAATATTAATAGCATTCTTTTGTAGCTTTGTAAGATATTCTGCAATGTATTACAGATGAAGTGAGGAACACAAATGATTAGCCTGAAGTATGAGTTTAAGTTTGCTTGTATAGCCCAGTTACACATTTCTGTCTGTATTATGAAACCAACAAACTTTTATTAGCAAACAACTTTAATTGCTAAGAGCTGGTTCAAAGAACATATGTCATTATACACTCTTTTTATAAACAAAAGAGACAAATGTAGAAAACTTTATAAGCTCATCTTGCAGCTTCTTTTTACATGATTGAATACTATAAAAGAAATAAAAAGTTAAATTAGAGCACAGCATTACAAGATCATTAGAACTGAAGTTGTTGTATTGTGTTAACATAAAAATTCTGCCGCTTTGGGGTGTTGGAACAGAGGGCACGCTACGCCTCTTGCTGGTGCTGGGTGGACTACATGGGTGGACCTGTGAGTGAGAAGACAGCTGTTTGCCTGGCAAATTCAGAATGTTTGCTTTTCTGGAAACACATAAGCCTAAAATTTGTGACATGCAGTGTAAATTCATACCATATAATTAATCTGTACTGTTTATAAGAACAACTGATAAAAAGCCCTACAAAAAATTTTGCTACTGAACCGTGTCAGCTTATCAAATTGGGACCAAAAATGATGATCTGGTCAAAAACTAGCAGTAAGAGGAGAAGTTCACTGTAGAAGCTTGGATCCAAGCAGAAGAAGGTGAAAAATCCATCTTCCCTAGTCTAAGCCACGGAAAATCAGGTATCTGATCTGGACCAGAATCTGAAATTGTCAACAGAAGTGAGAGAAAGGTGACTCACACAACCTTCATAGAAGCGGTCCATGTGAGGTGGGTCACCCCACGGTGCTGCTGCTTGGTCCTGGACACCTGCAGAGGAGGCCTAGGCTGGTGGCTTTGGTGAAATGCCAGGCTTTCCCATGGCTAACCTGCAGGGAGTTTCACCTGTCCTTGGACCTGAGACTGCCGTGCTGACTTTCTCTCTCTTCCAGAGCTACAGTAGTTTTATTAGGTTGTGAATCTTTAAGTAAGTTCAGGTCTTGGGCACCCTCAGGAAGGATATAAGTCATCAGTGAGGTTTTTTTTTTAATACAGTTGTGAGCTGGTGTTTTATTCTGTTGTCACCTGTCTTTCCAGTGGAAGAGTTTATTCGCAGGACAAGCATTGTCTATGCCAGTCATAGCCCTGGGCGGTTTTCTGCCTTCGAGCTCAGCTTATGTCCCTGCACCAGTTTCTAAGCAGTTGCCTTATGCAACCGAAAGGGAGAGGGTGCCAAGCCCTTTGGCACAGTCCCGCAGACAAAGTCCTCCTTTCCCGGGACTGAGTCGGGCAGAGCTGGGCTACAGCGGCCCATTCAGCCCCTCTGCCGCAGGAGGCTTCGCAGCGACGCCGTCTGCACGAGAAGGAGCGGCGAGGACGGCGTATCTCCTTGTGGCTCCCAGCCCGCTGTGCGTTTTAGGGAGGACAGATGGAAACCCCATTGGATTGAGCTGTGGAGGGAGTACAGATTAATTGCTATCTGCCTGTCGCAGAACGGTACCAATTTCACTTGCCTGGGAAGCGGTGTGTGTTTCAAGGCAAAGGAAGAATAAGATTTGCCCGATACTATTACTTCTCTTGTTCTCCTGCCTGCAAGAGGAAAAAAGAAGCACAGTACTGCATGGAAGTCTGTTTCCCTGATGAAGAGAAATAAAAGCACCTCGTCCTGCAGGCACGTAATTTTGTTAGTCTGCTCTGCCAATTACCTCTTTTTAAAGCACTTTAAATTAGATTCAACTTAATTCTGTTTCACTTTCAGGTCGTAATATTGTTTAGAAACATTATGGAAACACAGAGACAATAAAAGTCCTCAGCGGTTAGGAAAAAAAAAAGAAAAGAAAAAAAAAAAGAGGTTTGATGTTTCCATCTTTGCCGCTCACCGCTGGCCCCATGGCGCGGAGGAAACCCAGCACATCAGCCCCGAGTACCTCTTAGCACCTCTGCCCCTCGCGCCCGCTCTGTGCCATCCACCGGGCAGATGCAGTTGTCGGCACATTACGGGACCCACTTAGGTGGCAGCAAAGGAGACCTCTGAGTCACAGCTTGAACGGGTGATGAGACTTTGGGAAACGTGAAGAGAAAGAGTGTGCGATGCAAGAAGGGAGGTCTGCGCCTCTCGCTGCCGCGGTGTTTGCTGGGCAGTGATAACAGCAGGTCTCAGCTGGGATGTGCCAGGGGAAGGTACATGTTGTCCCTGCTGTCTCCAAGGGATAGCTGCCGATACGGCGGTGGCCGGCTACGTCTGGCAGATGGGGTCCTGGAGTGAGAGTGAAGCTGGTCTGCCATGCAGAATAGATATGAGGCATAATGTTAGCAGCAGAGCAGAGAGAGAAAAGAGCCAGTTGTGTGAATTTCCTCATCTCTGAGACCTCTGGGGTCAGCATCTATTGAAAACTGTGTTGCTTATTTTTCTGGCTCCCAGGCTCCTTTACTGACTGTCTTAAAGACATTGCTTTGCAAGAGTAAAGTAATATTTGCACTGTACAGGGTAAAATTCAGAACTCTTAGTTCTTCAGACAAGCCCTAGTATTTTTTCAGAGCTTAGACAAAAGCTTGGGAGCATCTGTGTCTGCTTAAATTGATGGATGTCTGCAATTACTCCACAGAAACTTATCCCGATATAAATGCAGTTATACCAACACAGAACTGGTGTAAAACCAGAATCAGGTCCCAGATAATTGTCTGAATCTTGAAACTGTTACACATGGGCATGTGAGCCACGTCAGCTTATTTTTACCTTTATCTAATGCAATAAAGTATTTCTTTGAATTTTTCTCCTTGTAGAGACATGTAATGTGCTTTAGTGAAGTTAATCATGTGCAGCCTCAGGTGACTACTGCTTGTATTTCTAGTTTATTTTCTAGCCTTCTTTTCATTCTCCCTTATTAATAGATGTGCTGAGGTTTCAGAGGTAGCTTAACTTTCTAGAAGCCATTTCTCTTCAACTAGCTGTGACACATGCCCGCCTGATGGATGTACGGTACTCACTTTCTCTGCAGACCAGTATCTGGTTTCATTGGGAGTCCTCGCTGACTCTAATATTGCTGAGACAGCTGCTCATCTTTCTTTTTTTTTTTTTTTTTTCCAGCGAGGAAGCACCATGTACTCACTCTAATTACAAATCCTGTGATCTGGCCATTCTTCAGCTTTTGCAGCTTGCCTGTAACTCTCCCTATTGAGGTTTTAAAGACGATCTGGATGCGGAACACCTGATCCCTCCCCAAATATTCCATTTAATTTATAGTTCAGTTTTGCACTGATCTCACTTTGGTGTCTTTACTGGGGGCAGAGGGGTAAGAAAGGAAAAGGTTATTTGTTTATTTCTATTTTGATTCTGGGGAAAGGGAACTGAGAAAGCCAAACTGCAACTCCCTGGCCACCATTTTGTGTGCGAGGATGTAATACCCAATGCAATGTATGCTCTCTGGCTGTTCCTAAAAGCTTCGTGGAGCCTCCTTATTTTTGATGGTGGGGGGAATTCAGTGGTTTTGATTCACTGGGTCTGAGTTCAGTAGCTGCTGGTGGCTGCGGAGGATTTACAGCAACCGTTGTAAATGGTGCCCAAAGGCACCACGTCAAGGGCAAACACACAAAAACAATTAGTGACTTTTCTAAGCACTTACTGTTTGATGACTACCTTAATTAAAATTCTTAACTTCAATAAATCAGTGGAAAAAACCACTGGAAAGTCCATCCCAGCTAGATTTACATTATTAAAATAGTTATAAAGATTGATGCAGGTCTGCAGAGAACCTTCACAGAGCCAGGGAACATGCTCAACTGGTGGTGTCCTGTGGTGTGGGGGTGGGTGTAGTAGCCTACACAACTACACAGGGCACCTGCCTCCTTAGCTCAATCTTCGCCAGACCCTAAACTGATGTTATAAAATAATTGAGCTTCAAGTATTGAACTTGTCAGTTGCCATGTTCTAATCAAAATATTTCTTTAAGCAATGGCTCACAGGGCCTGTGCAAATTTCTAGCTGATTCTGATTAGTGTACATAAAAATCTGCACATGCATTCTCTTCAAATATAAGATCTGCCTTGTTGCATGGATGTGGGTATTTCTATCTCTTTGCCTGCTCTATCTTTGCCTCTCATTGACTGTGTAAGCAGGCCAGCCTGCAAAAGCAGAGCATCCATCACTGGAAAAGGGTGACCAAATTTTTACTTAGCCTGTAAGCATGTGGAAGATGTTGGTATGGAATGAATATATCCTTCAAGTTATACCTTTAGTATATGCTTTTTTCTGTAAATACTCAGGGATTTCTCTGTGAGTCAGTGAAGGTCTTGTCAAGCCAGTTTATATGGCTGCTATTCACTGACATGGTTTCGTCCAATATGGTTTGTTTTCACCTTACGAGATGACACCATTTCTTACAATACCTTTCAGCCACATGGAAGCCAAAGCCCTTGATAAATAGGATACTCTGTTATGCTCCTACTGTCTCTTCATCCCTCTGAAATTTGAAGTAATTTATTTGTTGAAACAAGTATACAGCAGAGACTATTCAGAAGTTCTTTGGCTGGCCTTCTCCATAGCTCTGTGTTTACTTACAGCCCAACACAGTGTGAGCTTGGGGATGTTGTGCTGATCTGTCCTCTGGGTATTATTTCCATATGTGTTTATTTTCGCAGAGATAGTGCTGACTGCCTACCTGAGGATGTGCAGAAAATCAGAATCCACTTAACTAGCTGAAAACATCCCTGTCTTTCTTTTTTAAATAACATTGTTAAACATAGAACCTATATTGATATATTTTTTTAAAATAGCAGTCATGCGGCCGAACAATTTGAAAGATGCATTAAAAAAAATAACAAAAAAAAAAAAAAGTAGAGGGTGTTCCCCCTTCATTTTGGATAGCCTCCAGGCCCTCTAAATGGGATTCTGGCCTTGGCTGCTGCCATTTCACACCCTTTTCCCCTGTTGCTGTTCAATCCTGGCACAATCCTATTCCTTTCTAACTGATAAAAGCTTCTAATATGTATCTATCTGGGAAAGTTACTGGTTGATCCAGAAGACTCCAAGCTTATGCTATTTGCCTAAGACTTGAAAGCAGCCTTGTGCAGATGCTATACTCTCTGGCCCCTATCTGCTAAGCGTGCATGACACCCAGAGACATACATCTGTAGTTACTCCCTTAAATAGTCTTATTGAATAAGATTGTGTAATATAAATTCATGCGTAAAAGTCAAATGACTGAGTGAAATCCTCATCTCACTGAAGTCTATAGGAAAACTCCTACAGAATAGCAAAACTGCTTTATTTATTTTGGACCTGGATCTTTATTTTGCCAATTTTGAATTACAGGGAAGCTTTTTACGTTGACATTGCTGTATCAAGAGCAAGTACTGTGTCAACAAAAGTCATGTCTCTGAATGGTGGGTGACATGATTACTATTTCTACCTCATTGTGTGAAGTTCATTTCAAGTTTGCAAAGCGTTCCACAATTCAAGTTAAACCATGAGAGAAATATTGATGTAGACATTTTAAATGTGCATATACTTTCACAGTGAGCATAATAGTTGATCCAGAAAACTGGAGAGATGCAGCACTAGAGAGATGCACACACAAGTGTCCTCTAAGACTAGACTAAATGGTGGCTGTGAACTGGCATATATTAATTTTCCCCATTACTGTTTTTAAAGTCTTTGGATCTGAACTTAGAAGCGCTACATAAGTAGTTTTCATCTACACTTTGCTGCTCTCTGGTAGCTTAACAACCAACACAAAAGAAGAGTGTTTGAGAATACTCCCAGATGTTCAGCTTTCTAAAGCACTGCACATGTGCCGGCTGTATTTGGTATTTTTAGATTTCTCTGAGATCCAAAACACTATCAAACCCCAACAGCTTTTTCTCTCTGAATCTTCAATCCATGCTGTGTGGCGCCTGTTTGTATTGTACAATGCCAAAGCAGGGGCTGAATAATCAGTTACCCTGGCACTTTGACACATTTTCTGGAACTATAGAAAAAAAAATCAGGCTTAAGAATGCATTCTTTAGCTCCTCTGGTAACATCCTTAGCTAGTAATATTCACCCTGGTTTGTTATAGGGTTAAAAAGAAGGAAAAAACCCATCTTAACCACATTCCTCTTCCTTGCAAACCACACACACAAATTTTTCTACTCCTCCTGCCCTGATTCCCCAACACTCCCCCCACACACCGCCCACTCTGTCTCCTGTCATGTAGGATATAAAAAAGTTATAGTGTTTCTCCTGGGCACCACGAGGTTGAACTAGAAAGCCTGCCTACAGCACATTCAAAGATGACACTTGTTTCCTATTTAGAGCAGGTTCTGAATTTCAGCAGATTTCACTGTTCCTACAGTCTGACTAATGCACTAATATAAATTGTTCAAGACTTTGCATCTCCTTTCCTATTACTCTTTCCCATGCCCTCATCCTGCCCCTTCCTCCCTCCCTCCCAGGACTTCTCCATCAGGCTTTGCTTTACATCTGACTGCAGCACAACATCTAACCATCATCTCCTTCCACCTCCATGGCTTGTCTCTGGTGTTAAGCACATGGCGATGCTTGTTTCATGGGCTGCTCGCTGTGAGCATTAAATGGCTGACTGGATCACCTTGTTCTGGGGCTAGCGAGCCCGCAGGGCCTCCAAGAGAACAGCCTCGGCTTCGGGGAGCCCGCAGTAACATAGTTGAAATGCAAACTGATGACCAGGAGGTATAGCAAGGAGAGGCACCTCCCCACCGCGGAGGCGGGCATGGGAGGTGGTGCTTTCTCTGCTATTTCCAGCTTTGGTGTGAGGAGTCTCCCGAGTTATTTTTATGAGAGGGTTTTTTTTTATATATTTTTTTTTAAACCTCTGCGTGTCCCTCCTGCATACCCTGTGCTGGCTGCCCAAGAGCTGTCGAGTGACAGACAGAAGAGGGTATGGTGGCCAGGGCGGTGGTGTGAGCCAGCAGGGCATGTGACCCACATGGAGTCTGTGTCACCACAAGCGAAGCATGCCTTGGCAGGCCTGCCTTGTCACTGACCCTGCGCCAGCTCAAACCACTTCTTGGTAAAAGGTTCCTTTCTGGGAAAGGTTTCTTAAGACCCAGGCTATCTGAGCGTCGCACTTTGATGCCTTGTCAAATTGCTGCTGCCACTTTGGCAAGTGCTATTTGCAAGTCTTCATGTACTTGCAATTCATGTACTTTTCAACGTCTCAGCTAAGTGCCAATGGGTGGTTCTTCTATCCCTGCACCAAGACTGGGACTGCCAGTCTGGGCAATGTGGTGTGTCTCATTGCATTAGAGCGTATGAGTTGGAATGGCTTTAATGGAAAATGTTTAGTACAATGAAGAACCTTAGACCTCAAAATAAGAGAACTATAGGGTCATAAGATCATAGAAGAATTTACATTAGAAGGAACCTTTGGAGGTGTCTAGTCCAATCTCCTACTCAAACCAGTGTTAGATCTTCAGAATTAGAGCAGGTTGCTCAGGGCTTCATCAAGTCAAGTTCTGAAAACCTCCAAGGCAGACAGATTACACAGCCTCTCTGCACATATTTTCTCAAAAACAATGTGCAATTTTTAAATATATCTCAGGTCTTTGTGTAACAGTAGGATATACTTTGCTCCTCTGCTTGGAGAATCATGTGGTGCCTCAGCAGCTAGTGTTCAGTCCAGAAGTTGCTCCTGTGACTACAGCAAGAATACGTGGCTACATTCCAGAGGGTTTTCCTGGAGCTTTTACCACGAAGGTCAGAGGATTATAAAGCCACCAGTTATGGGTACAGTGTGAAAACATGCCCACGTAACAGAATCTGTCCTAGCTTTACCTCTTGGATGCCCATCAGCCTGCTGTGAGAGGATCCAGCCATTAGATCTTTCACTTGAATTTTTATAGAGTATGGACGAAGTCCAGGAAAATGCCCCTGTTTGTTTCCTCTACCTACACTTTAACACCTGCTCTGCTTTTGAGACCTCATGGTTTGACTTCTCAGCCAAGGTCCAGTGCTGACTCTTGTCTTTTCTTGTATTGGTATTGTCACTGTGAAGGTTAACATTCAATTTCCACCCAATTCTTCAAGAGTTAGGCACTTGTTAGTGAAAAATACATATATGTAGGTGCATAAAGCCTTTGTGTAGAGTTTCTGAACATAACAAAACCAACCACTTAACAGAAAATTACAGAAGAACTTATTAGTTCTTACAGACTTAACAGCCATGGCGAGTGCTGACTTTCCTGGGAACTGCACAGGGAGCATCAGGAAGGCAGGACCTCCCATTGCCCCTTGGGGCTCCCACACAGGCTTCTTCTGATCAGGAACTGCTGAACCAACCTTGAACTGAGAGCTCATTTTGAAGCCTATGGCAAAATTCATAACAAATTCTCCACCTTGTCACAGTTAAGCTATCTGTTGCAAGTAGCAGTGGGAATGCACATCTACGTTACATTTTTAAGAAGAGATACAAATTTAGCAAAATTTAGCAATTCTGTGGAGCATTTGGTAAGAAAGGAATGGAAGTGCCACTTTAATGCAGCAAATACCTGTTTGGCAGAGTTAGTGCCGGTGGTTCACACCCTGATTTGGAAGCGAGATGTTTGTGCATCTGTAGAGTTGTGAACGAGTGATCAATGAAGAGACATCTCAACACCAGGGAGAACAGAGCAGTGCTGACCAACGCCACGGCCAGACCAGCGAAGGCAGAACTCACTGCCAAGTGTGGGGTGTTAATCTGGTAAAGAGAGGCCAGATGCACTTTGGTTGGTGAACTTGCCAGCTGCAGTGTGTGCTGAGTATCGGGAAGGGTGGTGACGTTCCTTAGCCTGTGGTCTATTTCCTCACATGCAGAGGTCCACCTTAAGGCACAGAAACCAATCTCTTGGCTTTGCGTTATTTAAATGTGAGTTAACATGAAGAGTCAATCATTTTTATTCTTTGATCAGGAATTGGTATGTGGGGCAAGCTCCATGTTTCCATGGCAATAGGATTAGTAACCACCTGGATCTTCTGCAGTCATTTGGTCTGTGGTTCCTAAGACAAAAATTACTAAGGGTCTTGTTTGCTGCAAAATATTTTAGTTCTCACTAATTGCTTTTTGGTTTGTTTTTTTATTTTTTCTGGGTTTTTTTTTAATCAGAAAGGCAGAAGAGATAAAGCCTTTCACCCCTCAATACTCACTCAATACATAAAACAGTAGCAACATGGAGCATGTGTTCTGATTTCACAGGTCACCTGTGATATCTGCAAACACAGAGACAGACTTCAGTCTCTCTTTAAACTCAGCTCAGAGCTAATCATGATCCCTCTCATCCTAAGGTAAATATCTATGCTTGGCCGGATGAATCATCCACTAAATTCCAGTTTCTGTATTGACTCTGTCTCCACTGATGATGGAGACATCAGTGTTTCGTCCTGTCCACTTAGCAAATGGACTTTGCAGACAATGTTAGGAATCCTACTTCTAGTGACAGAATATTAAAAATGACCTTGTCTCAGTAAGGCTTCTGTGAATTAGGTGATTGTCCACTGTGGCAAACTGTGGAGTGCAGATCCATAAAGGAATCAGAAGAGAAGGGGTGTTTCCTCTGTAATTCTCCAGGTAAGAATAACCACTGGAGGTAGAGAACATTGAACCCCATGCTGGGATACTTTTGAATTCTTATCAAAACAATGATAATAAAAAACAAACAATTGGAAATGAGAATTTACAGAAATATTCTCTAGATGAGCTTTGTATATGCAGAATTGTTTTTTTGTTGGAAAATATAATAGAAGTAGTGTCTTAGGAAGCTTTTAGAAAATCACAAACAACTCTCAGTGTGGGTTTTTTTCTTGGTAGGTGATTAATTTAAATGTCAAAGAAGACCAATTGGAAAATTCTTTTAAAAAAAGTTAAATCGAACATATTAAAGTGGAACTTGTTCCCTTTATATATTCATGTGTTTTATATTCTGGCATAATTATTTTAAAACATGACTAAAATACAATGAGTTTGATTAAGATGGTTTTAATAAGGAGCTCAGAAAATGTGTCTGTATGTAATAATAACAATGAGCCTCATATTTTACAGTTTAATTTGCTGGGTCAACATCTAATGCTTTTCCCATTAGCATTGCTGTGATTTGATGTGGAAAATAATCCCGTTTCCCAACAAACTTTAGGACATAACAAATATTTAATGACACCCTACGTAGAAACAATAAATAAATTTGAGTCGCTCTTGGACTCCTGTGGAAAGAGGTTGTGAAAATTTTATAAGTTGGGAATTAATAAATTATAACCTGGCTGTTAAAATGTGAATCACTAAAGACTCTTGACACCCTTTTCCTTTCTCTAATTAGAATTTAAAAATAAATAAATGAACAAATAAACTTGTCATGTTTAGAGGTTAACTTCTCTGCAGAAGTTGCGAAAGTAAGAAAAGTTAATCATGCACAGTTTGTGTATTTTCATTTACAAACCAGAATTTCTGGAAAGGACAGGAGTGAGATAAAGAACCAGCAGGATAATATATAACCCATTTATGAAAACCTGTTGTAACATACAAAACAAATACCCATAAAAATTCCTGGAACCTCCAGATTCCTTACAGTGCTCTCTATATTAAACAGTTGGAAGAATCGTCAATGCAGTTTTCATTTAGTAAAGCACAGTTACCTCAAAACACTTCTATATGTGTCTGTTTTCATGAACATTTTGCATTCAAATTCAAAATGAGCAGAAATAAACACCATAATGGTGATACAGGGACATTGATCAAAATATTGTATGTACTGAATATTCTGTGGAGTTCAGATATTTGTCTGGGAAAGATGGGAATTAAGTAAGTGTCTGTACATAGACTGGCTCTGGCAGCCCCCTGGTTCCTAGCAGCCTTCCATCTCTTCTGAGCTCTCCCTGGGCATATGTGGAGGGGGCAGTTGGTCCTTCTAGCACCCTGAGGATTCAGGGATAACAGAGGGAAAAGGAGTGAAAACAGACTTCTCAGAGCAGAATGAAGGTAGACTTAAAACATAACCGTGTCTGCATTCATGTCTGGGATCCTCTGTCTGTCTTGTGAGCAACCTGGTGTTCTCTGTTGGCCTTGGAGAGCCTATGGGCAGAGCCACTGTGCTGGGAGGGCACTGAAAGGAACAGTGATGCTCATCAGAATCTCAGTGCTCTCTACAGATGCCTCTGCCTGCTTATTAACCTCCCTGAGATTTCTTGGCATAGAGGTCTTAACTTTCTGGTCTTCTCCCTTCATAGATCACCTCAGCAAGTTGATACAGGAATTCAGTGAAGGGCAATTTAAGTTTCCCATCTTCTAAGCACATACCTATCTCAAGCACAGGGATCTTTTGTTCAGGACAGAGTATATGCTTTTATTCACTAAAATGTTCCTGCTAAATGAAAGTCCATAAACTTGTCTGCTTGCTCCCACTTTCTTAGTGTTCACTGTATAGAGTGAGATAAGAAGAAATGTGCTAGTAGACAATACTAAAGGATGATTGGGCAGGCCTTGTATTTTCCACTTAAGGTTATTTCTGTTATTTTTCATGATCTGGGTAATCTCATGGCCATTTTATTATCTCTTGTTCTTGTTCTCCTCTATATTTATGACTCATGATGTCATCATATATAAAATTGGTCAAGATTAGATTGGCTGCCTCTGCTGAGCTGGAATTAAGTTTAGTCTTTTGTTGATCCTATGTAGAGAAAACTATTGCATAATTTGATTGGGCTAATGACTCCTAGTATTGGCTTTTGCTGAAGTATCTCTTTTATTAATCTCAGCAAGTATGTCCTTCTCCAGATTTTGGCTATTCATCATACTTTAACTTCTACATTTACAAAACAAAGTTCTTTTCTGTTTGGTAATGTTCATTCTCTGGCACTGTTTATTAGCAGGTAGAGCTAGACAAAGCCGAGACAGGATAGTAGTGTCAAAATCAGAATACATAATTCTGTTTCCTAAAGAATTATTTTGGATTTTGCAGTCTCATTTTTCAAACGGGTCTGATAACAATCTTGGAAGCCACTTGAAAACCAGGACTTTCCTGAAAAACAGACGTTACTGCCTGCACTCTTTCTAGTAGATGCTGTATAGGTGCTAAAGCTAGAGTTTTACTGCCCCTTTCATACAGTGCTCATTTGTTTCTGAAACGATTCTTTGTCTAAAGAATGGCTAATCGCCTCGCTTCGTTACTGTGTTTTTTTCCTTCTCAACAGGATGACACTGAGTGCTCATATGGGTGTATGCCCAGGAGAAGTCCTCAGGAGTTCCTTGCTTTCCAGAATGTCTGGCTCTTCCCAGGTCCTGACCCTGCCATGGGCTCAGGAACAGCAGCTTTACCCGTAGCATGGCAAAGCACATCCAGCACATCTTTCCTGGTCTGCTCTCTGTGTGGCAGTCCTTAGGTCAAGGACACCATCTGAGGCCATGGCATAAAAAGGGGCAACTGAACGCAAATAACCAAACCTTCCCAAAGCATAAGGTCCATCCTTTCTGGAGACATACAATCTATTTTATATATATATATATATTTTTTTAATGGAACTGAAAGAGGAGAAAGTATTTTCTTATTAATTTATTCTGCTTCTGTTACTGTCTTATTATGGTTCTGGGGGGCTGCCTGTGATTTGACTTACAAACTGTGTCTGATTATTTTTCAGATCTGGACAGGAGAAGTACTCTGTTGTATGTAATATCTGTGTGGAAACAATTTGAGAACCTATCACAGCTGAACCCGTTAGCTAAGCAGTGGTTGTTTCTTTTAGTCATATGTTTAGTACATTTTTGTAACGTACTGGAGCATTTCCTGCTCTTGCATGCATGAGTGCAAGCTTGGAGCGCATAAGCTGAATTAACCTTATTTTCTTTAGAAAAACAGATTAGAGGCTTCAAAGACTTCTTGGTTGACTCAAAATGTTTTCATAGGAGAAGGTAAATGAAAATAGATACTTGTTTATTCTAACCAGATTGTAAATAGTTTAGGAACTTTGAGTCCATATTTGTTTCTATTAGCAGAAAATGCAGAAATTCAGAAAAAGAAAATGAAATTAAAACCTTAAAAATTCCAATATGTATTAATTTCACATTTGGGGAAAAAAATTAGGCTCATTCTTGATTAACCTGCACTGATTCACTTGCCTTCTTTTTAAAAATGAAAGCATCATATTAACTTCTACATTTGACTATAAACCCCCTCTTTATCATTTCTCCCTGGCAAAAATCTGCCTCTCAGCTGGCCACCCATTCTTTGTAAGGGAGCTGGGCATACTTGAGTTTCCCAGGACATGTCTATTGGAAGGCTGGTAGGAAGCCATGTTCCACTGGCTCAGTTCATGCCGTTTCATCTGACAGTAAAATTTTGCACACAGTGACCTTTGAAATTCCCAGCCGCTAGCCACTTGTTTGGGAACAGGCACCATGAGTCTGGAAAGCCATTTATGCTGGTGGCCGTTTTGACTCCACAGCATCTCACAAGGCAGGGCTAAGACTAGTTGAGACAGTAATCTACAGCTCATAGCTCACACATAGTTTACTATGTTTGAGCCCCTTTACTGTGGTCCCAGCACCCACTTTTATAGATACGCATCTCTTGAGGTCAGCAGGAAGCTTAAAGCATGTCATAGCTCTTGGCAGCTTAATTTCTCAGTAACAGGCCAAGGGAAGGTGAAGATAAAGACCACTGGAATGGTTCTTAGCATCCAAGAATCCCCATACGCTTCTCTTCTGTCACCGTATCCCCAGCTAGTGCAGTGATAAGCAGGGTTGATAGTGTAGGGAAGCTTTCATTTCTGATATCCGTGCCATTGTCTGTAATGGGTAAGGAGATGTCCTCCCAAATTGTTAGCAACTCTTTTCCTAAAACTCAATGATTGACAAAAATAAGAGAAAAAAAGTTTGGCATTTCCTAGACTGATTTAGAAGTAACAGAGCTGACTAGAAAAAAAACCCCTTTAAAATATAATTTAAGCTTTATTACTGCATTTCAATTCAAGCTTTAATTTGCTTCTCACTAGCATTTTGGTACCACGCTCTTTGCAAAGAGTAATTAAAAATATTCATTAGTGGGGATGGTAATCTCTTCTGCCATTTCAGTCAATGTTGTAAGGTAACATAGCCTGGAGCTTTGCACAGCTTGGCACTTGTTATAAAAGAGGGTATTTCTAATAAGATTTACATTTATTAAGACTTTACCGTGGCTTGATCTTCCTGAAGTTAAAGGGGAGAATTCTTACTGACTTGACAGAGGATTTGACCCAAACAGCAAGGATGTCTTGCAATAAAAAGCAGACCTTGTAGCATCCCTCATTTTATTGGGATAAGAAATAACATCAAAACAACCTTTCTCACAACATTTTGTTCTTACTTGGATATAAAATGCACGTTCTCTCTCTCTCACTCACTCATTGAAATTTCAAATAATCATAGAATGGTTTGGGTTGGAAGGGACCTTAAAGATCATTGAGTTCCAACCCCACTGGCACAGGCAGGGACACCTCCCACTACGCCAGTTTAAGTTTTTAAGTTACCTTAAAATAAGTTATCTTCATCTAAAGCACATATGATACAAGACACAAGTGAAGGCACTTGACTTAGGACAACTATAGGCTTCTCAGAAAATTACTGGTTTCTTTTAGCTGCTGGCCAAGGCACTGTAACTTTGGATCCCTAAAATAAAAGTTTTCTCTGTTAAGCATATCTTTATAGATTGAGCCAAAGTGAGTTACATTTGTGTCTATGTCATTATATGCATTCTTTGCACTCCTTTCCCTGACCAAATAAAATTATCAGAGAAAGAATTGATTATATGTGGTGTCCTTTATGCCATGGCCCCTTACCTCAATATGAAGAATGATTATGAGGGCTTAATTGCTTTTAGCATACACCCATCTGAGTTAAATCAGGATATCCCACCTAGTTAGAGAAGTGTAGCTACTAGCAGACACTCTGAAAAGAAACAGCCACTAAGGTGTCCTCTGCCTTAGTAAGGCCCTTGATGTGGTCATCGGGTGTGTTCTTGCTATCTTCATTGATATCTTTTCCTTTCATGGAGCTATGGTTTCCATGATACTGACTGACAACAAATCAAATGTCTTAATAATGATTTGGGTTGAAAATAAATTACTTGGCAATACTCTTTTGGAGGATTTGCATTTTTTAGCCAATAGACTCTACACAAAGTTGCCCAGCATTCTTAAAATAAAAGACTTTGCATGTTGAATTTACTCACTTATTTAAATATTTAGAGAAGATAGTAAGTAAAAACAGCAGTAGACACTTCATACCAAGTCAGAGTATTTCTCCTGATGATATAAGTTGATTACAGCTGTGTGAAATGTCTTTCTCTTAGGGTATTGTCTTCTGAGAAGTAGAAGCACCTGGCGTGTCATTTTCACTCTGCTTTATCCCTTTGAGAAAGATCATCAGGTAGTTTCAGGGAACCTTGTTGTTGCTATAAAGTTGAAGTGAGCAAGCAAAAGGACCCGGTTAATCTGTACCTTTTCTTATTTTTTTGGCTTCTAATGTTTCCTCCCTTGTTCCTTTTTTCCAAAATAATTTTAAATTTTTTCATCTCAGTTCCTATGGGAACATTTCTGTAGTAATTTTGATCATGCTTGTCTGGAGTGATTTTAGTTTAGGTTTGGTGGGTTTTTTTGAGTTGCTGGTGCCAGAGATGCATGCAATACATAACATATATCACAGAGTTTTTCATGTGCAATAAAGGAAAAGAGCAATCAGTAGCTTCATTGCAGCTAAACACTGGATTTTATAGAAACACATATGCATAAATAATTGTTTTAAGTATCACAAGTCTTTCTGTATGAAGGCCTATTTTTCACTCTTAGTAAAACAGCCAGACTGGTATCTGCTCATGAGCCAAGTCACACACTTTTTTTTTCTATTGTGAACAAGAAAGAGCTTACAAACAAAGATTTAATTCTTTAGCTGAATAAATAGTTTCTTGGCAGCAATTATAAGGGGCGCAAAATGCCTATTATGCTTTGATTATAATTATAATTCTCACTGAATCATCAACTCCTATAGGAAGGACTGGTATTTTTTAATAATAGAGAGCTGAATTTTTTAGTCTTGAACAGCCATCCACCCTGGATTACCAAAATGTATCAAGTATACAGTTAATGTAAATGAGTGTTTTTCTGCATTGCCACTATTATTGAATTGTTTGGATAAGGAAGTATGTCTGTAAATGAGAAAGCTGCTTATAGCAAATACATAATTCAATACATTTCAGTGTTAACTTTGTTTCCAAATTATCTAGGGATGACATCTTTGGATGTTTTTTGAAAAATTACTCGTTTTAGAAAAGCTGCTGCATGATATGAGAATGGATAAGTTTGGTTATGCAAGTAACTCATTGATATCCAATTTATTAGTCTAATAAATCGCATGAAATTCCTCCTATTTCCTAACTGGATGCAAATATCTCTTGGAATCAGGGTTGTCTGTACTAGAAATTCACTTTTTTCCTGGTTTAAAATGTATGAATTTCAGTAACTGTTGCCAGTGACTGTCTTGAAAGAACATTCAAGGGAAATAACTGTGACAGGAGCAATAAGCCAGCAAAGCTGTTCTGACCCAATACTTGGCAACAGTATTTTAAGGTATTATCCAAGATCTTTTTGGGCCATACTTCTACCTGTTGTGCTCTTTCAGACCCAGTTGCCCAGTCACCCAAGCGAATGCAAGTGCTACCAGTCTGGCAGATCCAGTCCGTTCCTGTGGGCACAGCAGCTTTCAACGACCCAAACTTGGGCAAACTCATGAAGAAATGGTCAAGACTGATACCTGGCTATCATCACAGCAAATATTAGTGGATGTCCTTTGGAGGCAAAGTTTCAAGTTGAGCAAGCTGGCATTTTTCAGCACAGTTCTGTCAACTAGCCCCATAGCTGCTGCATCTGAGATGCTGCAGTGTTGTCATGCCCTTACTGACATCTTTTAGCAAATACTGACTTCTGAAACAGCTTGAAAAGTATCCAGGAAAGCTGGAGACCCCAGGAAATGCATTAATTCTTTGTCTCTCTTTTAAAACAACATTGGATTGACATTAAAAACAACACTCTTCCTGGAGACACAGTGTTAGTCTGTGGCCTCAAGCCATGACCATCATTGGCTATAGAGCAGAGAAGGAGCAGCACGTGTAGACCTGGAAGCTGTGTTATTAAAGGAATCTGATCAGCTGAGCCAATATGTCTCTTGGAGATTCAGAGCAGAACAGAGAAGAATGCTGTGTGCCAAATCACTCATTACTTCTCACCTACCCCATCTCACCAGACCTCTTTTAGGAAACAACAGCAACAGCAGTGTTACTACCCTCGCATTTTTATACTTGGACACTGCACAAAGGAATGAAAATCCCTGCCCCAGTGCTTCTGGGAGCTAACAGGGGTTTAGCAACAAGTCCCAGGAGAGGAAGGACTCTTTGCATCTCCCCTCTCTCATGCATACATACATATGTATGCACAATCAGGTCTTTATTTAATGGGACTTGAATTTACAGCACATTAGAACAGTGTGTGGTTTGTACAGAAAGTGATAATACGGATTTAATTAGTTTGATCTTGCTTTCTGTGCTAAAACTGAGTATGTTTAAATGATTATTGTGGCATTTCTTCTTTATTTGCTTTGTATGTATCATAAATAATAATACAATAAGTTTTCAAATGTCTTTTCTGGTGGCTATTAGGCTATGAAGCAAAATGGGAGTGCTCAGTAGAAGACTAACAATAACTTTATTGTTACAGTACATTTAATGCCAAACAAATCTGAAATCTAGATGACTTTACAAATTTTAATCCTTTCACCCATCCTGAAAATGCCAACACTTTTTGTATATGGCTGTTATTTAACAGTTTAGAAAAGCGCAAGGCAACTATTTGGGGCAGAGATCCATTTAACCTTACCTAGACAGCCAAAAATTAAATGTGTAGTCTCGGCTAGTTGTGCCAACTCCTCTTAGTCAAAAGCTAATCTAACTCACCATCCAGCTCTGTGATCAGCTGGGCTCATCCAAAGGAAAGGGCAGGAATACACAATTAGGATCAGAGAAATGAGGCATGGCTCTTTTTCAGGACAATATAGTTTTAAATTAGGTTAATCCTACCCTAACAATCTCACTGGGTTGCTACATCTAGAGAAGCCCCTTGTTTCATTTTCAGATGTGCTTTTTATTTTTCCCCTTACATGTTCCTGGTATTTAACTCTGCAAACTTAGGCAAGAAAATATCAGGCAAGCCACCTGAGGAGTGTGGCATTTATAAAAATAACATTTAATTCCCTATTTCTTTGCAGACAGGAAGAAACAGAGATGTATTATCTGTGTTGAGTTGCTTAATGTAACAGAGAGGATTTTGGCCAGCTGAGAAGACTTCGGTATACCTAATAGAATCAAACAAAAAACTGACAAACTGACAAAAAGTAAAAGAAAAGATGAGATATTCTGAGAAGACTTGAAATTAGCAGAGCTGAAACTAAATTAATCCCTTTGAACTGAAGAGCTTTCTGCCCTCCAAATTTACTCCAGCATATCTCTGGTTCCACTTTGTGACAATGGGGAATCTGAGCAACCTGTGTTGCACCCAAGGGATAAGCAATTCTGAAAAAGTATGTGTGGACCAGTTAATATGCAGCAGCATATTTTGTTTTCTTTGCATGGACAAAGGAAGCTACTGGGCTACTGCAGAGTTACCGAGAAGGAAGATCCCACTAATGTTCAATTTGTCATTCTTAGGGAAGATATTGTACTCTTGTAAGAGACTGATTATTGCAAATCAAAGAATCTGATTAAAAGTTCCCTAAAATTTTGGCACAAACTTTGACACAAACTAAAAATCCTGCAACTTACAGCAAAGACTATTCAAAGATACCTGAGGAGAAATTACAGAAAGTGCAAGTTTAATAAAAAAACACAAAGGTAACCTAGCAATTTACTGTGATTTAAAGTAGCAAGGGAGTTAGAAATTTTTTAAAAAACAGATACCAAATCTGAAATAATTCTGTAGGAATGAGCTCAATGAAAGGTCAATGAAAATGGGATTAAGGAATAATAAAGAAGAATTGGAACTGAAGAACTGAAAGACATAGATATAAATATACAATTAATTTAGTTAAATCAAATACAAGGTGTATGTCAGTGTTTACCTAAAAGCACTGCGTAGAGAAATTACGGGAAAAAAACATATTTTCTTTGTCTTCATGAAAATTTTTGGACTCATGTATCAGACATATTTCATTCAGTTATTTGAGGAAATAGATTTCTGGAGATTAGGCTAAATCTAAATTTAAAAAAAATAATATTTTTGCAGGTCTCTTGAGGACCTGAAACCAGATAATTTGAGTCTTAGTAAGTCAGAGCAATAAGCATTAACACAGTACTTCACCAGAAATTCATCACCTCCTAGTTAATTAAACCAGGTTGACAAAGCTTGTATTCAGTTCACAGGACCCTCCATTGGGTGTTGATGTTCCTTCATAACCTCCATCAGGTGTTGAGTTCAGGATGTGACCTTGCATCCATGAGCAAGTGTGCCTGGAACTACAATGGGGAACAGTTTGCAGGGCACTTTGGTGAGTAACTCTGCCTACAGGGCCACTCTTCCTCTGGAGTGGGAATGAATTGGTGAAAAATGTCTTTTATAGCTGCTGTCAAAGGAGGGCTTTCCTTCAGCATCCCAGGGCCAACACCCAAGCCTTATTTTTTTGCATTTTTAGAGACTGTTCTTTTGTATTCGTGGCAGGGGAGCCCCTCTGAACAGTTGTCCAGCCTGCGGCTTGTTCTACAGGATGGGAAAAACAAGATAGGAAACTGTATATTTGGTGCATAGATATGTACAGGACTTTGATCTGCCCCTCATAGCCCTACATAAGATAAGTTTCCCAAGCCACAAAATTGTTGTGTCCTGTGACAGAGGGAAAAAAGCATTCATGTACTGGGATTGTAGGGTTTGTTTTATGAGGATTTCTTAATCTTTTTTGTCTTTTTCCGTCAGGACTATTAAGCCCCTAAAAGACATTTTCAAGACATTATATGCAGATTAATGCAATGGCAGATTACAAATTTAGGTGCCCGATTAATACTGCTGGAGGCTCAGTCTCTAGAGGGCTGTTTAGTTAGTTCAGAACATGGGATTTTCATGCTGTATATGCATTTGATTAACTTTGTTACTCAATATTCAGGTTAGTGTGGTGTCTAGTGCAGTGTGGGAGAAACAATTCATATTGTATTGCAGATAAATGCATGGAAATAAATTTATTCTTGTATTTAAAACTTAATTATTGGCTTAAAATCAGGCCTTAATTTCAAGCTTCTGTTCATTTGCTTAGGCGCTGAATTCAGGTGTCACTGATGAAGCTTTCACTAACTTGCCTCTAATGCTGCTGGCAGTTCTCCCTTTATCTCTGTTTCTTTCCACCTCCTTGCCTGGGCAACCATTTCTCCTTTGCTTCATGAGTCTACTCTGTACCTTGTTCCTTTTTTCTCTCGTACTTAGCTTTGAAGCTGACTCCCTGGGGGTGTTCATCTGATGTTCTTAACAAATAAAGTCTAGCATTCTGTGAAACTCATGTGCCTTTGGGTTTTACCACAGACTCAGATCATGGTTAAAGTTTTTCTTAGATTCATTAACCTTCTTAAAGGGACTTGGTCCCCTTTCATACAAACCCAAACCACTGCTTACTTTCATTATCAAAGACCACAGGAACCCAATGGCTTCATGACATTTTCATAGAAAACAGTTTAGAGCAATAGTTTCTAAATGTAAGTAATCTACAAGCCTTGTAGGAAATTCTGGGGATGTGCATACGTGCAAATCATACACAGAAAAACTTTCTGGCTACATATAATACTCCTGCATTTGTCTTGTTTTAGCCATAGCTCTTATTTTATCTGTAGCATTGTACAAGTTTTAACTTACCTTTAGCAATTTTCCTTAAAGCTGTCTCTCCTAGAGTACAAGTGTTGTCACATGGTTTCATTTTTATCTGGTGTGTGCACACATTTTGCCATTTTGGGTGGTTTTTTCACAATCAGCTACTCCAGTAAGTACAGTATCACTTATGACTGACTCATTAACCATGCAGTCATTTCTGTTTCAGTTGGTTTTGCTTTTAGTAAAAAAATCTTTTATAAAAATAGTAAAGCTGAGCAAATAATTTCCATCAAACACTTTATTTCCTCTGGGGAAATCTATGACCAGATTGCACTTATTTGTCAATTATTAATTATTTATACTTTTCCAACACTAATTTGTTTCTTTCTATATGGATTAATTACAGATATCCTAAATAGAAATTAATTTCCTTCACTCTGTAATTAGTCTGCAAGGCCAGGTCACTTTGTTTCAGAACCCTGGCCCATATCACTCACAAGCATTCTTTCCTTAGAAAAATGAAAATCCTACTGCCAGTAAAGCAGACAGCCCTTGAATGTTTACAGAAAAACACACATCTGTGTCTTTCCAGGTAAGTGGATTGTGTTTTGGTTAGCATTTTTATTCCCATCTATTTTGTCAGGTTGTGAGGATGCTAACAGTGCAGCAGGGAAGGGAGGCCTTGTTTTATACATCACTGTACTAGGCTATTTTGAGTCTTCAACGCTCACCTTCAGCTTCCATGGCTTTAAGGCCTGGAGGTGGCCAGGCAGTGGGCAGGTTCATGCAGGGATGGGTCTTCATTGACAAGGGTCCCTATTTTATAGCTGCCATCTCAGAGGGTAGCACATGATCCTGCCACCAACCTCTTAAGTGAGTAGTCAGAGCCATCATAACATAACAACGATGTCTCTAAGACAGCTGTGCTTTCTGCTAGCACCCCTGTTGTTTGTGGTAGTGAATCTCAGCAGATATTTCTATTGAGCTGTTGTATAGGCTTGGTTGGCCGAAGTTGGCAAAACTGTAAGAGAAATTAATGCACCTGTGTCTGTGATCTGCATCTAGAACTGGTTGCTGCTTCAGGTCCCATCCCAGCATAGCAGACAGGAGGAAAACATATTGTCTACTTGATAATTTATTCTAGGAAAATGTTTCGAGCACAAACAATCAGCGAGAAATTTGTCTTCCTTATTCAGCAGTTACGTATTCTCTGTTCTCTGCAGAACATGGTAATATTGTGGGGTGATTTCCTCACTGTCAGCTTATAAAAATACCACACTAATTTGTTGTAGTTGGAGTGGCTCTGCCGGGAACCCTTCCAAAGCAGTCAAATACCTACATGGACTGACTTGGCTGCCTGGCTTACTACATGCACTCTAAAAATGGCAGGGTGAGACATATTAGAACATACCAGCCTAGTCACCATCTCCCTGCTCTTGTACTCTTCATAGTAAAATCAATGCACATTGTGCTCTCAGGCTGGGGCTATTTTTAGGTGTTATTTTTCCACTCGGTCTGCAGCTGTTTTCAGTCACAAGCTTCTTTAACTAAAACAAATACACAGTCCTTGGCAAAGAAGAGGTTGTAAAGAGGACAGAAGTGTGCACATGAATCTTGTGCCTGCCTCACGCCATTTTACGTAGTGAGGGTCAAAGGGGAGCAAAGAGCACCCTGATGTCCTGGGAAGCCAGGGTCAGCATTCACCATCATGATTAGCCGTACCTTCAGCCCTCTTCCAGAATGACCGATGAAGGGCAGGCTTCTCGGGGCAGAGGAATGTGAGAGGAGGAGAGCTGGAAGGAAACCAGACTCGGCATTATCTGCAACACCTCCCCAAGAGATACTGTGTACTGTAAGATGACTGTGTAGTCACAGTCGTCGCCGAGCATTTTGCCTTTAGTATGAACAAGCTCCTTCAGCAGAATATGTAATCCCATCAGGCCTGCTGGGTTGTTGTCATTTCCTCCTCCCCTCTCCACCTTGGGGAATGGAGAGAATGGAAAGAATGGGAAGAGTTATCACATGGGATGGCTCAGAAACAGTTGGTCTCTGAGCAGGAGCTCTGACTTTTGGAGCATTTCCTTAACACTGCAAAGCATGAGGCCTGAGTTTCTCTTCACTTACAGGAAGGGAACTCTGGTTTTTTTTTTTCTTCCCCGCTGCTCCCACTTGGCCCCAAGGCAGCAGTGGAAGTCCGTAAGGCCTGCAGCTCCCTGTCTTCAGGGTGGGAATAGCTTGATTGAACTTCCTGTTCATTTAAGAGCAGGAGAGAGCAGATTAATCCAGCTATGTCTTGTTTGGTAAACAAGATATGCTTGAAATCAAACGGGCATTAGAGTAGCCAGCCAACTGCTTTTAGTGCTGTTTGTCAGGCTCAAGTGGTGGAGAAAAGTGAAATGGAGTAATCATATTGTCCGAAGCCACTCCCATCCATCCATCACAGTGGACATCTTCACTGTCTGCTGCGTAAACAGATAGGGTACTGAGATGACAGAGGTCTTGAGATGTTTCTTAAACTTTAGTGCTGCTTACAAGCCACGAACACCGAGAGGCTGCACTCCCTCTCACAAATTTCTCACATCAAAATACCGAAGTTTTTTGGCAAATACAAGGAGATGGGCAGGCAATATCTTCATTTCTCCATCATCCCATTCAATTCATGTGAGGAATCTCACTCAAATAGTGAGAATACTCTGCTGCATAGCATGTGCTATGCACGATAGCAGATGTTGGAGGGACTGGGAGCTCAGATTATAAAAACCCTGTTGACCTCCTTAATCCAGCAGAAGGCATTGGTCTGCCATGGAATAAGGATCAGGGTGTCTTGCAGATATCACACTATTAAAAAGCTTTACTCTTTGATACAGTCCCTTCACTGTGAGGCTGATGTAAGTAAAACAAGTATAATTTTAGCTTTCCCTGTTCTCACTAAGCAGCGTACTTACTAGTGTCACTACATAAAAGCTAGCTAGCTATGTTGGTAACTAAAAAAAGCTGTATCATGAGAATCATTTATGCTTGTCTTTTGACTCACATTGTTGAAAAATCAGCATTTGGTCGAGTTTACTGTTTTGTTGTTTAATATGGAAACTTTCTCACACTGTCCATTAGAAGTGGACTGCTGAAACCGTAAGTATGAAGTGCCTTGTTATGCTATACTATCAAGTTCTTCACTGGGTTTTGTATGAAAAGCAAACAAAGACACTTCTTCGTGAAATCAGAAGTGCCCAGATTATATTTCACATGTGTGAGTTTCCTTGTTTTTATTAAAATTAAGTTTGCTCATTTGCCATTTTCAGACTAGTTTGAAATGAGGATCACCTTGTATCCTAGGAAACACAGTGAGAATTTTATATGTGATCACATTTTTATCCATGTTATGAAAAAAGCAGATGGTAATTAGGTGCATTATTCATAGGAAAGCTTGTTGAGCGCAGTGTCTGTATGGTTCCAGCTTCGATTAGAACTTGTTTGGAAGAACTACTTCATACCTTTCAATTGCACCTCATTAAGTGTAATCATTACTCTTCTGTGGCCCCAGCGTGCTTTAATTTGTGCAAAACAGCATACACGTTATTTAGAAAAAAACCTGCAAATTTCTGGGGTCCCTTTCATTCTACTTGACATCTGTGTGACCTTTCTGCCCATCTGAATTCATTATTATTTATTGTGGCTGTGAATGTGCCTTGTGAGAGACCACTTGGCAGTGGGAGAGGTGCAGAGCTGTCCTGCTCCAGGGACAGCAACTGAGCCATTGGAAGAGACCAGTTCACCCACTTAGGTAGTGCCAAGGATGCTGATGGCACGCTTGGAGGCTGGGCCCAGCTTGCATAAGAAGGACAGATGTCAGGATTCCCATACCTCCAAGCCTTCCGCCACAGACAGAGTGATGGAGCAGAAAAGGCACAGCCGTGCTGCAACAACAGCATGACCGCACCAGGATTAATGTTAGCTCAATGTTACCTACATATTTGCCTATTTAGGTGAGTCCTAAGTCATGCCCAGCAGGGTGACTAGAAGTTACCGTTAGACGCTTGGCTAACCAGGACTTTTCTTCTCCCCTCCAGGGATCTTTACCCCCTACTGTAGGAGTCCAAGTCAGGACAGCATTTTAGGACAAAGAGAATCTAGGGCAGTAAAATCCTATTGCAGAGTCAAAAGTAATGGCATCCTCCATTTCTGAGTCTGACAAACTGGGCACTCCTGTAAGTACTAGGACAAAAACTGTGTTATCCAAAGTTAGTGAGAAGATAGACAGTAATTTCTGTGGCTTGTGCTAAGAAAGAGCCTCAGTTCCTCTTCAAACAACACACTTGCTTCTCACTTTGCAGCAGGATGCATGCTAGCCCACATCCGAACAATTACATTGCCAGGTAAACAAGACTTGCCATCTGCCTTCTATCTTAGAATCTCATACTCCCAAGAAACATAGCTGGAAAGCTAGAAGTAGCTGCTCTCCTTTCCACTTTTGATATTGTCTTGATTTGTTCACAATTAAGCTTTCTGTTTGGATAGGACACAAATCCAGGTGGTGGCAGCTTCCCTTAACATCTGCAGGAAGGACAGTGGCCTTGCTTGTAGTGCCAGATCTCTGCAGCATTCAGGACAGTTGAGGTATTGCTGTCTCCAAAAGCTGGCAGGCCTTTGAAGCAAATCAAGTTGACATAATTCCAGGAGATCACACTAAGGATGTCCAGATCTCTGTTGGTAGTTCTGCTAAAAGCTCACTGTATTCCCTCCTCCTCTTGTGGCTTTTCAAATGCCACAAAATGTAGCCATGGACTTTTTCTCTCAATACTGCAAGTTTGCTGTGTCCTGAAGATACTAGTAATCCTATATGAAAGAGCTGATGCACCTCTTCTGCGTTGATGCAGCTAATACAACACACCACATAACTTCTCTGGGGATGCAGACACTTCTCTGTCTCTTTCCAAAACATGAATCCAATATTCAGTTCTCGTTTCTCAAAAGTCTTTAGCAAGCTATCCCCCTCAAAACCCCAAAAAATAAATTCAGGTGTTTCTACTTTTGTAGCTTTGCCACTTAGAAGGCAGAAGCGTATACAAGAAAAACCAGTAGGATGGTCAATAGAGCTGAGTTATACCAGGGTGACTGGATGGGACCCCCACTCAAAGCCTGATTGCCATTGTAAAACATCCACCTGGAAGACCACAGAGCAACCACATGGCTACATATATTCTTACAGAAGTAAAAGGTTCACCTGCAGCACAGGATTTCCAGTGAGCCATACAGTCCTGACTAAGGAACTACCCAAAAATGAATGACTGGGAAGTAGGACACACCACACACAAGTGTCCTTGCTTCTCACTGAAAAAAAGTCTTGTCAGCCTAGCCCAGTCTTGCACTTGGGCTTCTTCCAGAGACTTCTCTGTAAAAGAAACCCAAGAAGTCCTCACAGATGGCACTCAGACTTGGAGATCTCCATATGGAAAATATTTTTGGAAAGACAAATAACTGTAACTGGGTCAGACAAGGATTATTTTTTTCATATTGCCCCTGAAAATAAAGAGGGGTAAGGCTATTGTTTGTCTGCTTATGCTACACAGAGTCTTCTGCACCCTTCCACAGCACCCTTCCACAGCACGCTAAAGTGGGCAAATAAGGATACTCAAGTGCATATTAACACTTGTATCATGCAAGAAAGTGTGTGTGCACATATGTTTAAGAGAGAAGCTCTTTAAACTTATCAGTACTGTAGATGTCCTTTTTATTTATTTTGTGGTTAGGATATTGGCAGCTTCTACTACATCATCTGCATTTCTGAAGAAATTAATTTCATTTTTTCCTTACTGACAAACTAATGCTTTTAATGTCTTTGTCCTTTGCAACAGACAAAACACTTGTAGACAGTGTGACAGTGTTAACTGTATCCTGCAGAAACAGATTGCTTTGAAGTAACCATCAATATACAGATGCAAGGGTCCAAATAAACCTGGTAAAATATATACTTGACTAAACAATGCATCAACACATTTCAGATGTGTTCAACTCAGTTGAACTCCGTTGTTCAATGCATCAACTCAGCTCAGGGATAACTTTTAGGCTAGTGACAAGACTTTTGTTGGCTCACCTTCTGGTGCCTCTGGTAATAAGATATCTGTATTGCAGTGACCTATCAGACAGCTAAAGGCACACATCTCTAAGCACAACGTTTCTGTCAGTGCTGTTAGTCCCATTTCACATAAGACCCCAAATGAACCACAGGAAGGCTGAATTAATTGTGTTCTTCCTCCTATAGCCTCCCACCTACACAGTAGCCATGAGTTCCAGGCTCAATAGAAGCACAAGACAAATAAATGGGTTAAATGGGTTCTCCTTCTCTCCTTGCTTACTTCCTTCCTTCCTTTCTACTGACAGTTCACAGCAAAGCAGGACACTGCCTGCTCCAGACCAGCCTCCATTACTACAGAGGTCACTGATAACCACTTGCTTGTCTGGGCAGCCAAGCCTGATTTAGGTGCGTGTTTTCTCAAGCATCTAGTGATGCTAAGCCAACCTCTTCCCCTCTTCCCTCCTCTATTTTGCCAACAAAATAAAAAGTATAAATGGTCCTTACTTGTGGATATACCTGTCCTCTTTCACAGATGGTGGCTTGCTGTCATTACAGAAAGCCTTGATAAGAGAAGTCTAATTTGTGTGAAGGAGAGAACAGTGTCCTGTGAACAGGTCTCTTGTCCTGAGGGTGTAGTCTGGTGTAGCTGCTGGCCAAAGGCCATGCCTCATGACACAGCTCTGCTTCTCAATCACATGCTCTCATTTAGGAAAAGTCAATTTCTGAGCCCATCTTGCTATGAAGAAACAAAAAACCCCAGTCTACAACTGATTTTAGCCACAGTGATGCTGACTAAATTAGACAAGAATCTGAAATGTTGGGCCTGGTGAGTGTTTAGTCCATTTGTCCCAGTATCAGTATTCATATCTAAATTCCTAACCTCAGGTGTCTGTCTCAGTATGGGACTATTTAGCATCCTATTAATGGCCTTTTCCTAGAAAAACCCAAATGTTCGCCAGCCCAACCATCCCATGCTCTACCAACCCACCTATCAAATCCTCTGGACCTCCTAATTGCTTTTCCAGAACAGGCACATGTTTCTGCTATAAGTTTTATCATCCAAGTTGAAAATATGAAGTGAAGCAAAAGAGATGGAATTTCATAATCAATTAAATACTACAGAGGGAACTGTAATAAGTAGACTCCTCATTTTCAAACTGAAGTCAGTCATCTTGTTAAGCCTCCTTGAAGCCATGGCAGAGTCCCCTCCGTTCGCTTCTGTAGCCCCAGAACTCAAGGGGACCCTGCATGTTGGGAACATACTGAGATCTTTCTGCAGGACTGAGTAAGACCTTGCTCCAAAGAACTGTAATCAGTGGCTGCACCCTTCCTTGATGTAAATGCTTGATGTGTCTGGTCTGCAGTGAGTCTGTCGTTCTTTTGGTATTACCGAACCACTACGGTCTGATTTTCTCTATGTGCCTTGTAGTATGCTCTCTCACTTCACAGCTCAATATAAAAATGGACTAACTATTAGAGAAGATCTTTAAACAGCTAGAAGATGTTGGGTTTGTGGCTAATAAGTAGCATGGGCTTGTGAAAGATAAATGCATGCCAAATATGGGCGAGGCAATTCTATGGCAGAAGGGAACAATTAATGGGAAGAAGGTCCAGGCTTTCACTCCTTTCACAGATGAGCTTGTAAAAAACAAGTTTATAGTACTCTGGAGTGAGAGGAGGACCTGGCCCAAGTGAATTACAAGACAGTAAGATCAGTATACATGAAGTGACAATTAAAGTATCAAGGCCCTGGGGATTTTTTCTTGCAGCATCTGATACTTGCGTCTCACAAAATCTTACCCATTAAATTAATTCAAATGGGCTTGTGCAGATTTATCATGTGGACATAAATGTGCTGAGGAAGCAGGGAATCATCCTGTACTGCACAGGCCATTGCCATACATGTACATCAAATATTAAATTGATGAAATGCATCAATCGCTGCACAGACCATCACTTTGGACATCATTGTCACTGAATTGGAGGAGGGTCTAAGAGATATCTGGATCCTGTAGAGTGAACTCCCAGCACTAAGGAGACCCACGGGTGCCACCAGTATGGGCTACTCAAGTTATAGCCCATAACTGCAGCACCACCAGATACTGAATGAGTGGGAAAAACTATGATCCCACCAGAGGACTGAAGTATGTTGCATTGGCAGGTGTCTCTCTGAGGACATAAAAAGTAACTACCTACTGTGGGTGAGTGGAAAAATTGAAAATGAGCTAGGAGGGTCTTTCTAGTTGGATATGTTCCTTGATGAAGAGCTGATCTTTGGCTCTGCTCACACACTCCACCTGAAGCCAGTGGACAGCACAGGGGAAAGCAAAGAGGAGGGGCAATGAAAGATGGTGATGTTAGGGATAGATGGACCAACACTGTTCCTTTTTAAGGTGCACAAGCTTCCCTTGCCTGAATGTGTGCATTTCTAAGAGAGAGGTAAAGAAAAAACAACTCACTGCTTATTGTGAAAGGTTACGGGAGTAAAAAAAGAAACATAGAGGTAACGTAAGAAAGATGTGTCTTAGTACTGGTATGGCAGTCAATTGAATGTGTGTCAATTCCCCTTCTTCCTCTCTTCACTCAATATATATACTTAGATGTGAGCAGAGACATTGTTAATCTCGGATCCCAAATGCCACTTTGATAACTGCCAAGATTTTTTTGGGGGGACTGCTGTAGCAGCAATAATATGACGTTATGTTTTCTGTCCTGATGGACGATTGTATGTGAAGTGCTCCTGTCTCCAATATGTACAATATTTCAAACTTTCCTGCCAAAAATAAAAATGGAAAAAATCAAGAAAGCCTTGAGGCAACAATAACTTATTTGACATCGAGTTACATGGGTTTTACATGTTTATTTCCTCAAATATTCAATTAAAAGCTTACTTACTGTGGCAGATGTCATATCACATGGTGCATATGCTCCCTCTCCAATACAGAGCAGCTTTTTAGAAATGACTGCCAAAATGTTGTAAGAACTTTTATAATGGTTTCAGGATGAAACATAAAATGTAATAAGTCACACATTTTGGTGAGTATTTTATTGATCATTTGGTACTAGCTTTCTGTTTGGGGGTGGTTTTCTTTTTATTTTTTGGGGGGCGTTGGGGGGGAGGGGGAAGGAGGAATATTTTCCATGAAAAGAAGGAGAGAAAGAAATTGTTGGGGTTTTTGAAACTGGGCATGGAGGCTTTGCTGTGAAAAGGCATCTGAAGCGACCTGAGACAGGTTTTTTTTGGTCTGCTCTTGTTCCCACGTGTGAAAAGCAAAAAGATGTTTAACTATTACAAAGAAATACTTCAGTAAATGCTGTTCCACTGAAAGCATTTTCTTCTCTGAAAAAAATTTCTGAAAATTCTATTGTTGGCCATTTGGTTAGCTATTATGCGGGTAAAAACCAGGCTGTTTTCCAAAATCCTTGTCTGATTTCCATTCATAAATTAGTGCATGTGTTAACCAAACTTAGATTAAATATTAAATTGATGTAATGCATTTACATCTATCCAGATCGGGTATAGCCACCTGTTATACCTCACATTACCATAATTACATAAGCCAGTCATTAACGACTTTCAAGAAAAAATATGTTTTCTGGTTGATGGAGTTGTTCCATACTGGATATGCTGCATGCTTTCCCATAGGATTTAAAATCAAGCCCTGGTTCAAGGACGCTGGACTACCTACATAAGGGTTTAATCAGCTATAATGATCTTCATGCCTTTCTTTTGTTTGGCACTAGTTAAACATCTCTGAGAAAACTCCAAGGCATCAGGAGAAAAGAGCTGTGAAAAAGAAGGCTGAAGGGAGTAACACTTGTATTTGCTTGTGCCCCAAGGAATAGGTTCCCTGGAAAGATATTACTGTCTTGTTCAGCAAAGGAGCATCAGACCTAGGAAAGAGGATCAGTTTTTACAACATGACCATAACACATGCCAGCTGACATGTTACACACAGGACAAGAGTGAGGCAGTAATATGGATCTGTCTTCGCTAGCGTCAGTGTCTGCTCCAATCTCTATAAACAACACATGTCAGCGCTGGATCAATATACTTGAAATGACAGGGTTTTATGGATTTTGAGGAGCTTTTAGGACCAAAAAAAATAAAATTCCAAAGTGTCTTCATTGCAGAGTAGATTCTGACTGAACCTTGAACACAGCACTTAGCTCTCTGTGGTTGCCCACAGAGTCTTTAACCCTAACTTCATTCACAGTGCTTTCAACCCAGGACAGCTAGTGTTTAAATTTAAGCTTTTATTTCACTTCAGCATGGACTTATGATCCAGTTTCTTTGCCACAAGAAGATAGGCTAATCGAAGCCCATGGCTGTGAGGCTCCCAAAACATTTCTATTTCCTCTTCTGGAAATGATTCAGAGCTGAAACTCCATGTTTAGCTTCTTTCTACGGAACTTCTACAGTATTCAAGCAGAGAAGCTATGCACACACACACACAAAAAATACTAGGCAAACTCACTTGTTTCAGATCAACAAGATAAAATCTGTGTTAGATATATCTGTATATATACGCCACTGGCCACACAGGCAAACGTACACAGGAAACACCCACACAAATAAGAACATCATCGCAGCCTGTTTCCCTGATCCCGTTTCCCTCTCTGGGTGACCAAGATGAAAGCCCATAAGTGGAAAACATATACATATATATAGATATATACAATGTTATTTCCTCCTTAGATACGCAGTCTATCCAGTAGCTGTCACTTAGATCCCCAGCTACTGGCACATGCACATACAGGAGCCCGATGCCTGCAGCCCCACTCCAACCACTGGTACTCAAACCTCCTCTCTTTCAGACACACACACACAGAGGCACTACTCATCCCCCAGCAAGTGGCCTTGGAGACCCAGGCTGTCCAACTGCTGGCCCCCAAGTGGCCCTCCTTCCCTGGTACCTCATGCACATGTAAGCATGTGTCTCTCTGGTTGTAGAGCTGTGGTCTCTCTAGTGCCTGACCCTCAGGCTTCTTGGTCTCTCCGACAGCTGGCTCCCAGTCCTTCTTGTCCATCCAGTATTCATCCCACAGCATCCAGCCTCTCTGATACCTGACTCCCATGGTTGGAAAGGTGTACTGACCAGCAGCCTCTACACACAGCCAGGCCCTTCTAGCTCATCAGGCAGAGGAACACCACCGGGAGTGCACAGTACTTGCAGTTTGGTTAAAAGCAGATAAAGCACTTTATCTGGTCAAATGTCTGCTTTTTCACTGGCCATCCTTTGGAGAGGATGTTCCTGGGATTCAATGACATTGTATGCATTTTTCACCACATGCCACAGGCAGGTGTTTCAATGAAAATTACCTTTTAAAGTAAGACTATGTTTTGTAAAACACACAAGGGAGATTCATTCCCTCTTGGAGGAACTGGCTATACTAGGATCTCAAAAAGGTAAATAAAACTTGCAAAATGTTGTGCTGTCATGTAATTTCAAATTGTAGCACAAATTTCAGAAATGAACAAAAATTCTCATCTGCTTAGATACTGTAGTTTACAACTGGATTCATTCAGATCAGCTGGTAAAATTCCATTAGGGACTACCATTAGATGAACAAGCAAGTGAAGGAGTGCTCACTTTGTAGAACCCAGCCTATAAGAACATGTTACTTATCCCAGGTCTGACACAGCAATGAAACAAACTGTACAAAGTATTTAAAGTTGAATGCTACTTTGAGCATAAGGAAACTGAAATTAAAGAGCAAACAGCACATTTTACATATATACCAATCCCAGTATTACTGAACGTTTTTTAATGCGTTCCGAGCTTGCAACTACTATTCCTTGGAGACAATTGGTCCTTTGTCATTTTGATAGAGAAACATACAAAAGAGACATGGGAAGCTTGTTCCATCCGCCCACGTTTCCCCATTATTGTTGGACTGCTCCCTTCAGCAAGTTTTGAAATACATTTACTGGTTCAGTTTCACACAAATCCAGCATTTCTCATTCTGTTATTGATTTTTACACCACCATCCAAGGTGCTTCAGGGTTTGGAATTTCCTACATGACACTGTGCTAATTTTTTTTTTATTTATTTTTATTTTCCCACTTCTACCACTACTGTAGTTATACAGAGTGTATTACTTTAAGCCACTGATATTAAACCGTACTCCTGGTGCTCAAAAGTTGTTTCATATTGACCAGTGCCTTTAATTAAAAAGCAGATGAGATCAATGCCAGCAACCTCACAAGAAACTCTGAGTGCTGACAGCAGTCACATTAGCACAGTAACTTTGGGAATTGCTCTTCTGAACTATCCATGTCCCTGGAATGCTGGGCTGGATTTCAAAATGTGCATTTCTGCCAGATCTTGTGAGGGATAAGAAGGTTACCCAGAATATGTCCCATAAAAGTAAAGCCTTTAACAGGGTGCTTCTCCACAGAAGCAGTTACCCAGAATTACTGTGAAATCCAACTTGCAGAGCAAAGCTGGTAAGGAAAGAAAATGCTGGAATTTATTTTCTTGCATTTCTTGCACTGAAAACCAGGGCCTCTTTGAAAGGCTTAATCTGCCAGCAAAGTTTCCACAAAAATAACTTGTGGTTTAGTGTCTCTATTGACAGCAAAAGGCACAGACCAAATATCAACACAGGCATACTCTAAAATGTGTGCTTACAAGCTTAGTTTGTTGAGGAACCAAGAGCATCATCTGTAACAGCAGCAATTTCTCCCTGGATCTTTTGGAAAAGAACGCTGCCTACATCTGCACTGCCTTTTATGAAGTAATGGCTGCTCTGGGCTCTGTCCAAAGGCACATGCTGGTGAAGGAGAATAGGCACAAAGATCCCTCTTGATTTTGGAATCTTGAGTCTTAGGGGAACACTGTAGTCTGTACCTACCGTGCAGCTCTGTTCAGCCACGGAGTGAGAACTCCATTCCAGTCTGACACAGGAAAATTCCTGCCCACTCGCAACTACCGAGTGATAATGAATCTGGAAAATAAATAAATAACTAAAATAGAGCTGAAACATTGGCTGGCTTCCTTCAGGCATCAGGAACCTTGGTGCTGAATCTTCTGTTATCACAAGCATTTGTGGAAGCCAAAAGATAAGTTTCCATCTTCTGTCCATACCCATATGGAAAAATGGGAGCTAGACAGAAAGTCAGCATCAGAAATTGCTCAAAATTACTCTGAGGTTGCTGAGAATTAGTCCTTTGAGTAAATGCATGCACAAGCCTTTGAACCAAAGAAGCAAGTAGCATGTAGGCAATTTTTCTTTGTACAAATCCCAACCCAGTATCCAAAAAGAAATTTGGATTCACATTAAGAAGCCTAAACTTAGGCTTCCACATGTGAGCCAGATGCCCAAGATACCACCACAGTCATTGGAAACTTAAGAGCTATTCAAACACACCTAAAGCTCAATTGCTACATTTGAGCTGAAGAGCTGTAAAGCTACATCAAATTTTAAAGTCTATATCTGCAAGCTGAACCCCATCCCCAAGTCTCTCTGTGGCAAAGAATTGGAACTGGGCAACAACAAATGGTTGTAGCAATAACCAGACTTACTCCAGGCTCTACCTGGGACAAAGAATTTGGTCACAGAAAGGCTGAACATGTGCTCATACACTAATGAAACAGGTGATTCCTGCCAAAAAAAAAAAAAAAAAGACAAAATGAACACACAGTTCTTGCCTTGATTTGACAGGTCAGGTTTAAGATCTTGTTACAAATACTGTTTTCAACCTGGTTTATGGCGTCATGCTCAGTGTGTGAATAACTAAGAAGGTGCTTGCTACCAGCCATCCACAAGTAGGAGATTGAATTACATTAGAGCTTTGGGGGATTTGTTTTTAATCAATCACTGTCAAGGGACATCATTTTCTGCATGTCTCTCCTCTGGGGCATGCAGCAGTTCTCCCCTTCGAACTTACCTTTGACAGTCACTGCTCAATTTCATTTTTTCTGTGAAATACTGGGACTTTCAGGTATGTCCATATTGCAAACAGGATTGATAAGAATATTGATTTTTCCAGAAATTGTACATAATTTGTTCGAGGGAGAAACTACGCTATGGTTCTGTGGTCTGGAAGCAGAAATGTGGACACTGACCAGAAAATATCATTGCTGGGAAATATTGGGATAATACTTTTAGTAATTTAAAAATTTGATGCTAATAAAAATGCCTAAATATGTTGTAACAGGTTATTGGAAAGAAAAAGTAACTTTCCTATATTCTTGTATGCTGGTAAAACTGCATAGATCTAGTTTGTTTTACATGTGAAGCAGTGACCTGTTCCTGCTGTTCCAACCGATTTTATTAATAAAGGTTTTCTGAGGTGAATGCATCTGATACCAAAGACAAAGTCGCTAGGAACCGGGATAGTTAAATTAATTGTTTGGGGCTTTTAACTCAACTCTACCCTATTATGATTGAGAAATGTAGTCATAATATATGAAATTGACTTAATTATTGTAACCAAGCTAGGAGATGGCAGCTCTGGGCTGGTGATATTGGCCTGCAATGGTACACAACCAAAGGGAAAACGCTTTTTTACTAAAGATTCTATCTTTCAGAAAACTTTGCTTGCTTATCTGGTCAATAATTAAAGAGGATTTGTTCTGACCTGCCAAAGAATATTAAAAGAGCTACCTGAAACAATCTTGCAAAGTACTTTAAACGTGTGCAGTAACAGAAATTATTTGGCCCACTCAGATCTCGAAGTTCAATACTCATTTACTGGAGTCCCTACTGAAAGATGGGTACTTCCAGGGGTTGACTCTTCTCAGCTGTTAGACTGTTAGCTGCAGATGGGATTAATTGTTTCCTGTTTCCCTGCACTAATTGAAGAGGAAGCCAAGATAACTAAGACAGACTAAACCCCAGTTTTAGATGGTTGCAGCTGAATGAGTCCTTCCCTTACACTTTTCTGATTTGGAAACCAAACATTCTCTCTAGGGGAAAATTTTTCCAGGTATATACTGTAGATATATGCACCTGCATATGGGACTGCGCGGTCCTATTCACTGATGTTTGAGTAGCTTTGTCACAAGGTAGGTAAAAGACTATGCTTTCTTTTGATGCCTGAGACATCAAAAGTGAGAGTGAAACTTGGGCCCCACTTGCACACAACATGTAGTTGCCACACATGTGAGCCCCTGCTACACAATGCAGGTCTCAGTAGATGGTGAGCATACTCAAAGTAGAATTGGGCATGGGCTCTACCAATGAGACAGTGATGCACCAGACAAATCATTTCTTTTTTTCTGGGTTTTGGGCCATGTGGGTCAGTTTGGAAAAATAAGTATTGGTCTTCAAGCCAAATACTACCAAATATTTATGTTCATATGAATATGTTCAGAATTAGTATTGTAAGACATTTTTCTTTTGGAAACATTGTATTGTCTAAAACTTAGAACTGACATTATTACCAGTCTGGTCCTCAGATAAAACTGTTTTTGCAAATGTAAAGGCTATGGATTTACAGCAGTAAGGAAAGAAAAGCCCTTGGAAACAGCATGGGATCTTGGCTCCATTGAAATAAATGGTAAAATTTTCATTGACTTCAGCAGAGCTGTGATTGCACACACTGTTGATGAATTTGTGCATGCAGCTGCTAAAGCAACTGTGAGCACTTCCAGCGCAATTTCTGAACATAAGAGCGAGAGTGACACACTTCTACAGGTTAATTGGTCCATACCTTCATTAAATCATCCCTTTTATTCCCCTTTAAAAATATTTTCCTTTTAGAGGAATGCATCACATATGAAAATTGTTCTGCTGCTGTTCTTTGCAACACTGGATGTGAACTACACATACTGATCCACTCTGTAGGAAGTACAAGACAACAGGGAGTATTCTCTCTCGTTGTAAAGTAAATAGAGCCTACCTGTTCTGTAGTAGTGATTTAAACTATCTTAAATTCATCTTGGATTCACATTTATCATGTTTGGTTTCTGCCCATGTATTTGGGAAATTTTAAAAACTGCTGTTTTCAGATTCACTGAAATATGAAAAAAACACATCAGTTAAAAAACAAACAATGTATGTGATAATAGAACACAGATACACTGGGAAAACATGAAGTGAATAGTCAAGTACATGGCACAGATCAGAGGTGTTAAATTAACACACAGTGAAAATGCACAGTTATTCTGAGGAAATGAAAAATGATCAGCAGATCCACACAAATCGAAGCAAAAAAAATTTACTCTGACCTGGTGCTTCTCTAAGAACTCAGTTTTTTTCTTTTTTTTTTTTTTCTCCCTAGGAGAAGATGCTCTAAACTTCCTAGAAGCAGACACTCTGGAAATAATTAACAGCAGCATCAGTTGATCTTTGTGCACTGTTTTAGAGATCAGTCTCCTCACTAAAAAGCGGGGTTAATAGATGCATCCAGATTACTCATTTTCAGCTGTTTCTAGTTTAACTAACATGTAAAATGCTATGTACAAGAGCCATGGTTTGGAGGCATTGTTTCTACATTCCTTTTTTAATTTTAGCAGCTATATTTTTTCCTCTTAATCCCTATAATAATCCTGTTTTGAGGCATGCTTAATTATTTAACTTCGCCATTCTCTCAGGGAAATTATGGACTAACTTGCATGCATGTTATTAATACAAAGCACCATTTTGTTAGCTAATTTAGAATTTCACACCCACATCAAACAGGCAGATGTCTATAATCTATTATTTGTGATCCCGCTCAACTGCACCGAGCGGACAGAGCCCCTACTCCTGTTCCCGCTCCCTCCCCGCTGCCAGGGCAGCATCCCGCCCTCCGCTCCCCTCGGAAACCCAGCCCCGCGTACGCTGATGCTCCATCATTTGAATCTCCCAGTTTCACAGCCTTTCTCCCTTAAGGCGCCAGCCATGCTCAGTGGACACAGCTGGCTCCTCTTTTCTTTTTGGAAGTTTTTTGTTTGTTTGTTTTTTTTTTTTAAATTCCTTCACTACTGCTTGATTGCCATTGGATACACCCTGGCTCGGCATATGCTTCTTAGCTTAATTGTGACCATTTCTCACCCAGGTTTGGGCCCCACCAAACCAACTGCCAGAATTTCTCCCAGAAAAGGGGGAAAAGGCAAACTTAAGCTCTCCTCTCACATGGTTTTGCTTTTAATTTTGAAATGAAGAGCGTATATTTATTTCAAAAGGTTATGTGTCCCTTTTCTTCATTCTTCACTCTCACATC
This sequence comes from Gallinago undulata, assembly GCA_026546715.1. Taxonomy (NCBI): domain Eukaryota; kingdom Metazoa; phylum Chordata; class Aves; order Charadriiformes; family Scolopacidae; genus Gallinago; species Gallinago undulata. The sequence continues at coordinate 91,590,584 of JAOTQQ010000012.1, forward strand.
CATTTTGTATTGCAGCTACTTCATTTTAAGCCTTGTACAGCACAATGTTGTTTCTACTGTAATGCTGTTTAATGTAGCAACACAAACCTGGCAAGTGACCTGAATTTCACAGATCAACTGCAACCACACAGGAGACGTGGGGACCTGCAACAAGAATGTTTTGTTTCCTTTCTTGATGTTCTAATTGCTGCCCATGATCCAACTGCTCCCCCATCTGACCTTGTATGCAATTTTCATTGCTTATTCTTTGGAGGCTGTCTAGATGTATGACATGTCTGCAATTCTTCTTGGTAGAATGCATATTCAGCACCTGATCAGCTGCGTGTCTCTGGGCATGAGACAGTCTAAACAGAGTCGTAACAAATTAATTATGTGATGTACAGGGTGTCTTCAAGTGTGTCATAATCATAGTGTACAAGCCAGATTCAAAAGGCAAAGCCCTATGCTGCTGAATATTTTGCATGGACCATCTGAGAGTCCAGATGTCTTAATAGAGCTTCTTTCTAAAAGCAAGCAAGACTCTTTAGACAACCCAAGTGGCTGGAATATTGGTACAGGCTTGTAAAACCTGATGATGCTTTGAATACATCATGCATCTTTCCTATGATTGTCTTTCTTCCAGCACTTTTCTTCACACAACACCTTGAATCACTTGTACAGAGACACAGAAAGAGTGAGGATGAGGGTAGAGGATGCAGATGAGAAACTGAGATAGATAGCATCAGCTTCTTTTGCCAGTACTTTTACAATTCCATATATGTTCATTGTATTCTGCATCCATCAGCCACTTTCTCTCAGGGCCAGAGCACACTCTACCCGCAAACCTTTTGTGCACTCTTCTTGAAACATGTTAAATTTCTCCTTTCATTTCCTGTGGTTTTTGTTAGCTAGAGGACTAGATCATTCTGGACTGGAGCATTCATTTTCATTAGAAGTTGAAGATCACCTCATGAGTATGGATTAACCTAGCAGTAAGACTTAAAACTCTTGGTGACAGCTTTATTTACTCATGTTTCATACACAGTATGTTCCTTATATCCCATATGCCTTCTCCCTCAGAAACAGCAACCTTACATTCACAAAAAATCTAGTTTTACCAATATATTTTTAGTATACATCTATACATTACTAAATGTAGGTCTGACCTGGAAATCCTCCTTCACAGTTAACTTTGGCAATGAACAAAGAAAGTTAATGTGGCTTTTTTGGGGGTCTATTTCTACTTTGTGAAGGGGTTCTTTTTTGTAACAGGAGAACACCAAGCCAGTGACTGGATCAAGAGAGCTGGAGCTGTCTGGGAGTACTCTCTTCAAGATGACCAAAGGAAAGGGGGGAGCCCTCAAACGTACTTTAATTCGGCCCTAAGCCAAGTGAGACAAATCTCCAGGAAGGGGGATGCTCTCAGGTCCCTTGCAGTGAGACCTTCCAGTCCTCAGGGGCAGCATCCTTTTCCTTTCTAGAGCCATCTGACAGACTCCCTGCTGGGAAGATCTCTTCGTTTGTTAACTTCCCCATCTGCTGCTGCTGGCATGGTGCACCTAGAGGCCATCTCTGCCTGGCATTTTGCTTGATGGAACCTATGTCCAGTGGCAAGGGGCTGCAAAAGATTTATGGATCCTCCAGCAAAGGAATGGAGAGACTTAAATGTACTAGATGCTGGGCTACGCTTTTCAAAGTTAGATGCTCATATTCACTTCTACCATCTGAAAATCTGTAGCAGTTAGTTCCTAAAATGTATTTGCTTACCCTGTCCCGCTATGTATCACAGACTCAGCTTCAGATATACCCCATCTCATTCAAACATGGGAACACATGCTGAAACAAACCAGACAAAGACAACACTGACCTGAATGAGTTTTCTATCAGTTCTATAGCTTGACATATCTTAACCTTAAATGGGAAAGCCACAGAGGACTAACTTGTCTCTTTCCTGAAAGTCTTCTACTGCCCAACTGCCAATAGACAGAGCTAGTATAACCCTAAAATCACGTCTCTCTGTGGGGCATGCTTTCAAGGCACACAAATGTCCACTGACAGAACCATGAGCTGAAACATGCAAATGCACCCATCATCAGTGGCAAATCCTATTATTATTAATGCTAACATTAAGAGAATGTAACTAATGGAGTAACACTTCTGGATTTGTAGCAGAAAAACATCAGGACTAAGGAAGTGAAATTATATTCTTGGGAATGAATTATTTACTACATGTGTACAACCAGCAGGAAGAGAACCACAGGCTGAGGAAAATATGTTCAAACTTACCAGTAAAAATAAATACATGAAAGTATGATGTGAACATCAGCTACATTTCCTAGGCAAAAACTCCACACGGGGGCCTAAAATCCAACTATATTTGCATTTTGACATATTATCACCAGAAAAGACTTAGCAATGCATCCCCCGAGGCAAGGGAGTTCAATACTGCCAGGCCATCTGGGCTTTTTTCTTATGGGTGGAAAATTCCTCTGCTCCCAACTGTCCTATAGGATTGTATAGAGGGAAGTAAAGAGGGTAAATGAGGGATACCCCATCTTAGAAGCAATGAAGCTACTGCAAGGAATCATGCAGACAATAAGTCTGTACTCTTAAAGAAAGCAGAGATGCTTTTGTGCTGCCTCCCTCAACCTAAGTCATCCACTTCTTCCCCTTTCTTCCCAATCTTGATGAGCTCGCTATTATTTATCTGCTGTAACTCTTCACAAAGCTGTTGCCCTTCCTCTCTTTCTCATTATCCCTCTGAGCAGATCCCCTCTCTTTGATTTGCCATTACCCCTTATCCCAGGCACATCACTACTCCTCACTCACACACACACGAGTCCCGAAGAGAGGTTACGATGATGCCTTTTGAAGGCTGCAAAGAGTGGAATAAATGGGAAGGGTGCTAAAACTCTGTGGGTCTAGTTTGATGAAGCAATTGAGGGTTGCACAATGTTTGCCTTTATGGGGATAAAGGAAAGAGTTACTGTGCTGCTCACAGAAGGTTCAGAATTCAGAAGAAAAAGGAAAGCTCTTTGAAATGCTGTCATGGGAGTGCCCACTTTGAAGCTGTGCTAGGAAACCTGTCCTGGAGTGTTTATGCTCTTGGGACAACTCAGCCCAGATGTGACAGCAAAAACTGTGATGCTTGAGCTACTGTTACAAGACCTTGCCATGAGGAATCCCTACATGAGTGGGAATTAATGGAACCAAAGTACATTTCGATCAATGAAGTTATGCTGATATGCTTTGAATCAAACAAAGAAACTTGGGTCTCTACTGATGCCTCCAAGGATGGCCCTGGGGCAATGCTGTTCCAGGAGAACATAAGCGACGCACTTGGCTTTCCATGGCATCTGTTACAAGACTGATGGCTGAGCCTGAACAAAAATGTGCCTCGCTGTAAGTAAAGTTTAGGGATGGCCCACAGATTTATGAAATCTTCAAGGCATATGTAAGCTTAGTGGCTAAACAGAAACTGGTCTTCAGAAATACTTTTTTCTTATATACAATATAATATGTATAAATATTTGTATATATATAGACACATATATTAAGGCATCTGAATCACATGTTTGTATAATCAAGCCTAATGGTGAAACTACAAAGTTAGTTATTTGATTTTCAGACAATGAATGGTAGGCTCTCAGTAAATGCAAAAGTATGGGGCAGACGCAAAGGCAGTCTCTTATTTTGACTTCATTACAGAGAAGTGCACGAGAATTTGTGTGTTCATGCAAGTGGCATCTGACCAAGGTTACAAGGGAGCTAAACCCTGTGCTCTCTTCTGGCTCACTGAAGGTCCTCAGAGCACAGCATAAGGCAAATTTCAGTCAGAGCTTTGAAGAGACATTTATTAAGGTGGTTTCTATTTCCACAAATGAGGGCCGTTGCTGTAGCTAGAGGGAGCAGCTGCAAGCCAAGTGGTGGGTAGGCTGGAAACAGACATCTTCAGTCAGGCATTACCCATGGTAAATAAGAAAAGTCACTTTACGGATTTGCTAGAATTTGGAGCTGGTAGTCAGCAAGTTCATGTCAGACTGTTAAACATGATTTCCTGAATGGGTACTATGATTAATTTGCTTGCACATTGTAAGCCTGCAATTCAAAAGCAGGTCTTTTGTCAAGAGGATTCTGCCAGCCGTGAAGCATGGTGGCCCACAGACAACCTCAGAAGTCTCAAACCATCTGGCTACTTTGATTTTGATGCTACATAAGAAAATATCTCTATCATCTCAATAGCACCTTACATAGCCATTTCTATCCTTACCTTATTTTTACCTGCAACAGTCTACAGTAAAGACCATTTCAAATCCTAACCACCACGACTGCCTTCATTTTACACATCCAGTGGACATAAATTCTTGTCATCTTGTTTTATGCGAATGGCAGGATTTATTAGATCAGACAGGTCATTAAGTAATTTTTTTCTTTAATAATGTCTTTGATTCAGTGAACTCAAATTTATGCTCTGTTATAGTGTGATAACGGCTATTTTTTGGCTAAGAAAGTCAGCAATAAATCTGAATTTAATAAACTGACAATAGATCTCAATGTGAAAGAGATTCAAGGCACTAATTTTCTCAGTTATTTAAAAGCAGTGAATCCTTGCATAACTGCAAGACTAATCTCAAACTAAAAGCACACTCTCTGTAAAAATATCTCAATGATCACAACATGCAATTCTGCTTAATGTGGAGATTATTTTAAGAGCTGTCCAGAAACTGCCCTGGTTGCCAGTGGCAGTGTGCTCTTTTCACCTGCCAAAAAGCAAACAGAATTTAGGATTGTTCTTTTGTAAACACAGCTCTGTTCGTGAACAAGCACATACACACCTCTGTGTGCACTCCGTCCTCCTCTTGCCATCCCCATTCTCTGCAAACACACACAGAAAAAAAAAAAGACTTGAAGCCGGAGAAGCATGGTGGAACATGTTGCCCAGCAAAGTTGTGGAATCTCTATCTTTCAAGATTTTGAAAACCCAGGTGGACAAGGACCTGAGCAGCCTCATCTTGCTCAGAGGTCTGTCTGGTTTTGAGCAGGGGGTTGAATTAGTGTCCACCAGAGGACACATCCAACCTAAATTTTTCTACAATTCCGTGAGCTTGTCAGCTACCTGCGCTGTTCCTTGCTAAGAAATTTTTCAGGAGCTCCATGCACACACCCACAGCTTGTCTACAAAGGGAAAATCACTGGTAAAGCTACACAGATGTAGTTTTACCCATACATATGCCTCACAGCAGATATTGTACGTACATATGCATATATATGTGTGAGCATGTGTATGTTTGTAGATGTGTCTGTGTACATGTGTGTTTGTATAAATATTTTTGCATGTACATATGTATGTATACAAACAAGCCCTTTGCCAGCATCCTGCCCCACTGGAATACCAACGCCTCCACCCTGCAGAAGACAAATGAGTTCTCGTGCAAGGGTTGTGGCTGGGAACTAAGATAGACTGGGCAGGTCCCTCAACATGCTCAAGCGAAATGCAGAAGCAGTGAAAACACAGGGCACAGCTTCACCACAGAAATATCCATGCTCAGGTCATGCCATTCCAGATTCTGGTCATCTCAGTGCACTGGGCAGTGAACAGTTCATCCCAGCTTGTCTTTTGTTTAAAGAACTTGAATGAGGTATTGTATGATGGATATGCATGCTGCATACGGGAATCACTTGCGACTAGGGGTTTTAATGACCTTGTTCTAATTTCTGAAATTCCCTCTAGCTATCATGGGTACTCGGGGCCTGTGTCTCCCAGACCAGTCTTAAGTAGGTATTTTAGGCCATAGACAAAGTAAATACTTCATGTGCATCAAAGGACTGTATGTAGCTCCAAAATGTCTTGGTTCATAAGATGCCTTTGTAAGCTTCTTTTATTAAAGCCTGCCACTTTGTTCACCGTCTTCCACAGTGTTGCATCTGCCACTTACATAGCTTTGAAGAGAGAGGGCATGTGTTGAACGGCTCCAGAGCATTCTAAAACAAAGGCACCAGAACAAAAAACAAGATGTCAGTCTTTTCCTATGTGTCTGGCCTAGATTAGACTCCTGTGTGATAAAGGCCAAGGAAGCGGAAGAACTGCAGTCATAAGGGAATTGTCTTATGTCTATGGTGGAGCAGAAGATGAGGTACTCATTGCTACGAATGGGACCTACTCTCAGCCCTTCTGGAGACAGTCATAAGGGTAAGAATGTCACCTTTCAATATCTGAGCCCTATACTTGAATTTTCTTTTCACACCTCTCCACTTTCAAGAAGAACCCCAGTGAATCACACTGTCTGGCTGTAAAAAGGGAAACTAAAAGAAATGTCAAGTGTCACAGTGGCTTTTTCACATTATCTTTTTGTTGTTCAGACAGGAAGTAGGAGTGCATCCTACTCACGGCGCAGATAGGGTAGACAGCTGCCTCCAGAGTCTCTTTATCAGGAGCGACTGCCCCTTTCGGAGAACCACAGGGTTGTTTTCTTTAACTTTGACAACAGAGTTTTGTTTTCTGGTCTCTATTCTACCAGCCTTGTTCTCTGAGAGGCAATGTTTCAGCGTGTCCCATCTGCTAAAATTTGGTCTTTTTTCCACTTCAATCCACATTTTGAACCATATCCACTCTCAAACCATAGGGGGTGATTGAGATGAAAAATATGTCATTTTAAGTTTGAAAGCCTGATTATCATCTCACTTAATGCAGTAGGTTAGGAACTGGTTGAAATCCACACCATGCTGGGTAAAAGAGCTCAGATGGCATTAATGCTTCAAGTGGAGGAGTAAAACAGCTTCTCTCAAGTTAGGCTTCTTCTTAGGTAAGGTCAGTTAAAAGATCTTGCAGTCACATTTTCACACCACTCGGAGTGAGTGTTGCTGTAGACCCTCCATAAACATTTGTTGCCCCAACTACAGGACAGGTAAGCATTTTACACATCTCAAGGGGGAGATGGCCTGTCAGCTGCTTTCTGGACAAATCCTTTTACTCTATTCACAAATGCATTCTCACTTGGTAAGGTTCAAAAGCTGTGTGCAGTCCAAAAGCTAAAGTACCTTGCAACTATAGCACACGTGTCATAATCTATGTGCTAATAAGGGTTGCAAAGAGCTGGAGCAGCCTGTGCAGATAGCTGCAGGATCACCTTCTCACACGTATGACTGGCAGGTTGAAAACTATCAAGTGTCCTCAGACAGGCAAAGTTATTTCTTCTCTTCAGGAGGACTGACAGTTGCTGCACAGTCCAAATCATCCTCTTTCTAGAGACTAGAGTTAATAACATGAAGAGACTAGTCAGTGATTAGACCAATGGTGTCTCAAGCAGACTCCCTCCTTGGTTATTGGCCTTTCTTTAGAGCTGAGGTTGAATTTCTCAGGGCCATAAATAAGCTCCTACAGATCTGAAAGTAGTGTTTGCGGCCCAATTAGCTTGTAAAGGCTCTTCAAGCAGTTGTTGATGATAGTAATCTGGGCTTGAAGTCTTGGCATGTAAGGGATGCTTGTGATTGTAGCTCATGTTGTCTCACATTGGCTGAAGGTGTATAGAGAGGACAAGGGTCACTTAAGTGCTATCACAAACTAAGGCCTCTGATATAAGGCATCCCTCAGATATGTACCCTATTGCCCATGTGCTGGGCTTTGTTAGTGAGATCATGCCAAAACTCAGGCTAGAGAATTATCAGCTTTCTGAAAGAACACCATTATAACACTGCAGACAAAGCGCTCTTATGTGCTTTGTGTTGTGCAAACTGAGGCCAAGTGGTAAATGTGTCAGTTTAGGAGTGTTTTGGACTCAAGAAGCAATGGAATGTCCTTTATATCTTTCGTAATGAGGGTCTGTTTGGATTAAAATGATCTCCATGTAAGCAAAAAAATTACCAGCCTTCCCATTTCAAAGCTGGCAGGGCTTCTTACACAGGCCTCTATTCAAACAGTGTAGGGGAAGAGGAATAGGCAACTTTTTTGTTTAACTCAAATGACGTGGTGTGTATTTCTAACATAAAAAGCAAGACAGAAAATGAGGTCTGTCTGAGGCAAAAGATTTAGAAGAAAAAGGAAAGTATGAATGTAGGAAGCTGTCTGAAGACAAAGGCAAGGAAAATGAACACTTTTAGTCATTGAAAGAACATGCATTTTTATGAGTGTTAACAGAAATTTGGTGTGATGATTCCTGTAATGACATCCTAGCCAGTACAGCTGGTCTACAGGCAGGAAGGGAAGAAGCTGGATGAACAGTGGGATCTATGAAAAGTCTTTAGAACATGTTTTAAGAACAATTTCAGGCATTTTGGGAAGATGTGAGATTGACAACCTAGTAGGGTTTCAACCATGGTTGAAAACAACAAGAAAATTCCAGCTGAAGAAATGCAAATCTATACATCATCTAAAAATAACTGCAGACATCTATCAGACCAAAAACAGAGCCCAGGAAAGCACTGAGAAGCAGCTTGTCTAAGCCAGGATCCATTTCTCCAAAAGCTGGCAAAGCACAGTGCTGGAGAGGAGATTGCAGAAAAGGTTACTATGTACAATTTTGCCATAAAGATGGATGTAAGGAAAACATGTTTAAGATAAAATGGTGAAATACAATGTACTACCTTCAGGCTTAATTCTCATGGACCCCTGCTATGAAATATTAAGTACCCTTTTCCCTCTATGCAACTTCCATCCTCCTCATAGAGAAAATACCATCCTCTGGCTATGCAAGGAAGCACCAGAATAACCTTCACAGTACTTCCCTTTCCCCCCAGATGAAACTCAGCCTTCTGGTTTTTATATTACTCCCTAAAAGCTCTCCCCACATACTCACAGCACTTGCCTACCTGCTCTGCTTAGGCTCTTTTTGGTTTTTTTGGTTTCTGTTCCGCTCACACTTCTGTCTGTTGCTCTTCCCACCTCTCACCTCATAACACAAACCCAGACCCTGACTTGGCCTTCCCCTGTCACACCTCTGATGACACTTGACCCAACCTGGCTGCCTGTCTGTCTCCATGCTCCTCTTTGCTGCCCTCATGAGCTTCTTCTGCTATAACTTCTCATGGCAACACTCCCTTCCTATCCCTGGCAGTCTCTTGTATGACCATACCATATCTAAACCCACTGCAGACAGCCAGACTATTTTCTCCATCATCTCCCAGCACCGACAGAGACAGGCCTTTTTTTCTGCTGTCACTATCACTGAAGCCAACTTTTCACAAAGATACCTCTTACTCTCTCACACTGCCTTCCCTTTGTCTTTCTTCTCTTCCTCCTCCTTTCTTCTCTTTTGAACAACCCCATACACAAGCCCTTTCTCTGTTTCCACATTGCTCTCAGCCATGACTCTCCCTCAGCCTGTGTCTCCTGAGAAATTTTGGCGAGTTCCTCATCCTCTCTCCACCCTCACCCATCCTTGGATATGGATGCTTGTGTGCTGATGACAACCTGGTCCTATAGGTGTAGGTTTCCTCACAGTTGTGTCTTCATGTTGTCTGTGGCCATGCCTCAACTTTCCCTCCCACCTAAAAGGCTGCTCACCACATCCCGCTCTCTCTCTTTGTTCCCTCAGTTGTTAAATGCCCCCTCCTATCGTGGCGAAGTGTCCCTCGGCATTACCCATTGCTCCTGGATACAATCCCTCACCTGGCATACATGCATCTTCCAGTCCATCAGCACATTTGTCCTCTCCCCCTACTAATAACTTTCCTGATGCTCTCTTGATGCTGTGATTCTTTCCCCCCTTTTTCCCACTGCAAGTTTTATACTGGCACTGGCTCAACTGCAACAACTGTTCCTCCAAGAGCAGGCTGACAACTGCCACTATGAGTTTGTTCTCTCCTTTTTCCATTCACCCGTTTCATGCAGCACTTAGCACAGTGGGCTTCTGGCCCATGAGCGAGGCATCTTAAGCACTGCACTGAATGCAAATATAATCACATGGCTGTGGAAGTTGTTCCTGCCATTCATATGAATAGTTAACTGCTTTTTGTTAATTAACTTTTTGCCGCCATGAAGTTTCGTCGCAAGCTTTATGCTGCTTATGACCAACCCTCTCCTGCAGGAATGGTTGAATAATAGCACCAGCTGGATGCGTCATAATTATCACAGCCTCGGCACTGTGGAAATATAAGACTTCTGGTGGGTGGAAGCCATTCCCTCTTTCTTTTCCTGTGTGCCTGAGCTTATCAGAGGATGTCATTCAAGGTTAAAAAGCTTAGCATCCCTGCTGATCATGCCTTTCCCCCTGGAAAAAACATGTGATGGATATGATCAAAAAGGGTTGTATTTCAACTGCACAGTCTGTTCAGGCTTGTCCTTCTTTACCTTACCCATGGTGTCCCAAAAACAACATGTGACCCTGTGCACATGAAGGATTAATAACTGGGATTCCATTTTAGTGACACTGAGAGCATCAGATCATTGTTGTGGGCCGCTTGTTCAGAAAGCTGGAAGCAAATGAGCAGAAACACAGCGATACTGCTTGCCTCGCACCAGACAGTGGGAGGCTGACTTTGGTTTCGCCACTTTAATGTTTAAATCATTAGGGAACATTGACTCTAGTCACATTTAAGAACTCCCTTGCCTGCAGCTGCCTGTGCCCCTTCTGCTTGTCTGTCAGTGATGTCTTCATGCTATGTTATGAAAAAGGTGAATATATATTTCTTGTTCATAGATGCTAACACATGGAATTTCCATTTCTGTGTCCTCCTCTCTGTTTATAAAAAGATGCCCTAGGGCATTTCTGTTTGAATTCTATATTTTCTAGCAGAAACATAGCTGACCTTATATTTATACTTCCTTAACATCTAAATATGCTGTAAAATTCAGCGAAGGTCAGGTAGAGAGAGGAAATGGTTTAGACTTCTAACCCAGACTGGTAATAACATTAATGTTTCGAGCAAAGATGACGTACTGCAATGCCAGTTGACCATCCTATACTGAGTACATGCTTGGAAAGACTGTCTTGTCCTTCTTGAGGATATGGTTATGCTTCAGTTTACCTAGATTTGGGACTGAGGCCTTACATACTCCATAGCCAGCTCCACTCTAATTGTATTGGCAAAGTTCCTAGATTCTACAACAATCTGGTGGAGGTAAAAGCCAATTCTGCCACTGCTTCTCTTCTACTGTAACAAAGGATATGTTTAATCAAACAAATATCAAGATTAACAATGAGAACAGTGCAATGGTATCTCCATTACTTCTTCAAATATCATTTTCCCTTTATTTAGCAACCTCGGTTTTCAGTACATCGTGGGTTTTTTTACATCAGCAGCTTTTGTCTGAGTTGTGGTATTTGAAGGAAGGATTCTCCCCCAGGCAAAATCAACAGGATACTTTAGAAAAAGGACGTTGCTGTTTCAAATGATGAGGAAAGGCTTATAACAAAAACTGGTCTAACAATGTGTACTTATTCTAGGTTTACATATGAGATCTCTGTGCTGCCTCATTTCTTACTTGCCAATGATTTGTATATTATCGTCTCTACCAATAGAATATGACCGTGTTCTTCTGCTTACATATCCCCTATTTATTTCTTCTTTCTTGTGATATTACCAGAGTGCTTCACAAATACAATCAAAAACAGATTTTTGCTAGAAAGCTACAATGCTGTTTTGGTATAAGGTTAAAAAACCCAAGAATTGTGGACTTATTTCTGACCTTCTGCATGCAGGCCATAGTCTCACATTTGTTGACTGTTAAAAATGCAGATAATTTTAATGTAAATTCCTTGGAAAAAGCAACTAAGTGAGCTGTAGTATTCCCTTGCCTGGACTGACCTTATGACTAAAACACTGCCAAAATTTTACACGTTTTCCTGTGGTCTGTTCTCCAGACAATGAGATCCAAGATGCCAGATTTTTCATTAATTAGTTCTTCAGCGTATGGTAGAAAAGCAAGAAGAATATAAGCTCAAATGTGTTTGTTTACTTAACATCTGCTTCCCCTTAACCTCCAGGTTCCACATTTCTTTAGCAAATAACTTTTCCTCCATTATCTCAAAACTACAGTACCTCCAGCATTTTTCTTTTCGTTCCTTGTATGCTTTTGCCCCTTTGCCTTCTCACTTGTTACTGTTTTCCTGGTGTATTGATATCAGGACACCCTAACCCAGTGACTGACATACACCCTCCTTTTCCAGGGGACTGCCCTTCTGTAGGGTGAATGGGTGGGTGAGTGAAAAAAGCTGATTTCTTGCCAATACAAAATGTGCGTGAAGGTGGCTCTGTTAGGTGGGTCGGCTCTGGAAAGATGGAAGAGCTTTAGTCAATACGTTAAAGAAAAGGAAGGGAGCCTTCTGAGGACGCTGGGAAGAAAAGAAAACCGCCCAAATCTCTTCTCCTTCGCCTCTCCCTCCCGGTTAACTCTGTAGGAGTCACTGCTGTTGGTGGTGTTCCTGGGGAAGAAGGAAAGAGAAGTGAGAGCCTCCAAAATATGTCAAAAAAAAAAAAGGGGGGGGGGGGGAAATCAGTCAAAGTCAAA
>JAOTQQ010000012.1:91603060-91616281 GCA_026546715.1 Gallinago undulata
AGGGCTTGTGGGGTGGTGGAGCCTCCCGCAAGCCCGGTGGTTGTGGCCATCCCGGCTGTGAACGACCAGCCACCTCCATCCTGGCAAATGCCCCTCACCCTAAAACGCTCCGGTGGGGTGCTTGGGTCGCACCTTGTGCTTGGGGGGACCAGTCGGCGGGAGCTAAAAAAGACCCGATCGGGGCAAAGGTAGATGGAGGTGGGTGCCCACCAAACAAAACACACACACCAACAGTAAACCATATCCCCGAGCACTATGTCGATTCGTCTTTTGAATACCTCCAGGGATGGTGCCTCAACCACTTCCCTGGGCAGCCCATTCCAATGCCTGACAACCCTTTCAGTGAAGAAATATTTCCTAATATCCAACCTGAACCTCCCCTGGTGCCACTTGAGGCCATTTCCTCTTGTCCTGTCGCTTGGGAGAAGAGACCGACCCCTACCTCTCTACAGCCTTATTTCAGGTAGCTGTAGAGAGCAATAAGGTCTCCCCTCAGCCTCCTCTTCTCTAGACTGGACAACCCCAGCTCCCTCAGCCTCTCCTCATAAGACTTATTCTCCAGACCCTGACGCCGACTGACTAGAGGGATATTACATGCCATATGACACCATGCTCTGCATATAAAGCTGGGGAGAAGAAGAAGGGGGAGGGGGGGAGCATGTTCAGAATTATGGCCTTTGTCTTCACAAGTAACTGTTGCGTGAGATAGAGCCCCTGCTTTCCTGGAGATGGCTGAACACCTGCCTGCTATGGGAAGCGGTGGATGAATTTCTTGTTTTGCTTTGCTTGTGTGTTGCTTCACCTATTAAACTGTTTTTAGCTCAACCCACAAGTTTTCTCACTTTTACTCTTTTGATTCTCTCCCCCATCCCATCGGGTGGGGAGTGAGAGAGCAGCTGCGTGGCAATTAGTTGCCAGCTGGGGTTAAACCAGGACAGATGCCAACACAGGAAGATTTGCATAACCTGATTTATACTGTATACTTATGATAAGGTTTGGTAGGCAATGCAACCTTAAGACAAACAGACTGACAGACAGTCAAGAGAGGTGAAAATCTGAGCTGCCTGAGTTTGTCTGGCCCCAGGCTCTGCATAGATCTTGACCAGCAAAACTGATACTGCTGTCCTGCCGTGCTCATAACTGAATGTTGCCAACTCCCTCATTCACCTTCTCTGCTGTCCAGTTGTTTTTCTTCTTACTGGACACCACTCTTCTTCCAGGCTTTGCAGGCCTTCCTTTTTCCTTACACTACTTTTCCTTCTTAACTGTATGCCTCTTATGTCCCTCTTCCTACTCTAACATAGGAAGTTTATGGTAAAAGATCGAAGGAGGACACAGCAAACCTCATAAATCAAATGGAGAATAAGGAGAGGGGCTAAGAAGATGGCCATCTTGGGAAGAACAGGTTGAAAGGAACAATTTTTCTAGTAGTTCCCGAAGATTGTTTCCTTCAAGCTGTCTCATGTCATGGAAGCCACAGAATGAGCAATCCTGCTCATGTAACTCCTTTTTCTGGGCAAAACGTTATGTACTTGGTTAACAGCCCATAAAGTAAACATAAATCCCTAAGCCCAAGAATGTCATTTCAGCTAGGAGCATCTGTATCAACATCACAGTGACTTTGCTTGGCTCCTGTTGGTGTGTCCTTGAGGTAAATACATATATGATTTTTTATTCATCTCCATGAATTTGGACAAGCTCTGTACCCAACTCTCTAAAGTCACTGTAGTTCCAAGTCCACAGCAGGGAGAGTATGTGAGATCAAACAAGGTAAACTCTGAGCTTGTAACAATTAATTTTTTAGCTTTATTCAAAAGTAGAATAAGCAACATTAATCCAGGATAGGTAGTTATCATGCAGTAATACCTACAGGGCCCACAACTGTTGAATAATTTAGTGTAAACTTCGCATTGAGTGCCATGAACTATGGCACTAAAAAAAAGAGTACAGAGTCAAATCAGCTAGCTCAGCTTGAAATATCTGGGTCCTGATCCAGGATTATGCCTGTATTTAAATCATATTACCCTCAGTCTACATTTCCATCTCCAGCAAGAAGTGCCCATCTGCCCCAATCCACGCAGAGCAAAGTCCAGCACAGCCTTAGCTGTGCATTCCAGTGCAGGACTCGGGTTTCCTCTGTGATGGGCATGTGTCTCCTCCACACACACCAGTCCTGTCCAAATAATACCGGAACCCTGACTGACCTTTCAATATTAATGACAACAAAGCACTAGGAGAGAGGTTTTCAAAGCTGCTGAAAGACATAGATAGGTATCTCGTGGGATTTTTGAATGTGACTAAATAGGCCAATTGGCTGACTCCCACTGCTTTCATGAAATCAGTAAGAGTTTGGTAACTAACTCAGGCATGTTTGGAAACCTTGCCGCAAGCATCTTTGAATAATTACGAATATTGGGACATTTGGCCTTACTTATAGTTGAGATCTGCCCAGGCACACAGTAACACAAAAAGAAATCCTCCCAAATCTGGCGACAGCCTAGTACCTAGTACATGAGAGTGCTCAGAATAGCTGGGTTGCTCTAGACAAGGCATACTGACTCAGCTTCAGCTTTGGTTTCATATGCTTTGTGAGCCAGAATCAGACCCAGCAGAAACCGGGCTAGTGTTATTTTACTGAAGCCTGAGGCCTGGAGAGCACCTGCAATTGGAACAGCTGCTTCACGTGCTTGGTTTCTGAAAGAAAAAGCACGTGAAAGAAAAAGCCTTTCTGAAAGAAAGGCTCTGCATCTCCACAGCTTCTTCCCTCCTCTCCCCCAGTAACCTGGATCATTTCTGGCAAGGACTGCCAAGTAGCCTGCAACCTGAAGCTATGCTCCAGGGGCCTCTCACTTGGGAGTGAGAACCAAATTGTGGGCTGTGATTTGCTCACCACCATTTTGTTTGTCACTCCACATGCAATGCAGGAGACTACACTTCATGAACAATGTCTTGAGCAAAGATTCCTACCTTTCCACAGCAGATAAGCAAAGACTTGCAAGAAGTGCAACTTTTGCTAAAGTCAGTTCTGGTTCAAGAAGTAACTGTTCACAGATGCATCGCATGGCTGTCTTCATCGGGAAGCTTTCATTTAATTGTTACATGAAAATAAACAAAAGCCTTTTAGTGATTCTGAATTTCAGTCTGCTGAAGAAATCACAGTTCACCACTGAACTCATCACTAGCATGTGAAAAATATTTTGGGAAGTCACATCACACAGGTCTTCCCCAGAAGTCAACACACCGAAAAATAAAGCATATTATGTATATTGCTCATCACTTCTGCAGAGAATTTGAGCTTTGATTCATTTTAGCCACGTGGCCAAATGATCTGTATAAATCTGTCCAAAATTGTCTGCCTTTCTACTTCGTGCTCATGCTTGCATTCAGAACTAGATGCAAAGAGGCACCATAACTGGTGCTCAGAACCAAGCCCTTACCTCCATCAGTATTTGCATTCAGGCTGGAATAGGAGCCGGAATGCACCCTGTCTGGGAGCCTGATATGAAGCTCCACATTTACAAGCCTGTCACCCGACTAAATCAAATAGTATGTGGTCCATAACGCTGTCAGGAAGGTAGGGTATGCCATTCTGCATCTGATTAAGAGTGATATATTCAGTCAGCCCACATAATAATGTTGGTTTAGGCCTAAAATGAGAAACTATTGGCAAATATAATAATCTTCTTTTTCAAATGATGAAGAGGACATGCAAATACACCCAGAGTATAAAACCCTAGCTATCCTGACGATACAGGGATATCGGGATCGGGGCTGGGGTTCTTTATGGCCTGTGTGCTCTGCCTTTTGCCTCCTATTTGTTGTTTACACTTAGGAATATAGCTGTGGGGGACGGGATATTTAGGAACTGTCACCACACAGATGACATATGGGTACTGCCTGGCTCATGGCATCTTTATGATGGTGTGACTTCTAATCCAGACATATGCAGATTAGCAGCAGGCTCAGTCATGCTGAAAGCATCCAGGGCTTCCTTTTAAGCACCGATCCCTTTCTGACTGGCAGCGATGTGACTGTCAGCTACTGTTTCCTGATGTCTCTTTCACATGACTCCCGAGTGCCGTGATACACTGTGCTCGGACAGCTATCCCATTTCCAATCAGCGTACGGCGGCAGCAGACAGTAACAGGGGTTTCTGTTCCTGGCTGGATGCCACAGTGTACTTGGAGACATTTGCTGCTTGCATATGAGTTTTGGAATCCCCTTTTACAATCAGGAGGTCTATGGAAAAAGAAATCCCTACCACAGCATGAACATAATACTGGCTCTGTGTGATGCCAAGAGAATTAATCTCCTTCAGCCTTGAGGCTGTGTGCCTACAGACTCCAAATGTCCCGGTACACTCAGCACATTTCTCTCGACCTTATGCATGATTTCTTGATAATTAAAATGTCACATGATAGCACACTGCACTGTCTTTGAGTTATGAAACTGAGGCTTCACATTGGTAGAAAAATCCTGGTATTTTTTTTAAATCATTCACAGGAGAATGAGAAACCCTTATTGTGAACTGCAAACCTGATGGCACAGTAGCTTCCAAATTCAGGGATGAGTTGCCTTTATCTTGGTTAAATGATGTTCCAGTTTAAATAAAAACATCTCAGTTTAATTTTCATCAAAAGACCATGGATCTCTATCTGTAAGTCTCACTGGCAACGGAGCCCACAGCCCCACTTAATTGAAACCAGGACTCCACTTAAAGAGTTTATAAAGGAGCAACAGGTGTCTAAATGCTATGCTGAGAGGCACATCAGAAATGCTTTTGGCAGACAAAATTTTTGGTTTTGTCTTTTGTACCAAGTGCTGAACAGGTTTTGAACTTAAAGAGGTGTTAATGAAAATGAAGACAAAGAAGCCATCATTGTTAGCGTCCCTCATGCCTACTCGGTTTTCAGTTCTGGACTCATTATTCTTGCTCCCTGGAGAGAGGGCAGCCCTCCCACAGCAGGGGGCTTTCGAGCTCCTGCAAAGGTGTATCTCCCCACTCGTAAACTACTGCTGGAAATTTTTTTTTTTTGGCATTACACGGTAAGTGATGCATGTTTGGGCCTCTACAAAATGTTAGTTAATACATACAACACTTACCAAGGTAGGGAGCTTGTTCAGTCCTGCTGCTGTCACCATCCCCTCTCTCAAGTGCTGCTTGGGCTGCCATAGGCGATGGTACAGCACAAGGAAGCAATGAGCAATGGGCAGCATGCAACCAGCAGGGAAGACCAGTTAGCCCACCAGAAGTCATGATGGGCAGCAAAGGTGGCTGCTGTTGCTGTTCATGGGAACGAAGAGCTGCTCAAGGGGAAGGTGAGGTTCTAGTTCCAGTGCAGAGCCCCCATCTAGCAGCAGTGCATGCTCCAGGTGTTCCCAAAACTACACTCTTTTCCAATGGACAACGCATCAGTCTGTCCACCTGACAGTCCTGTGGCCAGCACAACTTTCATACATGAAAGAGGACAGGACTACTGTCAAGGGTCCTTGGATGAGAGGAAGGAAGGAAGGAAGGAAGGAAGGAAGGAAGGAAGGAAGGAAGGAAGGAAGGAAGGAAGGAAACAGAGATGCTTCTCAAACCACCGATACAGTTTTCTTCCCTTTACTATCTCCTACTGATTTTTTGTTTTGTTTAACCCTTCTTTATATCATTCGCAGCATGTGAATAGGTCAGTGTCTCTGTGCCCTGGCTGTCCATCAAGCATAATTTAGACATTCGGATTGCTGCAGAGAGGGGAATTTGAGTGTATGCCATGCATGTATGTTAAAAAGGACCACTAGAAACTGAAGTCATGTTTTGTTGCCTCCACTTTGGGTGTGGCAAATGGCTGCGGCTGTTTTGCAAAGAGGCTCAGCAAATTTATGAGACTTAAGAAATGTAGTAGGGATGAGATCAATATGATCATATAGAGACTTGTGAAAAGTCAGTATAATTTATTTTTTGATACAGAAAGATCTCCTTTCTGTTGAGCTTCCAAAATACCTCGTCTATAAAACACGCAAATTCAATCACATGGTTTATAAACACTGCAAGAAAATTACCGTTTACTGCACGTTTCTATAAATGTGGTTCCTGTAGGGCTTATGGAGAGGAAGCATCAGGTTTCTCACTTTCCTTCATACTACTGAGTGGGGACCACGCGCCTGGATCAGCTGAGTGTGGGTCACAAGAGCAGCAACAGTGAGGTTCACCACAGGTCCTCCTGCCTGCTGCTCTGGTCTGCCAGCCACTGGTATTGTGGGCACAGGACCACAGAGCACCTTCAGCCTGGAAGGACCTCCAGTATTCACCTATTCCAGGCTCTTCCTCCGGCAGGGCAACTTCTGAGTTAGATCACGGCTAATTAATAACAAAATGAAACACAACAGAAACACCGCGGATGTGCATCTGTGTTGAATGTGCAGCATCAAACAGAGAATTCAGAAGAATTTCATAAGTATATTCTCAGTTAACCACTACCTTAAGTTTAAAGGCATATTTTAATGTGACACTGATTCATGATCAGCTTTTTCCCAGAAGCCAGCAATTGTAAGCTGCTCAAACTCAGTAACAAATTGACCAAAGGAAACTAACTGCTTTAATCCAAACACAAGCAGCCAAGCAGCAGACAAAAATCCTGATACAGTTGTCAAACATAGCATAATCTTGGCTTTAACTTTATTTCAGATATTATTATTTTATTTTTTTTAGGAAGTGTAATTTAACCATGTCAAGTCGGAGTTTCTGGGGGTTTTCTGGGGGGACGGGGTCTCTCCAGATCAAAGCAGAGGCATATGAGGAGAGAACTGAGAGCAAGCATGTGCTCTTGCAGTCGGTGTCGGGCAGCTGAGGGTGACCGAATCTGCTCCTCGTTTACTTCTGTACAGCTGGGGATCTCTAACAGTACGCTACTTGCTCCGCTCGTATTTCCTTTTTACAGGGGAGAGCCTTTCATCAGAAAGTTGGAACAAATTGCACCTTTGGTTAAACCACCATGCATGCTAACCGTTGCTTCCTCTTTCCCAGTATCTGACATCAGAGCCGTGCTGTTTGAGGAAGTCCAGTTACAGCAATTGTTTCTAACCGCTGCTCCCTTCTATTTTAGTCTGGCTGAGAATGATCCCATCCCTTTATGCTCTGCTTCTGGCTAACTACACTGGTATCTGTAACCTGTACATCCAGAAGCATTGTTTGACAAGACCAGGGGACAAGAAGACACTTCTGCGCAGAACAAAGGAGCAGAAAAGGAAAGTGTGCCTCTTTTTTTTTTTTTTTTTTTAAATTTATTTATTTCATATCGATTTGAAATTCTTTAGCAACAACAGCGCTTTGATTGATGTGAAGACACAATGAAGTCGCAGCCGGCCTGGCGGTGCGATGAATGCTCCTTTGACCTTTAGAGATGGTTGGCCTCATTCCCCCACCGCTGTGCACCCAGGGTTGTAATTTATACCTGTGGCAAAGTGGTTACCAAACCAGCATGGTAGCAGTTTATAGCGCCTTGCGTGAATCACAACACAAGGAACGAGGCAGGGGGAAAATCAGGCCCGGTGCCTTCTCCCAGAAGGCATCAAAGAGAGGATCTTTTATAATTTACTACAATGCCGCCTAAGCACCAACCTAGAGCGAGGCCCTGCCGGGCACCCTACAAGCATAGAATAGCGGATGGCCGCTTGCCACAGCCCGAGGGCTTGTCCACGGGGGAAGGCTACTGCTCATTAAATGAAGGTGTGTGTGGGGAAAGTGGCTCTTTGTGCTCCGGGAGGAGCCGCTGCGGTTTAGGAGCTCCTGGGCTGATTGCAGGCGCTGTGTAAACCTGTGGGGCTACACAGCAGCGAGGTTGAAGGGCTGGAGCCCCAATTTGTACCCCTCCTAAACCCACCCTGCCACCTGAGTGGGTTAGCCCCGTGCAGAGATGCAAAAGCCTGGGAAACAAGCCAAAGAATTATGCAGAAGAGGTTTCCAGGGCTGTGGATGTAACCTTGAAAGAACAATGTTGGCCACATCTACAGGGCCTTGCTAGATCTGAAGGTGCCCTAAAGAGGAAGAACCTACCCGTGTCCACACTGAAGGCCCTCAG
Source organism: Gallinago undulata (assembly GCA_026546715.1). Taxonomy (NCBI): domain Eukaryota; kingdom Metazoa; phylum Chordata; class Aves; order Charadriiformes; family Scolopacidae; genus Gallinago; species Gallinago undulata. Next base: position 91,611,124 of record JAOTQQ010000012.1, read on the forward strand.
GCATCTCAAATCCCACCTGACTTGGAGACCAGCTCTGTGATCCCTGGCCTAATGTCAATCTCCAAAGCCCACCAGGAGGGAAGGGGTCCACCATCAAAGCCCTTTAGTCATCATATCCTCAAGACCATAGCCACCCTATAACCTCACCGTGAAGCCCTACAAAGGGGTCCAGCTTTACTGAGCACTAAGATCAACCAAAAGCAGATCTAACTGATCATACCACAGGCATGCCAGGGCTGGGATAGGGGGGTAGAGCTCAATCCATCATCCCTCTGACAATGAATGAGGGCCAAAATGCCCCTTTTCTGAAAAGAGCATGCAGACTTAAACAGAAATAAGAGAGGTCTTACACAGCAGGTGTTTTGAACACATAAGCTCCTGGGCCCTCACTGGAAGATGACTTTTCAGATGGTTCAAGGCAGGTTCGCAAAGGTGTCTCATGAAATGTGCCTCCACTAAATACAGTGGTCACACAGTCCCAGGGTCTAGGAACAAAACCAGGTCCCAGCACAAGAAACACAACCCCAAATTTCTTCCAGAGGTCCAGGGCACCTCCCAGGACTATTTTTCTTTAGGGGCATGTGTTTGAAGCACTGATACACAGCATTTCTGACTCCTAGAGAGCAGCCCAAGCAAGTGCCCTAGAACAGTGGATACTCTGGGGGAGCCAGCAATAAAAATTCACCTGGCTCAGACATGCGTGATAAAATGGTCTTCATGGAGTGGACAAAATGCCGTTCTCTGTCTAAGGCTGCATCTAATGCCACCCCACTCCATTCCTCAGTCCTGCTGGGATTAACTCCACCAACAATTTCACAGAGGTGCCCAAGACACACAGCTACATCTCTGCCACTCAAGTCTTGCCTCCTCTGTGGCCAGAAAACATCCTCTGGGTCCCGGTGACTCCCTGCACTGCACTTCTTGGCTGAAGGCAGAAGAAGGGTAAGGAAATGGAGGGGACAGCTAACTTCTGCTTTCACAGGGTCTCCCTACTTCTGAGATAACTTCTTGCTTTTAAAAGCACCCAAGAGACATGTGCTGTTTATTTAGCAAAACTCTGGGATTAGTTAACTTAAACCAAATAGTGGTTTTGAACCAGTTATTTGTTCACAGCCCCTGTGGCATACCCAGAAATGATGAAGCCTATGAGGTGTCTTGAGCATAACTCAGCGCAGTTTGTCCTGCAGGGTCCTTACAAGTAATGGTGCATGAGTCAGTTGGCTAACCACTAGAAAGCAAAACCATAGTCCTCATAAGCTTTCAATTAGAAATAGTAAATTAACAAAGCCACAATCACTTCTTAAAAGCTTCTTTTTCAAAGCAAGAATTTTCTGCTGTCCTTTCTGATTTCTTTCAGAATCTTAAGGTGAGGATGAGCTCCATCTCCTTTGGCAAGATCGGAGGGGAGAGCAGAGCCATGCAACCTAGAACAGAAATGCAGAACATCAGGAAGATTTTGGCTGGAAAAGGTCTCCGGAGGTCTCCACTTCTGCCATCTTCTCAAGGCAGGGCTAGCTTCAAGGCAGAACAAGTTGCCTTGCAAGCCGTCAACGTCTCCATGGGCAGAGACTCCGCAACATTTCAGAGAGATCTGCTCTAGTGTTGGACTAAATCTCCCAGTGAAGAATTTCCTTCCTACAGTCAGAACTTCCCATGCTGCATCCTGTGACCATTGCCTCTTGTCCTTTCCCTGAGCAACTTTGAGAGGAGTCTGGCTCTACCTTCTCTGTAACCCCCCCTTTAGATGGTGGAGGACAGCAATTAGATATCCCCTTATCCTTTTCTTCTCTGGGCCAAATACCCCCATTTCTCTCAGCCCACCCTGCTATGTTACAACACTCCAGCCCACAGCAGAGGAGCATTTTACTCAAAATTAATGATATTATTCAATTCCTGCAGAAATCAAAACCAACGACCTCAGGATGTCACCCTGTGTATTTTAATGATAAAATGCTGACATTTTAAAATCATTTGAGGATTTTTCCCTCATTCTATATAGGTTACATGGTCATACAGAACCACAATAAATTAAAAATTATATGGAGTTATGTTTTATTACAAGTTGCATAAAATACAGCAACAAATCACATCCTAGCAGGTGACTATCCCTCTCTGCTAGGTATTAAGCCTGCTGCTTGGCTAGCTGAGCTACACTGAGCATCAGATAAAACCTGAAGATTGATTAGACCCAAGTGGCACCTGCAGAATTAACACCTGCAATTTTGGTAGGCTAGCTAAACTAATTGAACTGAGCAGCACAAAGCTATCAGATTTCACTCCTTCTCTTTTCACACATAACTCTTGACGTCCTTTGCAAGCGCTTGTGAGAAACTGCATATTTGATTTAGTTTGAAATTTGATCATTTTCGCAGGTGACCACAGCTTTGTAATGCAAACGTGGAGATAGCTCTTTATTCTCCCTGCAAAACAGAGTGGGTTTGGTTTTTTGTTCTGCTTTAGGAAACTGCCATTGGATATTCAGTGACAAGCAGTTTGAATAGATAGATTTAATTTTTGCTACAGCCCTGGTTACAATAACATTCCCAATCCCTACATCTCTTGTAATTACCACCCAGCATTTCACCCACAACTACATAACAGCCTCTCTTTCTGTATATTCAATCACCCTCTCCTAACCTCCAACTCAACTAATGGAGCTGCTGGTTGATTAGCAAACATATAATCACCTGAGTGCCAGACACAGACAGCTGCACCCTGTGTGTGTCACTCACGACCCATCTGCAGAAGGCTGCAAATGCCAGATGCTTGTCTTGGAGCAAGCTCAGCAGCAAGCACTGGACACAGAGAGAGGTGCTTACCTGCTTGCGTGCACCTCTGAGGGTACAGAGAAATAAGAGCAAGGAAAGCTCGGAAAATGTTATGGGAAGGAGATATATTTTAGCATCTCTTCTCTCATGGCTGATTTGTTTCTTCGTGTTTCTTCAGTGTCATGAGTACCATACCATCTGCTAAAAGCAAAAGTTTGGCGCAATCCTAGGGAGTCAAAAAATGAGCTGGTTGCTCAGACTGTGCAGTGAGAGCGGGCTTTGTGAGTGGTCCTGACTAATGTGGTGTGTATGTCTCATGAGTTAGAGAATTTCCAAACATTACAAGGTGGCAAGCAGTTACTACAAATATGTTTGGCAAAATCTCCTGACTAAACCCAAATTTTACATTTGATTCACAAAGTGACTGTGCAGTTCAACAAAAGGTGGGCTTATAATAATTGTCGGCATTATTCACACAAATATATTAATATTTTGATATTGCACACATCACCTTGAAAAGATGTTAGAGATTCAATGCCAGCTTCAGCGTATATACACCAGAATGCTTCTGAAGTACATTTGAGAATTCTCATTTAATGATGTGATTTTATTTTAAAATACACATTCAGGTGTGTGGTGATTATTCAGGAAAGATATAAAGCTCAGTCAAATTCACTGGCTTCTCTAAAGCTGGATCTCACTTCATCATTTGATTTTCTTGACAAAAATGACATTAACACTTTAGTGCAAACTGGGATTATATCAGAGCCTTATTAAAATGGGCACTGCAAAAATAAAACAAAAGAGACTGAACTTTAGAAAGTAAAGATTTGTTGGGCTTCCTTTCACTTGGAAAGAGATGATAATTAGGTTAGAGGTAACCCGTCTTTTTCAACTAACCTTGAGCAAAATTCAAAGTTGTGCCCAGTGTAGATGCACATTAACACCATATTGACATATTTACTTCTTGTTAGTGATAAAGACAGACACTAGCACAGACACAGTCAAACTGAGGTAAAGAAGAATTAAACTTTTCCCTTACATGGGTGTAACTACGAATGTCGGATTGGATGTTGCAAGCAGAGAAAACAAGCAAATAGATGGGAGCAGCAATATGAGAGCAGAAAGGTTTTCTCCATCTTGTAGGGAATGTCTGCTTGATTACAACAAGGGGAGGGGGAAGGGAAAGGGATGGGAAAGGTCCTCTGTCTTCATTACACTTTTCTCTTCTGGCCTCATAAGGCTTTAGATTTGTTTAGATTGTACTCTTCCTTCAGAGCAACATGGTGTCTTCTGTGATTGCCAAAGAAGACGCTAACTCCCTTAAAGATCTCCTTCTAGCTAAAATTGCCCACCAAACTAGATAACTCCCTAAGTCTATGTGAAAAAATCCAAGAATCCTATGCAGAGCTCACCCAAATATTTCCCTGGTAGGATAACACCACTGTGTGACCAACAATCTCTGCCTGTGCAAACAAAACTTGACAGCAAACACACGTGAACCTTCTGAAAGATCTAATCTTAGGAAATGTACTAATTTGCTTGATCCACATGCTAAATAAGTGCTTTGTGGGCTATATCTATATTGTTGGATCAAAATTTCATTGCTTCTATTTTTCTCCATTCATATCTTGGCATTTAATATTAATTTACTTATGTGAAAGCAGCCATAATCACATTAGCCATGGGTAAGCTATTACCAGAACTAGAGGGTATTAATTGCTAGGAAGAAACTGAACTAAAAAACCACTTGTCTCTGTGTCTGTTATAATATGTAAGGGAAAGAAGAGAGCATGAACGGCATCCTGCCCTCCTGCTCTGCAGTGTACTGTTGCAGCACTAACTCTGTGAGACACGGTGTGTGTGTGTGTGTTGATAAATCCCAAGCAACAGTAGCTTTCTCAGAGTAGGGAAGGGAGGGTCCACCACCCCCCTCATATTGGCTGCATACCAGTGCCCACTGGCACCTGTGGAGAGTGAACTTCTGTTATCTACAATCTGTTAGATCTTACCAAATGAACCCAACCCTTTCCTTCATAAAATAGCACTGTACAGAAGTAGAATTTCCAAGAGAACAATATAGATGGAGTGGGAAATGCCAAACCATGTTATTTCATCATTTGTACTTAAAGCAGTGGTATTGAAAAGCAGTTTGAACAATCCCCTTCTGAGCAAAACAGACTGAACTTACTTAGTGCCTGAAGGTCTTAAAACACTGGCACTCACCTACCAGGTCACAATTTATATCATCACGGAATCACAGAATCACAGAATCTTCTAGGTTGGAAGGGACCAACCATCAACCTAACTGACTGTCCAACCGTCAACCTAACTGACAAAAATAGACACCCACACAACAAACAAGGAGCATCACCATCACTAAACCATAC
>JAOTQQ010000012.1:91616381-91639697 GCA_026546715.1 Gallinago undulata
CTTTTTTATGGTAGGGGGCCCAAAACTGGACACAGTACTTGAGGTGAGGCCTCACCAGTGCCGAGTACAGGGGGACATCTGCATCTACATGACGATTGTGCGTTTCCTTCCAAACTGTTGATAAAAGTACTGAGCAACACGAAACCAAGAATAGCTCCTTATGCAACTTCAGTTCAAAATCTACAGCACTCCTCTGCCAGCTCTTCTAAACCTGCGATTTCCAATCTGTGGTGTGCAAAGCCCACTGACAGTCTGCATGCAACCTCAGAGGAGCAGCCAAACACAATTAAAACTCTGTCCTGCGGCTTTCTTCTGCGGGCAACGAGAAACTGCTTGACTAGGTAAGAACTTACTGACATACTTGGGCTCAGTCTCACACAGTGAAGGGAGCTACTACTGTGTAGCTGCTGTCTAACAGCCTCATCTCCTTCAACTAATTAGAATACTACAGGACATGCTCACAGAAACTAAGGGCCAGCTCTTTTTCCTCTGAATACACCACCACAGCTGCTTTCGGTTTCACTGACAGCAATATTTGTTCCGTAGTGGAATCACAGAAATCACTACAGGATCATACTGTTCAGGGATAGTCATGGAAAGTGGAAAAGCAGTAGCAAAGTACAACCAAAATATGCAGCTGAAAAAGCTGAACGTGGTAGTAAAATCTCAAATAATTAACAGAAATGAATTCACAAGAGCAATAATCCAGCTAATAGCCAATCACAAGGAGGTGAAGTTGGAGAAATAAGTAAAAATAAAAAGATCATAGAGGAGAGAATCAGATGGCACCTGACAGAGAGCATGTAATAAAAGAAAATACAGGGAAGATAACGTAGCAATGACACCAATGAATGAAAACCACCAAATATAAAGGAAAATCTAGATAATAATATTCATAATACCAGAAAAGGTTCAAGTCAGTTCCAGAAAACTGTATACAACTTTTGGAAGTTGAATTCAGAGAAAGAGTGTTATTTATTTATTAACAAAGGCACACTGGGGAAAGAGGGACAGGTGGAAAGATAGACAACAAGCAAAACCCAACTTTTCCAATCTTTTATGTTTTTTTCACCATTGCATCCACATCTTTCCCCTCTCATGCGCGTGCACACACACACAGAGTCTCCATTTCTTTCCTTTCTCCAGCCTATTGAATCCTTCACTCATCAGCTGTCTGGGGTCTCCTAAAGTCTTTGTCCCATTTGTGTGCAAATAACCAGCCTGGTGAAGCCGCTACGATTTCTAGTTGTGTGGCTATGGAAAAATGTGCTGACAAAGACCTAGCTGAAGGTAAAGTCCAGCAAACTGTAAAAGACATTTGAGAAGTCAGTGTACCTCAAGAAGTTACTGTGAAATTAAGAGTTGAAATGCAAAAATCTTTGGATCTCTTGAAGGGGATGCCTTACATTGCAGCTTGTTGTCTTCAGAGGCACATGGGAAATTATGTGCTGAATAGTTCTGCTATTGTTAAAAAATGCTAATTAGTTAAATACAAACTTTTGGGGAAAATAAGGCAGTACAGTATCAACAAGGACAAATTTTGGTCAAAACTATGAAGAAAGGAATGCCAGGATAGCTAGTAACTTACTTGTGAGAGAAATTCACATGGCATGTGAGAGAACCAGACACACGTCCCAGCTCTGCCTGATTCACAACAAGAATATGAAGGAAGCCAAGTCAGTCTTTCTGTGGTTCAGTGACTATTAATACAAGACAGAACAGACGCAACTGGAAAGCCTGAGAAAGTCCCACACACACTCCCTTGCAACAGGCGCCGTCTGGAGACTAGAGAGGCCACAGCTGAGTTTCAGCAGGCACTTAAAACTACATTGAGCTGTCTCAGGTTTTTGTTGAAATGTGGAGAGAATATTTATAAAATCTCAGTCTGATGGGCTAGCTTGCACCTACCTCCATGCTCCTCCTCTTTCACAGCCCTCGAAATTGTACAGTCCTGGTGTCTCCACTACACCCTGCTCTCCTTTGAGAGCTCAGAGGAGCAACAAGTTGGCTGAAGGAAGTTCTTTTTGCTTAAAAAAAAACAGGGACTCTCAAGGAAGGCTGCCATTTCCATGAGTTACTCTTCAATTTCTGTCACTTTCCCTGAGCCTCTACAGGTGTTGTAGGCATCAAGTGCCTTTTTTGTGCTGCAGGGAGACCAATATACTACAGTACTGGCTTCTTGCATTGTTTTAGCCTGCATCTGACTTGGCTTTCTTTTCTTTCATTTTTGTGGAAGGATAGGAACTGTGTACTTCCTAATACAGAGGAAACTGAAGCACAGTAAATGAGAAGACCACAAATTAAAGTTTTGTAAAAGTTACATTCATTAAAGTTGTATGATCTAGTACAAAGCTTGTTAAACCAGCCACAGCAACAAACCCCAATCAAATCCAATAGACACCCAAGAACAAAAATCAAGAGAAAGTTTCAGGAGTCATGACTCGGGCACCAAATGATTTTTCAAGTGCACAGAAAAGAAAAGTTCAGCAGAAGTGACTTCAAACTGCCTGAGGAAGTTTGAGAGGAACCTGTAGACAGACAAGATCCATAGACCACTACTGGGAAATAGAATGAACTCTTTGCTCGGTCACTATCAGGAACAGGAAGAGCAGTGTTACAGGAAACATTTCTTGGACACAGAAAAATATGACCATTCTTTCATCAAGACACATGTAGAAGAAAAATGTTACATCATTAAAAAAAATTCTAGAGATTTTTGCTCTTGCCCTGACCCAGAAGCCTGTCTCATCTTGATAATACTTGGTTTTGCATCTGTGCAATCACATAAGTATCTCCTATTACTTACAGATTATGTTTATCATAGAATTATAGAAATGTTGCTTGAAAGGGACCTGTAGAGATCATTTAGTGCATCCTCTTGATTCATACTGTGGTTATCACCCACACTAGGTCCCATCAGCTGTGGTTTGTCTGGTCAATTCTTGAAAATTTCCCAGGGTGGAGATTGTACAGTCTCTCACAGTAACATGTTCCAGGGCTACACTCCTCCTCTCATGGGTTTTCCAACTGTCCAACATGAACCTCCTAACTCCAGTTCTTGGCTGTTGCTCCTACAGTAGAGTTTGGCTCTGTTGTCTTTGTTATTCCCCATCCAGTTCCTGTAGGCTGCTACTAAGATTTATCAGACTAATCCTTCAGCCTCTGCTTGTGCTCTTGTCCTTCACTATGCTGGTAGTCCTCTGATGGATTCCTTTCAGCTTCTTTTCTGCCTCCTTTGAACTGGGGGGAGGAAAGAAGGTCAGTACAGGATGCAAAATTCCAGTACCAAGTGAAGGTGGATGGGAACAACTTTGCTTGATCTACCGGATGTGCTCCCTCTAGCCCAGTGTGTGGTTTACCTTAACAATGACTTTTGACTGAACCATATGTGGTTCAAACGGTCCACCATAACCCTGAGGTCCTTTCCAGCAGGCTGCTGCTTAGCCAGTTACCACTTTGTACCAGTGCTGGAGCTATTCAGCCCTCAATGCATAACCTTACATTTCTTCTTATTAGTCTCATAAAATTTCTGTTGTCCCAGCCTTCAACTTTCTGAAGATTCCTCTGGACTAAAGCTCTGCCATTCTGTGTGTCAATCACTCCTCCCCACTTAACACAGTCTGCAAATTTGCTAACGGTGCCATCTGCCTCCTCATACAGGCCACTGCCTTCTTGTCTTTGCTATGTTTGAAAATGAATTTCAAGAAGATGCTCTTTTTCAGTGCCTGAGGCGACAATAAATGGCATATTGTTCCCTGGATCCTTCTTTGTGCCTTTATGAAAGACAGGCCTTTTAGCCTTTAGCCTTTTTCCAGTCTTCTTGGACCTCGCAGATCATTCTGATATTTCACAGATGATAGGCAGCAGGTACCTCCTTCAGTACCATCAGATGAATCTCATCAAGCCCTGTGGATCTGAATGCAATGAGTTGAATTCATTGCTCCTTCTGTAGGCCACCCTCCATAACAAACAGTGCTGGTATGTATAAAGCTGGGAGTAGGCTTTGTCTGTAAACGCTGATGCAAAAAAGACATTGGGGACCCTGTTCTGTAATGTTTGCCACTATGTTGTTCTCCCCCATTCTTTGGTGGGCCTATATGCTCTTTGAATGTCTTTTGTAATTGGTGTTCCTGTAGAATCCTTCGTTGTTACTCTTAATGCCCTCTCCTCACCTTATCTCCAGCTGGGCTTACTCTTTTTTTTTTTTTTGCATGCTATTTTGTTACATTACTGGCTCGCTCACTTAGTCAGGAGAGCCTTCTACTGAAAGCCCATCCTGCACAATGAAGCAGTTTGTTCATAACCTCTCAGTAAATTTCTTTTTTTGTTTGTTTGCTTTTGCCTGTTTAGTTTTTTGGTTTGGTTTGGTTTGGTTTTTGCTTTGTTTTGTTTTGTGGAGGGTTTTTATTTTTTTTTTATGTCAGCCAGCCCTCCTGTGCCCGTTTGTCCTTTGGCAGATTCCCTAGGATTTTTGCGTACAAATTCCCTAAGCCAAACACTGCTCTGTAAAGTCCAGGGTCCTGGTTCTGCTGCTTTGCTCCCCAGCCTTTTTCTCTGTGCCTTGAATTCAATCATCTTATAGTCACTGCAGCCCAAGTTGCCATTTCTGCCATACTTTCTGCCAGTTCTTCCCGCTTTGTGAGCAGCAGGACAAGTACAGCCCCTCTTCCATTTGCATTATAAACTATCAGGTCCACAGTGTAGGGACTTTTTGGGATGCTTACATGGTGTAAGCCTAGTAATACCTATCTGGATAGCTGAAATCTCCCACAAAGGCAAAGGTTGGCAATCAAAAGATGTCCATAATTTTCTGCATCTCACCCTCTACATCTTGTTCAAGGGGTCTTGGTCAGACCCCACCACAGTATCTTCAGTGTCACTCTCCTCTTAGACCTTGACTCTTGACAGACACATTGTTGGATTTCTACTAGAGCTCTGCAAAGTCAAGGGCACCTCTACGGAGAGCACTGCTGATCTTCCCTAAACAGTCTGTGCTCAGTCATGAGAGCATTCCAATGAGGATCTAACACATAGCTTATATATGTTTCAGAAGACATCCCACCAGAAGTCTTCATATCATGCATTTTGTGTAAGAGAGCATCACAGAAAATATTACTGCCCTTTTTCACTTCTTTCCTCCGTCTTTTTTATATCACCTCTTCCTATCATCCCATTAACTAATATTTGAGCTCTTTAGGGTGAAGCTTTCCTTCTACATTTGTATTTCACACACTTGAGTTCCCATCCTTGCTGTCATTAGTGTAACAATAATCTTTCAAAAAGTGTAACATAATATAACTGGGGTGAGTGTTGGGGTTAGGGGGCAGGAAAAGAGGAGTAACAGGTTCCCAGTACTCATAATTTGCAATTCATCAAGCTCAAAAAAGATGAACACACCTTAAAACACTCAAAACAATTTGGCATCATTTACAAATGTAAGCAAAACTCTGTGATCTAGTTATGGTCACTTATCATTATTAGAAACAGGAAAAACAGTTAATTTTGAATCCATTCAAATGAATGAGAGATAAACCTGTAGGTGATCAAGAAGAGTGAATAGACTGTAATTATACTACTTTTACTTGAAAAATCATTGCAAAATTATGCGCAATAATTATGCCACTGTTATAACAAAGCCAAAAACGAATAAAGAATTATCCTTTACTAACACTGATTACATTCTACAATCCTTTCTATGAGACCTAAGAGGAGAAAAACTGATAAAGGTACCAAAGTTTCTGTGTTAATCTTCCATCAGAATACCCTAGTAGTTATTGATGAATAGCAATTAATGTCCCCTAGAGAATATTCAAAGGAATTAACAACGCTGTGATCTCCAGAGCATGAAACCAGGTGCTGCATACTGACTTCTCCCTATCCTGTGCCACTTGAATGGCGTGGTTTTTAAGATTTAGGAGGCCACAGACCATAAGTGTGCCCTCCAGAAGGGGTTCACAAAGTGGCGGCTCTTCTTGAACCCATCCTCCTACTCTTACCTTCACCTTCTACGCCAAGTCCCTGACAACATTGCCTAAGTCAGGGACAGAAGAAGGCATTTGCCAGCTTTGGAGGAAACTCTTACTAAGCCAGTAATGACTTGCCATGCCCAGAAACAGCTTGTCACAACAAAGTGCCTGAATTACACGATGGTGTATGTGACTCCCGACTGAACACATGTTCTCCGGCTGCTGTACTCTCATGTTCTGGTGCCTGCTTATGCCAGCAGCCACATCTATTTGTCCAGCTGGCTGCTGTGCTGGATTCAAGTGGTGAGGAAGGAATCACCCTCATCTAGCTGAACCACTACATCCTAGGTCATTATTTTTATGAAGGGCTTTTCTCACACCCAATAAGCAGTAAAACAATACTGAGATTTTAATTCACTTCTTACAAGCTTCCACTGTAAGTATGGCACAGTTTGTGTCAAGTTGCAACTAGTGTCCTGACTGCAAAATGTGTACTGATCGCAGTTTCTCAAGGAGCAACATTAAAGCAAACCTGGTGATGGAATCCACTGACACACCCATGATTGACTCTAATCTGTCTGTCTCTTAAACCCTCTTTTCTCCCTAAGTTGCCTAAAAGAAACACCCTTTCATCTCAGTTTTTCTGCCTAGTCTGCATCGTGAGGAATAATAAGGACACAATTCTGGTAGTAGGTGGCTTTTGTGCAGAGCTTTTCTTCATTGCTCTTGCCAAGATGAACGCTCCTTCCTGCCCAGCACTTTACAGGTGGGGAACCAGAGGCCCCAAAACATGATTTATTGAGCTGGCAAGTGACAGAGCCAAATGCCATATAGATCCTGTAGTCACCATCCACCATTCTAGCTAGAAGAAAGTTTGCTCTCTAGTCTGATCTCAACGATCACTATCAATGTGAGTCATGTTTCCCACGCTGTCATTGGTTCCTTACCTGTGTGATGCTGCTGAGCAGCGGTCTGAAAGGGGATTTTAGACATCAGCTCCTGCCCCAATTACTCACACAGAGCTGGCACCATTACGCAGAGACAGATACAGTAATTAGACCTATGACACACCTCAGGGTTTAAATATTGCTCCAGCCTCCTTACATGCAGGATTTCATGAAACAAGCTTGGATTTTCTGAAGGTGCAGCACAACTGCAGCACATTTTGGTTTGAGGCATTTTCAGGCCTTGAAAGTGTTTTTTTATTTACTTAGTTGTGCTTTTTTTTTAAGTCCTTAAAAAGTAGAACTTCTTCTTGTCAAGTACACGTAAAATCAGGAAAGCAACAGACAGTGCCAGCCTGACTCTCAGAGAGAGACAAGATCTTTAAAATAGTATTTCCGCCCCTTTTGAGGCTACAGCCTGTGGTTTTATCTGATGTACCTGTGTGGCAAACTATTCAAATGAGCCCACAGAGAGTCTCGTATGTTAAAAGATATGCGAAGGAAAGAGGAATTTCCAGTGGAAAATGTGATTGAATGGAGAGATGTTCACTTGGACAATCTCTTACCAAAGCACAGCAAATGACTAGAGGTATCTGCCAGTCTTTTTTTTCCATGCCACGAGGCACTCTCTCTTTACTGCTTACATCAATTAGAACTCATAATGTAATTACTGGGCACACCAAAGCATCATGCCTCCCTTCAGAAAGGCTCACAAGCCTGCCCACTCACATTGAGGTCTGCAAGTAACTATGAATCCCCCAGCACTTAGTGATATGTTTCACACCTCAGCTCTGGGCTCTGTGCAATGTTTTTAGGCTCTTCTAGCCCTGACAATTACAGACACCATTCCTCAGGAACCCTCGAACTTAGTCAAACATTCTCTTTTTTCATATTTCTTAAGAACCACTCTTAGAACACAATGCTCATAATTTAGTATATAGTTAAGAAAAGAACCCAACCATTAACTGAATATATCAAAACTGTGGTAATAGTACAAGATAGTGTAAGTACATGTGTGTTTACAGACTTTGAAATCAGTTGTTCTCAAAAGGTGCATACAGGGTTTTCAGTGTCTCAGGGAACTTGTATGTGCATGTATATTTATCAGAATCACAAGGATTTTTGTATGCATCAAGCTCTTCTCCAGATATAGGTACTAATTATACTGATCACTGAATTTGTCAACATGCCTGGGTGGATTTTTTTTTTAAAACCAAATGATCTCTAAAGCTCATGCTTTAGGGAAATGTTAGAGGAGAAAGGGCCAATTTGAAAAGGGCAAAGGGAATGGAAATGTTATGGTTTGGGGTTTCAGGGTTTTTTTTTACAAACAAGTGTCATACCATACTTCTTCATCACAAATAACCCTTTTTGTTTCAGTGACAATAACTACAAATGCGTTTGTTCTGTCATGAGAGTAGTCTGATTTGGAAACAAGAAATTCTCTACCAGAAATAATCCATGTTGTACCTAAAATCTCCAGAGAGGATCTAGACCCCAAAAGGAGCTGTCTGAACAGAAAAAGTTAGTAAACCAAATACTCTTGCTGATCTGAGCCTGCTGTTCTGCACCACAGTCCTGGCTGGTCTCACCCCAGCTGTACATACCAGTCTGCTCCCTGGCATTTGCTCTCATGTTCCTGTGCTTTAGTGGTGATCCAAAAGGGTTCACTTCTGTTACATGGTCAGTTTTCTGATCTACTCACTATGCCAGAGACACCACAAAAGAAGTCACAGGAATCACAGGATCATAGAATCATAGAACAGTTTGGGTTAGAAGGGACCTTTAAAGGTCACCTAGTCCACACCCCTCCCCTGAAATGAGCAGGGACATCTTCAACTAGAACAGGTTGCTCAGATCCTCATCCAATCTGACCTTGAATGTGTAACTAGGGAGGGATATGCAGCAGCGGTCCCAACTTAAGTTTTGTTTATCTGCAGCCTGAGATTTCACAGCTTTCAAAATTATCCTGGATAAGTGAAGGGACAGAGTGAGAAGTCAGGGCTCAATGGCCTTCACGTATCTTGTTGTTGTGGTCTTGGGCACCTCTGGATATTTGCCTTTTACCTTCCTGCACAGCAGGGCCAATCATAAGCACAGAGGATGCAGCTGCCTTGGGCAGCAGGTTGGTAAATGACCACAGCCCTGACACCTGCTCTGAATAAGCCAGAGCTGCAGAGAGACACCTCATGCAGCTGCTGACACCAGCAAGGGGATGCAGACACTTCACTCTCTCTCATCCCATTTAACAGTAGCAACAAGTTGCATTCCCCAGGTTCTCCCCTCTCTCTCTGAGCTAGCTTCTTTCCCTCCCTTCTCCTCACTCACAATGTGGATCCCATCCCAGCATCTCGCTTTGGGGGTAGCAGCACTGAGTTTGGTTTACAATTACTAAGAACCCCTAAGCCACCTTTTGCCATATGGCTGTGAGTAGCCCAACTGCCCAGCTGCGATCACAACAGCTGCTTGCACTTGCGGTTCTTAGAACGCACAAATCTGCAAAGGCCAGGAGGTACAGGCATCTTTACCCTACCTCAAATGTTCAGCTAGTACAATCCACAACTGCTTGAATGCCTTTGGAAATATGGTAGTCATCAGCCATCAGGTCCCTAGAACTATGGCACTCTGCTGCGCACGGCCATGGACATATTCATTATTGTGGTTCAGCAGCCACAATGTTATCACGGTTGGTCATCAACCCAAACAGAAAAAATGAGAATGTCAAAGAGCAATGAAGGATTATACTGGTATCTGGCCAAATGAACTCAAAGTTCTACACAACCTTCTACATAATCTACACAACCTTCCATAGCAAGCAAAGGAAACTATAAAGGCTACCATTTTCTTTAGGATGGCTTCCACAAAGCTCTAAGCAGCTGAATAGCTCCAGATACCACCAGCACAACTCTCTGTGTTATTCTGGATCTCAGTAGTGAGACCTCCACAAAGAGCTGCTTGTGGAGCTCATCACAATAGAGTGACGGGAGTTTTGTGGTTGGTTGTTTTTGTGGGTTTTTTTTTTAAAGGTCAAAGCAGCTGAAAACTGCAAAAATGAATTTGTATCAAAATGAAGTTTTGCAAAAAGGAAGGCAAATGTAGTCTTTTGGACAGCTTAGTATATAATTGTAGTTTCCTCCCATGTCCTAGCACAGACACATCTGAACTGGAAACAGGGTTGATCTTAATAAATGGTGTTAAACTGCGTATTTTTCATTGAACTAGAGGGGACAGAAGCAGGGAGCAGAAAGCTAAGACACCTGTTGCAAGCCTTCTTCAAAAGAAACTGTATAATACTAATTGCAGGCTGTGATACAGAAAGCTTTATAATGTCTCAAAGGCATTGGGTCAATGTGTTAGCAATTTGGTTCATACATTAAGTGGAAAATAAAGAGAAAAGAACTTCAAGGTATGTTTGTTCCCTGCAAACTAAAAACTTCAGCTGTATAGTTTGATGAGGGGCTTTATGTTGGAAATTCCTCTATGGTTATAGAAAGAATAAAAACCCCCAAAACATTGCAGACCTAATATTGAAATAGTAACGGTGAATTAACAAAAGAAAGAGATGGTCCCCAGGAATGGAGGAATTATTGCTATGTAATAAAAGGACTATTTTTTCTTCCCTGCTTTTTCAAGACAAAACTTCAGTGCTAGTCTCTCCAAAAAGAACGTCTTTGCTTTTCAGGTGATGTCTGCTTCAGTCACTGAGCAAAGAAGTGTGAGGAAGGACAGCGCCTGGGGAGAAACAAAGCCAACACCATTTATTGGAAGGTATTAACTATATCAGAAAGAGTACTTCAGACTCTGGTTTAATTGATATCAGGAATGTAGCAGAAGAAAAGAAACACCTCCAGTGTACCCTGGAGAGCAGTGCTGAAATGTGTGCTACTTTGACCACTGACAATCCATAGGGAGCTGGCAGGGCACACTGTGCTGGCTCTTCTCCTTGTTTCTAGCGCTAAATTACATTCAAGTCAGCTTAAAATTCATTAAATGCCTTCCTATTATTACTTTCCCACATAAGCAGTTGTTATAGCTGCTGCAAAGACATTGTGTGATGGTGACAGTGAAGGGAGAGGCCCGAGTAAATATGAATGGGAAAGGAGAGGTGATTTTGACCAGGAAAACGCTTGGGACCCTTTACTTCAGAATTTAACTGCTCTTCAAAAGATGAAAGCAGCGACACAGTAGATTGTGAATTCAGATGCTTAAATGCTCCAGAGATACCTGAATACTGATGTGGAGGTCATGTTTTGTTTTGCAGTTTTGTATAAATTCTGAACCAGCAGAGTCATCACTCTGTGAGACTGTCATTGCAATGATGCTGACCTGGTGTCACTGATAATTACAGGTAATTTCAAGTGCTGTCATTAATTTGCCTTTTTCAATCACTCGGCAAAGCCTTACAGGCTTTGTCTTGTATATAATAGTGTTGGAAGTAATAAGATTTCTTCCATCAGGGATTTAAGGAATTGGATTTAACTCAGATTTTTCTGTAAAGGCTTTGCACTACTTCTTGGAAGCTTTGGAAAAAAAAAATAATTTAGCAGTTTTCACCGATTTCAGTGGGAAGTTTTTCCAGATCGGGACACAGAACTGAAATTCAGGTGTTACCAGAAGTATACTGTTACTCAGTCCAGAAGGGAAGCTCCTTTCTAGCTGGAAGTGGAGGGGAGAGCAGGGGTCCTTACCTCCACCTCTCTATATAAGCCTTTTTACTTATATGTTCATTTTTTATGAAAGATCAAAAATATAAAGATCCTTTGCTTAAATTCTGGCTTTAATTGCATGTCCCATGCAACAAAGAAGAATCAAGTGGCATGAAGCAAGTGTGACTGCCAACAGGACAGAAATGACAGGCCAAGCCCAGTATTAAATGATGTTTGGAAGTCAAACAGCAGTCACGGTGCTGTCCATTCATGACCATGTACGAGAGAAAAACTTATCAAAGGGCCTTCAACACCTTTTAGCCTGACTGAAAGAACAAACCCATCAGCTTTTCTGGGAGAGCAAAGTAAGCATCTACTATAGAAAAAAACTCTTTTTAAATCTAAAAAGGAAGATATAAACCCTTTTTGGTGACTCATATGACTTAGAGCTGTAGCGACTTTTTAAAATAGTATTTGCAATTTCTGCAGGGAAGATTTTCAGAATAGCATCACTAAAAATACTCCAATGCCTTTAAAGATTTACTTACCCAGAATTCTTGAAAAAAGTAGAATATTAAAATAATACAGGTCCTACCAGGAAGCCATGCCTCTGCACATCTTACAACTAGAGTGTACACAGGAGATGCAGAGGTCCGTACACTGGAGAACCCTTCTGCATGCTATGCAATTCCCTTGAATATGCAATTCCCACTGGTGTCACACGACCCAGGCTACACAATGATGCTTCCAGCACACAGTAGCCATGTGTACTGTTTGCTTGTTCTGATCTTCACTAAATATTGGGAGCTGAATTTGGTTTTTTTGACAATTCAGGTGCAGCAGAAGGCATGAAATTTCTCATGATTGTGGGCTTCATATGGCTTGGAGCTATAGTAAGAACAGCCGACTCAGCCATTGCAAATGTGCAGAAGGACAACACAAGACTGATGAGATTCTCCTGAACCTAAGGGGCTTCTAGGGATCTCATTTTATCCTGCAGGTTTCTTCAGTGGAATATTTGTTCCCGTGGAGAGATGAGCTGCAGAGCCACTAGCTCTCTTTGGGAGAACTCATTTCATGTTTCTAGGTGGAGCTGTTCTGCCCCCCCATGGCAGGTTACCAGCAGAGCATGGAACCAGACCTCTGCGGCACAAACAAACCCATCATCTCCTTGCAAAGTGTGCCAAAAATTCTATGCCACATGGAAAGGACCTGTGTTGGTGCTCAGAGCATCGTATTCACTTACAATAACACATGCCAGAAAATTGCAGGAGCAAGGCAGCTGAAGGGAGTCTATAAAAAATTAATGGCTGACATAAATACCGATCCCTGAACAAAGAATGGTCAGAAGCGACGGTGCAAGAGGAGAGAAAGATGTGAATTATTACAGGCTTTGTGATGGGTTCTCATTTGGAGCACTGTTTTTTAAAGACGAGGAATTAAAGGTAATTGTTAGACAGGATGCGAACTTGGCCTCTGGAAGCAGAGGCCAAAATGGTGTATAGGGTGCAATTGGGAAGGAGGTCCCTGGTGATGCTAACTGCTCCACAGATGCAAAAAGAATGAGATGATACAGAGCCAGATGCTGGAAAGGAATGAAGTAGAAACTCTCTGTGGAGGAACCCAGACAGCCTTTGAAGGGAAGAGGAAGGCTATGCCAGTAGAGAGAACCAACACACAAGGGAAGTTCAGAGGAGCATGGTGAAATGTTCCCGTGAGACAAGAGAGACTGTGCCATTTCCCCCTCTCAGGAGAGCCTGGGCAACACCAGCAGTCACTGAGAGCTAAACAGGGGCTCGGCTGCTTTCAGCTGACTCCTCGGAGAGTGGGAAGATCATGACTGTTTCCTGACTACATTCAAACAAATGTATAGAGCTTTTACGTGGGCAGGGGCATCTGGTTTTCACACCATATGCTACTCCTTTTGGAGTATAAGTATATAGCTGAGTAAAAGCAAGGGGATGTTTATATGATGAGCATGAAACAGTCTGAAATGACACCAGAAGCCAATAGTAATAAATAAATTTTGCTTTCCATCATGGGGCTCCAAATTTTCTTGGTAAACTTGACATTAATCCGCTTGACCTTAAATGAGGTGGCATTTGGGCACAGATAGAAGAAAACACAGTTATTTTTCAAGATTTGCCTGGAGTACACTTCTTACTTTCCAAACATCCAAAATGTCACAAACCAACCAACCAACCAACGAAACAAAACCAAGTAAAACACAACAAAACCTCACAAAATCCCATCATATTCCAGTTGATGTTCTCTCCTTGCCACCAAAGATACTGTACTCAGTGATGCTATATTCATCGGCAAGGTGGCCTCTTGCCATTTGATGTAGAGAAGCCGTGACCAAACACTATTCTTTAAAAATACCTGAAAAAAATACATTGTAAGTGGTGCAGGACCACAGGATTTAAGAGGGCACCACGGGCTTCATTAACTTCGAGTGCTGTGGGATCCTTTCTGTTTTGAAAAGGTTTCCAACAAAACCCTTCTTACAGGTAAACCAATAAGGAACAGCACAGGCTATTAGTATACAAAAAGATAAAGAACAAAGAAGAAGCAATTTCACAGCCTCTGGTGACTGACTTTACTAATTGTAGGCTGGAAGGAAAGATGGTCAAAAATAGACTACTGAAGACAAAGGGAAAGTATCTGCCAAAAAGAGGTTTTATGTCTCAGACTGAAACCTCTGTGTCTATAAACATGTGCCTATATTATTTGCTATATTCATACTAATCTTATCTGCTATAAAATGAAAGAATTGTTAAGAATTTAATGTTTTCCTGGAAGAAGCTTGAAGAAAGAGCTTGAGGTGTATTGGTGCACATCCAAACTAGTTCTTTCTGTTGTTAAAGAGTATAATTGGTGACAAATAACACTGTTGGTACAGAGAAAAGGCACATGATGAATTTTCTTGACATGAAATCTTTGAAGAAAGTTGTACAGCAGAGAAAGACTGGAAAGGCGCCAAACATGATGCAAGCATAAAAAGCAGGACATAGAGCAACTGTGCAGAGAGAGTGATCCAAGGGTCTGTTTCTAGCCAGCAGAGATGTCTGTGATTAATCAGTAGCTGGTGGACGTTTGTCATTCCAAGCCATGCTACCAACATTCAATCAGACCTAAATTTCAGAGTTTCCATGGAAAAATATGTCAATATTGATGCCCAATGGATTTAGGTAGTACACATTAATGCCTGATGTATTTAGGAGTACAAATGCAACACCACAAATATATACTTATGTTATTATACATAACTGTAGTTACATGGTGGTTTTATATTTGCATCTGTAACTATAGATAAAATTTTGGCACAGTATAAAAATACTGATATATATATTGGAAATTTCTGTCTATATCCAGAAAAAGTAGGAAATATGTACATGAGATAAAGCTGTACGTAAAGATCTGGCAGCCTGACACACTGAGTAGGCCTGCGCTCTCACTGAAGGTTGAGGCTGCATTAATGTTAGTTGCCTTTCAACCATGACAGGGAAGGAGGAGGGAGGTCTGGAAAGCACCATCTGCTTTTCCAGATTGCTGTTAATCTGCCAGTAATTCATATTCGATATAAAGAATTAATGCTATGGGAGAACATTAAAAATATACAAAGCCTTCACCTTCAGCATAAGGAGCAAAGACCAGCAAAGAACAGGCATCAGGTTGTCCTCACGGGCCAGGAGGGTGGAGAACCCTCAGAAATCCATCTTGTGGGTAGAAGAGAATGAAAACACAGACAGATGTGGAAGAAGAAGGGGATATTCCTCTGATCAAATCAAAGAAAGAAACCTGGAAGTCAACAAAAAAGTTTTGCAAAGAACACTGTAAGGTTGGACAAGCAACACTGGAGAAACAGGGCCCAGGGCCAGGCATGCATAGGAATGAATGAAATCCTGGCCCTGGGGAATGTGCAGGCTGTGCTTCCTGAGACTTGGATGGCTCCTCTGAGAACACATACTGGAAACAGCCTCGAGCAAAAAGTCACACAAAGGGAGCCTGAAGTCTCTTGGAAAGGGTGGCAGGGTAGCATCAGTGAGAAAGCAAAGCGTGGGGCGGTACATATAAGGTGAAACACTAATCCCGTAACAGTTGATTGTGGTTTTTGCATTGACCAGAAAAGGTCAACATATGGTGTACTGGGAAAACTGCCAGCAGAAGTACTGCTATTTTTTGAACGTTTTTAATACAAATTTCAACCTTTTCCTTATCTACGCAGCTCTATGCTCTCTTTCTCAGAGAGAAAAGAGTGACACTTGCTACAAGGAGTTATCTCCACTTCTTATGGCTCCTCTGAAGATGTAGGTTGAGTTTGAGTAGGAGGGAGCTACATTCAAGTGACAATTCATGGCAATAGGACTGTTTTGTTCCATACCTGGTATTCCAGCATGACAAAAGCAGAGGAACTTCTGACTACACCTGCTCGCATGGTTTCTAGCACAGCTTTGGCCCAGGGCAAATGTCACTGCTGATCTCTACGAATGCTTCAAGAGCTAATGCAGCCCAACAGCCATGCTGAATACACCCAGTCTCTCTGATGGGGAGGACGGGTTAAGACAGTCTAGCTTTATGAACATGACCTTGGCCACGCCTGGATCAGGCATTGGACCCAGGATCAGAGAGCAGTAGAGCCTTTGAGTCCTGATTCCATCTATTCATATGTGCCTCTATACTTTGCTCCTATGGTCTTCACATAATGACACACTGCCCTCTTCAGAGCAATTTGTCAGTTCCAGTGCTTGAATCCAACCAATACAAACAAGTATGAAGGCTTTTGCATGGGCAAACATGGTATTTTGGATCCATCATTCTATCTCTCCAAATCCAAGGTGGCAGAAGAGCTTTACAGAAGTGAATAAATAGCCTTTTAAAGCTATTACCTTTGGATTCCTACAAAGGTCCCTGGCGTTCTGTGCAGTGTGAAACTGTCTTATAACAACAACATCTTAAGTTTCACACGAGAAGCGGAAGGACTTCTCTAACACTAGGAAAAGAAAATCACCCACCTCCCTGAGGACCGAAAGCTGGTGCAGCAACATAAGTGATCTGGCAGTTCTTGCATAAACAGGAAGGGAAGAATTCCACAAATTTGATGACATGTGGTCTTTATTTTCAGAGTTTTTTGATTGACAAGTGACTGTGAAGGGGTGCTGTGTATGGGGAGCTCTGCTGATAGGCCTCATGATCCAAAGCTGGAAGGAGCTCTAGACTGATATCACTGCTACCTGATGACAATTTTCTGGCTCTGGGGGGTATTTCTTCTGTCAGACATACTGGATTCTGAGTGCCATCTCTCCTTCATTTCATGTGTCTTTTTTTTCTCTTAGGCTTTTTTTTTTTCCTTCTTCTCTGAGTTTTCTTACAGTATAAAACGTGTGAATGACTTGTAGTATGAAATCATGAATGTTGTGTCTCTGTTTCACTCTAATTTTTACAATCCTTGCTTTACACACAATAAAAACTACCAGTAAAATAGCTTGGTTTTTTCTTCTCTCTGGTAAGCTTAAACTGCTTGAACTTCTTGAAAGTTCAGCCTTTGTGAAAAGACTACAAAAGGAGCAAGGACCAGAGCCTAATGCCACAACACCTTATGACCCTCCATAAGTAAAAGCACAGAAGCAGGACAGAGTTAATAAATAGTAAAATTTTTGGACCAAATAACATAGCTGGGGAAAAAAAAAAGCAGGTAAGAATTTGGGCACACAAGCCCTTTAGAGGCTTTTTTACCATAAGGTAGTCATGGTTTAAAGCTTTAGTACCCTAGATATTAGTCGTAATTTCCAGAGTTGCACAAAAGGAAAAACCTCAGCACACTAAGTAATGTTGGGTTTACCAGCAACGTGCACAGCACAAATTCCAGAAATTACATTTCTGGCTATATGAAATACACTTATATTCCATGTATCCACAGTATATGTTGTTTAACTTAGTGGTTTGTTTTATGAAAAGAAAATGAAAGACATCATTTGTATAGCTGCTTAATGTTTTATTCCTGGCTGGGTATTTGGAAGAGGAAAACAACAGCTTTCCTTTTGGCTGTTAGTGTTTAATTATTCAATTTTAACAGCCAAGAAGTAAGCTGTTAGCCCTCCTCCTCTTCTTCACAGCTTTTCTTTCCCTAGTGGGTCTAAATCTGTCCTTCACACGTATGAAGAGCAATCTGAATTGTAGGGATTGCATTTTGGCCTCACAGGAAACAGCCTATGGCCTACAGTATTTCCTTTTAGTATCGGTGTGGTTTGTTCTGCAGTCTTTTAAAATGACACAGTACCAGCTTCATTTCCTCTGTCTTTGATGCTCTCCTTTAAACACGATCACAGACCCTTCTCTTCCAGAGACCTGCTCCCAAGCTAAGCTCTCTTGGTTCAACTTCTGAAATTTAATGACTATCCTACCCAAATCACTGTACCCATGGCTCGACAACGTAAATAAGCTCTAAATGTGGTGGATTCCTCCTACTTCCTAAGAAATCTAAGCAGCCCAAGATCTCACAAGATCTAATTAGATTGACTAAAAAAGCATTTAAAAGTTTCCATGAAAGATGGCAATTCCTGGTATCAGAGGATCATAGAATTATAGAATGGTTCAGGTTGGAAGGGACCTTAAAGATCACCGTGTTCCAAGCTCCCCTGCCATGGGAAATGATGACTGCTTGAATCATCCACAAATAATATCTCATAAAGTAAGCCTCATATTACTATATTTTGGTCAAGTGCACGAAGGATAAATCCAGTAGCACCATCTTTAGCAGTGTGCAAGCTGCCTTTTCCTAAAGACTCAAAAAGTCATATATCTTGCCTCTTTAGGATGAGAGCAACTCATGACATTATCACACATCTTCATTGAACAGAGCTTTCCCCTTTATTCTCTTCTGAAAAAAATGTCAGGAAACAGATGAATCTGCTCCAGCTAGGCATGACAAAAGGCAGGTATGTACCCCCCCATGAAAGGTTGTCCCTAGCTACTTCTGCTCTATCAGTCAGGGATACACAACCTGAGGGTAGGATTTTCCTAATCCTGTGTATTAGGGTTTTCCTAATCTTTGCTACCAAATCATTGCATTCAGGTTACGTTATAGACTGCTTGAATTTCCATCAGTCTGATACACTCGAAATGTTAAAGGCAAAAGCCACATACTTACCATGAGTCTGGCTAAAGCCTAATAAAAGAATTACCACTCCAGTTACAATGATGCTAACGCTTCACAGTTCAAATTATATTCAGTTGAAAATACATATACATGAACATTTTAATATCTAGCCACTTGTCCAGTGGTGTACTTACCTTTCCACTGCCCGTCTGGGTCTTAATGATGATAGCTTCACTGCAGGGGTGGGGAACAGCGAGTTATCAGTATTCAAGTCTTTTCGCCAGTATGATGTTGATGGTTTCTTTCTCCTCAACTTAGGATCTGCTTGGAGTCCTTTTTGCACATTTTCTAACATGGTCTACACCTTGGTCTTTTTCACTCCTCTCCAACTCCATGTTACACGTGTACTTACTATGTGGCATGTATTATGTATGTTGGGTACTTAAAACTTGTTCTCTTTGTTATCTCTAACTGGCTTTACCCATCTCTAAAGGTTGCCTTCCTTCGATCACTACTAAGTGACCTCTGAGACCCTGGGGTCTCTGATATCACCCTGTCCCTATACTCTCAAGGTGTTTTATTCAGTCATACATAGCTCAAAAGTAAGTACATTTTATTAATATCTTCTAGTCGCAAAAAATATATAAGAAAAGGTGTTACACCACACTGGGGTACACAGTAGATCAAAAGCTAACAAAAAGTAAGTAATAGTTACCTGGTTGTTAGACAATCAGTATTATAGGTAAACAAGCTAAAAGAAATCTGCAGGTAGCCCAAGACAAGATCATATAAAGCCTGAGAGGTCTAAAGGCCTCCACTGTTAACGTCAGACAAAGCCTCTGACCTCTTACAATAAATGGCAACACCACATCTACTAGGCTACAAGGCCACATCTTTTCCTTGAACACTGGCCTTATGATCGAGATTTGAAAATCTTCAGCAGAAAAGTCTCTAGGCAAATTTTGATTTTGAAAAAAAACCTCTCAAGAATGTGTATGCCTTCAAAACAGAAGTGGACCTCTGGCAAGTAGTGGGGACTATAATACAAACCCTTTCTCTTCGAGATCAGATATTAAATTCAGACTAGATTAGAAGGGACTAGAGTTCATCACACACCAGTCTCTACGACATGCCTGAATTACAAATTTACCATTGTACAGGAAACAAACAGGTGTTTTTATTCATACCAAAAGGAGAGCAAAACTGAAGATTTCGTGGCTGAAAGGTGCTCACTGCTCCCTCTCTAGCTTAACATATAGGAATAAACAACAAATGTGAGTCTCCAGGACAGTCAACACAATCCTCAGTGTCTGCCTGTATTTCCAGACACAAAGGCAGGTTTAGACTGAGGCTCACTGTCTCCGACCTCTCCATTTCAACTTCTGTGTTACTTTGAAAAGATGGGTGTTCCTAGTTATGTAATGCTAATAAAAAGACACTTATGAAGTCCATGTAACTCTTAGTTTAGCCTTTACTCTTTCATGTGTTTTTCTTGTGAGTTTCTCTTACTTCACGAGAGAAATTACTATCAGACATGGAATCTCATAGCTCATGGAAGAGGCAATGTAACCTTTATTCCTTTTGTCTTCCAAAAACATATGAGATTTTAATTCCACCCTAACATGCTTCATGTTATTTCCAGACACCCTCAACAATGTCATTCTCATTTACCTTGGTGCAGATTCATTCAGGAATTTGATGAAGAAACTTCCAGCTGATGTCATGTAGAGAGGCATTACTCAGGGCCCACTGAGCTAAGCCCTCTAGAAACAGACAGAAAGCAATCCCGGATCACAAAGACTGCCTTCCAAGCTCTGCTCTGGATATTTTTACAAATCTGAGAGCCAAACATTATCATGTTCTGAGTCTACAGCGTGTAGAAAATAGGAGGCCAAATTTTTCAGGACTGTGTCTCTTTTTTGCAATCCATGAACCACATTGACTTGGGCTACTCATCTTGGAAAAAAAGGGAAGAGGACAAAAAATGAGCTTTTACATCTACAGGATTTTTCAAAACCCCAAATTCCCCAAACAAGTTAAGATTTCCTGTCTGTCTGATATAGTACAGGTATTGCGAAAACAAGGACACTTGGTTACAGACACAAAACAGACTGAAAAAGTCCTGCATTTGTGATTGGAGAATGTCTGCACCTTTAAACGCTTGAAGTTGTTATTGATTTCCCCACCAGATGGAGTAGCATGCAGTTTTAATGATTCCTGCAGACATGTGACTTACTTATTTGGAGGGCATACTGTATTCTTAGCTAGTATTGTAGAACTATCTCTACTCAGTTCGGTAAATCAAAAATTCAACCTCCCAAGACTGCATAAAATCATTCACAAAACTGAGAATCTTCTTTCTCTCCAAAACTCTTCACAGGGTCTTTGATAATCTGAAGTAGGCTTTTATTGAAGTTCTGCTCACCCTCATATCTTTACCTTAACTGCTGTGCAGCAGACATATCCCAAATTTCAGAGAATCCAGACATTCAAGTCAGTGTCAGAAAGGCTATGCAGGAATCATCAGAGAATTAACGTTCAAAGTGACCTTGAAAGGTCATCTGCTGCAGCTTCTTGTTATCTACAACTCAAAGGTGGGTCACCTATGAGATCAGATCAGGCTTCCCAGGGCTTGATCTAAGTGAAAACATCCAAGACAGAAGACTGCACAATCACTCTGGGCAACCTGCTCCAACTGACTGTCCTCATGGTTAAAACCTTTCTTCTCATATCAAACCTCTCTCATAAATTTCAAGTTATGCCCATTTTTCCCTAATTCTCCTGCCATATATTGCTGCGAAAAGCCTGCCTTCAGCTTCTTCATAACCTCGGTGTAGGTATAGGAAGGCTGCTATTAAGCTTCCCCTTCTCCAAACTACACACATCCAGTTCCTTCACCCTCCTCTTATAGAGTAAGTGCTCCAGCCTCTGACCACCTCTGATGGATTTGCTCCAGTTTATCACTATTTCCTGTACTGAGGGCCCTCAAAACTGGACATAACCAATCTCTGCTGTAAACTGACATGTTGTACCACTACTCTCCTGTATTTCCTAGTATTGACGGCTCAGGCATGGGCTAACTCATACTAGATGGACTTTATATTTTTATGTTAAATGCACAGCATAAGGTAGAGGAATATATATAACCTAAGGATCCAGGAAATCCTGAATTCTAGCCCAGCCTGCGACACCAAATTGCTGTGAGGAGAGGATTAAATTCTTCAATTTCCACACTGCTTCCACCCAAGGATACACCTCACAGGAAACACATATATAGAGTTCATCCTAACACAGCAAGCCTGACTTGAGATAAACACTACTCTGTCTTCATTAATGTGGCAAAAGAACATACGCCCTAATGCCCTGGGATCAGTTTCAGAAGCAGGTGTGATAAGGTGGAACCTACCCAACACTTTCATCTCAAGCTATACTTTTTGTGGAACAGTCAGGATGCCACTAGATCCCCTCAGCAGAAACCCAAGCAGTGCTTTCCAGCGATGAACAAAGATGGGCACATACACAAAGAAACTGGGAATGGCATTGACGGAGTGCAGAAATGGAAGTGGGGGCAAAGCACTAGCTTGGCTCAGATATAAATGGCTTTATCCCACATAATGCAACAAAAAACAGGACCTGGGATTGCTGCCCTTCTCAGAAAGCACAAGGAGACCTGTGCAAGACAACCACAACCAAGACCAAGACTGAGTCAGTTCTTCAACAAACTATATCCCATATATGAACTTGAGCTATGCATGAATGATCTATCTCCTACAAAGTAGCTATTTCAACTAGTCAGGATATCAGGGGGGTAAGCAGAAGCCATGGAGGGATTAGTCTGCCCAAAACCTGAAGACAGCAAACTGGAAGAATACAGAAAGAATGGTAGTATTACTTGCTACTAATAGCTAGTAAGTATTAGTGGGTTTTAGGAATTAATATCTCAGAGCATTATGTTTTCTTTACTCTATTATTTCAAGACAAAATGTAGGTCTGCTTTTATTTTAAATTTACTTCCCGTTCTGAATCATAGAATGGTTCAGGTTGGAAGGTACCTTAAAGATCATCTAGTTGCAGCTCCCCTGCCATGAGCAGTGACACCTCCCACTAGACCAGGTTACTCAAAGCTCCATCCAACCTGGTCTTGACCACCTCCAGGGATAGGGCATCCAAGAACGAGAAACTGTTGCCTTGTGATGCACCTTAGCGGTCTTGGAGGGAGACTGTGTTACAGTGGTTTTACCCAGCAGCATCAAGAGAGGGTGCGAAGTGAAAAGTAAGAAGGGAAGCACTGCATGAAAACTCTTACGTCCTGGCAGGCGCTAGAAATACTTAGCATGGGGATGCTAATTACGCACTACAGTAACGCTTGCAAGTCTGGGATCTGATGGTGTTAAATGCAGTGAAAAAAACCAGACTTTGTATGTGAAAGTATTGCTTTGACTCCATGCATTTGCTTGCTTACAATAAAACAATTGAATTACACCTGGAACACCAGAACCTGCAGTGCCATCACTCTACCACTTTAATCTGCCTTTGCAGCTTTTTCACAGTCGGGTACTTCAGGAGGACACACAGTAAGGCAGGATGCTCTGCTGGGAATGCATGCCAGTTCTTACCACACAGTTCCTTGTCATCTCATCCATGGATTATCAATAGCAGTA
>JAOTQQ010000012.1:91639797-91686046 GCA_026546715.1 Gallinago undulata
ACTTAAGGTAGATGGTGGAAGAACAGGCTCTGGAGCATTAATACAGTTGTCTCACAGCACTTTCTACTAAACAGGGTGATTAGATGGCTTTTTAAGATAACAGTTTTTCACTATCTGATCCTTAGGCATTGTAGGGATGAGGCAACACACTTCCTTACATCGGTACCATCTTCCTGACATACAGGCATATTTACATAGCCTGTGAATCAGCTACAGATTTTACTAAGCCTGGCATGACTACACCTACAATGTCACTGCTAAAAGGTGTCTTTTTACATAGGCTTTTATTGCCTCTATGCCAAAGATGCGCCAGGTGTAAACCACTAGACATCTGTACCCAAACTCTCCAGAAAACATCCATACTTCAGCCATTACGTGGAATCTGGCTGGTCAGCACTGGCAGTTACCTGGGATTACACGAATAGGGTTCTTCCTCAAAGCTGTTAGCATCTTGTCTGCTTGAGAACAGGCAGAAGACCACCCAGCCCTGAGACTCTGGATGGACAAATGCTCAGAATCACATAATCACCTAGGTTGGAAGGGACCTTTTAATACATCTAGTCTTAAAGACCCAGAGAAAGAACCAGAATTTTCATCCCAACAAACAATGGGCCTCTGAGAGGTTCTTAAGCCAGTGAGCAAGCAAGAGGGATGGAAGACAGGGTCGCTTGTAAAGTTAGCTAAAAATCTGCACCTGTGGAGACAAAGGGAAGAGAAGTTGTCCATGAAACACAGCAATTGGATACACAGATATCAGCTTGTAGGAGCTTTAACTCATCTTAGGGAGATATCCCAGAGACTGAACCCTTTTTCTATTGGCAAAGTGCCTGGCAGAATGGTTACAGTTGTATTTATAAAGCCTCTTTTCCTTTCAGAGAATTAGTTCAAGGGAAGAAAGAAAAAAAGGCGAGTGTGTATTTAAAGTTTTCTTCCTTCTACTAGGATCACAGGGAATGCTGAGAGGAAATTCAGAAAAGCATACTTTTTAACTGAAATCATACCAGAAATTAACTTCTAGGTCTTGCTCTGGCCACCCAGTACATGTTGTAGGCATCTTCTAGGATGGTCTGCGTGAGACCTATGCATAACAGAAATGGCGTAGGCTATTGAGAAGTAAGAACTTTATATGAAGTTCGTTTATGAGCCAGCAGATAAATCTGAATGCACAGGTGGTGAGTGAGAAATGAACAAGCAGAAGGCCTGGGAACAGTGCCTAGTGAATTTTGGGAAAGCACTCATAAGCATGTCTGAGTTTTCACTCGCATCCTCCATGCAAAGCAGAGCATAGGGCTAGAGCCTGCTTTAAGTGAAATCCAGTGTCCTGATGCCAGCCTTGCACACATATAGCCCAGATATATCAGGCTTTTTTGTGAGGATGCTCAAAAACAGGGGCAGGAGCTTAGAGTAAACCTGCAGTGATACAGCTTCATTCTCATGCTTCTGGCAGTTCTCATTATCTGCATTTTCAGCAAGTTTGTGAGGACACTAAATTTCAGAAAGTGGTAGTTTGGTTGGAGAATAGCACTGTCATCCAAAGGACCTTAACAATATGGAGAAATTGGCCAACAAAACCCCTCTAAAGTTCAGGAGGCACAAATGCAAAGTCATGCATCTTGGATGAAGCAACTCCATGCGATAAGACATGGACTGACTCACCAGAGAGCAACTCTGCAGAAAAGGACCTAGGTGTTCCAGTGGACAAGCAGAGCATGAACAAGCAGCATGCCCTTGCAGTGATGACAGCTAACCACACAGCAAGATGTACAAAGAGCATGTCAAGGGAAGTAATCCTAAAGATACTCCTTTATTTGATATTCATTTGGAAGACTGTGTCTATTTTTGTTTCTTTTGTACTGGAGGCACAATCACAAACTGGAGAATCTAGGAGAGGGCCACTTAGATGGCAAGGGGCTGGAGCACATGACATACAGGGACAGAGGCAACCAGGTTTGTTTAGCTCAAGAGGGCAAAGGGGTGAATGCTAGCTGCTGTCCTCACCTACCTAAGGTTAGAGAGTAGATGGAGCCAAAGTCTTCTCAGCAATGCACAGCAAAAGGAAGAGACAATCCCTGCAAGGTCAAACAAGGGAACTTCTAATGGGACGTAAGAAAATAATCTTCACCAGAGAGTGGTTAAACATGGGGACATGTGCCAAAAAAAACACTGAAATATCCCTCCTTGGAGATTTTCAAAAGGCAATTGAATAAGGCTTAAAGCAACCTGATTGAGCTTCGACGCTTGCCCTGCTGTTGGGCAGGGAGCTGGACCAAACATGTCCAGGAGTCTGTTCCAAAGTACATTTCATTACGACCTGTACAAACACTCTTCTGGAAAGCGGATGTTTGAAAAATACTTTGAAAAAAACCCCAAGAATAATTATTTGCAACCTGCAGCTGAATAAAAGACAAAGGTGTCAGATCTCTGGCAATCCACATCTGAACCTGGATTTTGTCATAAGTAAAATGGGTCTGTTCCATTCACTGTTGTTACTTCCTCTCACATCTCTGCATCAGGGCATTATCCTACTTCATGGCACAATTCAGTGTAGTGGGCAGTCTCCAAAGAAAAAGAGACAACCAGAATATAGAAAGAAGAAGAGACAAAGGTCACAATACATGCCAGGGATGAGATGCACTCAGTAACTTCAAACCTGCTCTTCCTTTGCCTGCCTTTCTTTTCACCAACTTCTGAAATCAAGGCAGAAATCACAAATGCTATACAATTATCCCCTCGATGAAAAAAAAAAGTCAAAAAGGTAGACAGTCTCTTCCTATAGCTCACATCCCAATTAAGAATAATTAGTAGTATTAATGTATTACTAACAATACCAGGTCTACCAAACATAGCCTTCTATGACACGCATTTATATAAACAGCTAACACAGTAACATTAAATACAGCCTTATTATCTAAGCTGGAAATATATAACAAGTTAGCCTTTGAAAAAAACAATAGGTATCTCTTTTTCCAGACAAAAAAAAAAAAAGATAAATTTTTCTACCAAGTCCCCAAGTCCCTCACAGAATCCATTAATACATTTATTAAATCATTTAGCCCTCACCACATGACCTCAGCAGAGCATCCACTCATCTCTAGCCAACACAGCTGAAGAAGAGAACACAAGCTGTTCTGTTTGCTTCTCTGCATTGCTGTCACAGTACAGACTAATAAGGGCATACCATCTTACATTTTCAGAGACACATCCTTTTGCATTTCTAAACAGACAAAACAACCATATACACATGAATGCATGTATCTATACAGATTTATATATATATGGTGGTAGTAATGGCATTATAACTTTCTGTGAATAGTACTGAAGAGAGCTTACGCTAATTTATGTTATGTTTGATAGGCTCAGAAAGCTTAAGAAACAGCTGGATGTAGATGAGGCACTGGAAAGAGCTGTCAGTTTCCTCTTGGAGGGTAAATTCAGAATCTGATGTGATAAAACAAACAAACAAAAAAGTCCTTCTGCTACACAAGAGCTGGGCATGTGACAGTCATGAATTATGCACTTGCATAACTACCATTCCCCTTGGCCCTTCCAAGAATGAGAAACATTGTGAGCGATTACCAGAGGCACAGAATTTATTGTGACATGATGGCTAAAGATGGGAGGAGTTCACATGCTATGTGCACACTACAAGAAAGGTCGGCCTGGATGTAACCAACTGGATACCAGTAAATAGTAAAGCCTAGAGCAGGAGCCATAGACAACAGAAGTAAACACAAATATCAGAACTAATGAAGTCCCCCTTCCTACAGATCAATAGCTTGCAAGTGATTGACTTTAGTGTGGAAAAAGATGCAAGAGCAAAGAGTAAAGCTTTTCCGATCATAAAGGCTTTTAGGAAGTCTAGCCCTGCCCCTATTCTTCCTAGGTGACAAGTTAAAAGTCAGAGTCTTTTGATCAGAGAGAACTTCTACAGTCTCCCTCTTCTACCAGCTACCTGGTCCATTCAACCTTCAAGAACACTGCCTTCCAGTTCCTACTCTTGTGTTACAACTGGACTGAAGTTGGCTCACATACTCAGATCTACCGCCAGGGCAAGGAAGGAAAGCTTAACTGAAACAGATGTACTCAAGTACAACAGCACCATTTCCTTATAAAACTCCTTTTTCACTTGAGGAATAACGTAGCCCGAGGAGACTAGAACAGATTTATTTTTTTTTAAATCAAGAATAAGATTCCAGTATCTTATCATATCTTCTTTGGAGATATATGTTCTTCCGTGTTTCCTGAACCCTTCCTGTTAAGGAGACAAAGTAAAGATCTTTGTGGACTTTTGTAGAGCATTCTGTAGCACTTAAGTAGGCTATAAAGATATTTATAATTTCTAACAGTCAGCTCAGCCAAGCTTGAATTTCAGTCACATATGAGTAGGCATAAAAATCCAATCATAGAATTTCCTTGATTGGAAGGGAGCTATCATCTAATTCAACCATCAACCTAACACTGACAAAACCAATCACTAACCTATGTCCCTAAGCACTATGTCTACCTGTCTTTAAAGTAACTCCAGCGATAGTGACTCTCCTACCATAACATTTTGTGAGACAATTTTAAATTTCTGCTCTAAGTTTTTTATCTTTCCCTCTTCCTTTACATCTCCCTTTCCTTTATGCCATATTGCGGCATAGGCACAGCTCAAAGCAATTATCTTTATAGCCCTGAGACCACATCCCTTATTCTTGTTTTTGTTCTGAACAGTTTATTCTCTTCAGAAGTAATGCTACTTCAAGAATCGCTTTAAAGGAAGGTGGTGCATAAGAGAGGCTGCTTCTCTATGTAAGCAGTCAACATTTGCCTCATGCTGCTTAACCAAGAATATTGTTTTCCCATTAAAAGCTGATATTGAAACAGGAATCATAACACAAACAACAGGCTAAAATAATTATATCCAACTGTATGGGAAGGCCTGATTCAACTACCTGAATCTCATGACCACATCAGCAGTAAGAAGCAACAGAAACGCTAATGCACCAATATGTATCTACCTTTAAAAACAGAAGGAAGAGCTCTCAGACTGTTCAAAAGGAAAATAAAGCACACCACCCAGAAGGAAACTGGAGTGATGATATGAAGAGCCACTTAGCTGTACCTCAGCCTGTTTGCATGTCCTGTTATTTAAAATAGAGCCATTGCTTTTCCAGTCCTCCCATTCCATTTTCCTCCCTAAGTCTCCTTGAAGGAGTCTGGACCTGCAGAAGGAACACATCTTTGACAGTCATGCGATCATTTTTTTAAAAATCTGTTAGGTATCAGTTCATGTTGTTCCTCAAGTGCAATTTGAAAAACAAGCATACTTTTATACTTTTATGTATAATGAGCACTGAGTAAAGTTTAACTTGCATTTAGGAAACAAATGAAATAAATCCAACTATTTTTTCTGGAGTTAAGAGAACATCGCCAGCTCAGCTAGCGTATCTCAGTTTTATTTCAACAAACATGTTTGTTACCTTTGCTTGTTTGTGCACCTGATTTTGCCTCTCCCATTCACAAAAAAAAAAAAATCTTCTGGCATAAAATGATATAGCAATGTACAGTATAGAAATCTGGTTTGAACTGTCAAATGGCATTTACTCAGAAATATGGTTATATATGAAAACCATGAGTATGATGTTTTAGTTGTGACATGTGGGAATATGAGGAAAAAATACAGTTAAGGCTGTTTCTATTTCCATATACAACTTTTATTGCGATACCTGTATTTTAAGTGTACAGATACAAATATAAAATGACCCATGACAGACTTTAAGCCTGCCCAAATAGCAAACTGAGAAATTAATTCGGTATTAGAGCCAAAGTTGACAGGACTTCAACAGGTGATAGGAAGCTTCCCCAGTCTCTCTCCAAAAACAACCAGGATCCACCATATTTTTGGTCCAAGATGTATGCTTTAAGATGGCAGCTGAGTCTATGAACGAGTGTATTTACCCCAGATGTGCAGCATAAACACAGAAGCAATAAAAAGAAGACTCATGACCAAAACTGGAACAGGTCCACTAAAAATAAAGAAAAAAATATGTATTAACATAAAAAAATCTGCTTTGTCCAATGGCCAGTCATTATTAGCCAAGGGAACTCATCAGTTCATAAGCAATTGTACAAGAAAACTCTTATTCCATTCCCACACAAATCCCTGAAGGCACACAGAAACGAGAGTCAACTCTACTAAAATCTGCTGCTGCCCTTCTGTTTCAAAGATACAGTTTTCCACACCCTAAATGTTACATACTATAAAGCACAATATAATAATAATAATAATAAAACTCCACACATTAAAAAAGTAATTAATGGTTCATTATTTCTCATCATTGTGAAAAAAATCCTCGGAAAATTATCATCTGTATTTACTACTAAAATAGCCAACTGAGTAGAGATATCATCAGATACAAAAAACAACAGAGTCCTCTAGCGGCTA
This sequence comes from Gallinago undulata, assembly GCA_026546715.1. Lineage (NCBI taxonomy): Eukaryota > Metazoa > Chordata > Aves > Charadriiformes > Scolopacidae > Gallinago > Gallinago undulata. Next base: position 91,646,225 of record JAOTQQ010000012.1, read on the forward strand.
GTAAATTTTTGGCATAAAATTCACATTAGCTGTTTTTTCAGAGGTTTTTATTTCATTTGAAAACAATGGCAGCAGTGGGCGACAGGAAACTTCTGTTTTCTTGAAAAAGATACACAGAATGTCAAAGTTAACTCCATCATTAAATCATTACCTAAAACACATAAATTAACAAATTTCTTAACTTTTTTTCACTTTTATACGTTGTTTAGAAATTGTACAGTGATGTTTTTAAACAACAGCTTAATCTCAGGGTGCGTGTTGAGTGACTAAATGAGCTGTTTCACGCTGTTCTGAGACACAACAATTACACGGACTATTACACAATTACTCACACTGAACACTGCTTCGCACCACTCACTTCATACAATCTCATTTCTGATTTTCAACCTGCTATTGGGAGAAACACCATGAACTCTATTATCCAGCCTGGATTACCCCCTGGGTTACTGTTTATAAGCAGGCAAATGTTACTTGAATACAAAGTAGAAAAAGAAACTGAAAATGGATTGACATAATTTACTAACTTATTTTTCTATGAGATCATGGTCCATATGCTTTAAATGTTCATAACTGTAATCTTATGTTGAGTTTTTAAATTCAATTATTATCTATCATACTTAGACTTACTTGGTTATGGAGTAACATAAACATAAAACATCAACATAAAACAATTAGCAAATAAACCAATGACAAAACTTGCAAAACAAAAAAAAAGTCCACACACACAGTGACTACCTAAACAACCCCTACCTAGGGACACCTTTCACTAAGCAATAGAACGTACTTCTCAATCCCCAGTGTTTCCTATGAATTTAAAGTCTTTGTCCTACATAATATAAATCATAATGGCATTAGATGAACAAAGCCCTTGCACTGTATCTGAATTACTATTTAATTTGAGTCTTCAGTAGCAGTAATACATAAGCTACTCTTTGCTGAATACACACAAGAATAGGACAGCACCACTAACCAGAACAGAACATGGAGTAACCAGGGGAGGACTGTTTTTGGTGATTTTTTTAAAACATGCAGATGACACTGATCCCTCTACAGAATTATCAGCTTTCCAATACTGCCATGACTATCTCATTTCCTCCAGTCCCAAAGACAAACTGCTGAAACCTTGTAATTCTCCCGTATACACCTGAATCTTCTCAGCCCGCCACACAGTTCAAATAGATAAATAAACCAACCAACTCAGACACCTCTAAAGATCTGGCAGTATGCATTCTCAGAACGTCTTTCGTAAGGCTGTATATTATACCACAAGCCCAATTTGACTCTCTATCATGACTCCACAGGAAACAATGCTTACAGCTCTTTAAGCGAGAAAGTTCAAGACAAGAAACCACAGGTACCAAGTACCATAGACATATAGCAAGACATTTGGGTTTAATCTTCTTTTCAAACTATGCGATGCTTGATCCGAGTTTCAAAGAGGAAAACGTCATATCCCACTCTCAACCAGATCCCCCACAGCACTCTTTTGCTAATACTGTTTTTAAAGACATATATATTTTGTAGCATCCTATACTAAATAAATGTACTTTCCTAAAGTAAACCAAACGGGCTTATTCAACAAATTTATTATCTGATGTTGAGTACAGAAACTAAATACTTGAAGCACCAATGGTGGTATAGTTTCAACAATTCTCCTGATCATAGCCAGCATGAAATAACCTCTTCTCAGGTGTTTTTATGTATTTTTTCATAATAATTTTAAGAGCTTATGAGAAGCATGAGAAAAGAAAACACACTAAAAAAACCCTATCCCAACACCAGGCTAATCTTTTACATTGCTTTATGCAGCAGCGATCTCAACCATTTTCAGAAACAACTTTGGCTGAAACACTTTATTGAAGCAACCATAACCCCTCTATAACTCTTTTTCATTTTTAAGCCTACTGGATAGGACAGATACCATAACAAGTGGTTGCTATGGAAAAAAAACATACATAGAAAAATACATGGAATGCTGTAAGCAAGAAAGTTGTTCCCAAACCAACTCACTTTTACGGATTTGTTTCTTCTATTAAAAGCCTGACCATACAGCTACCTGTGGTAGCTTGCAAAAAGAAACACTCCCAGGGTTCCTAAACCTTAAAATTGAGAACTACTGTGTTGTTGAAGGGAAAAAAAAATATCTATCTGCTGACCTGCTTATACTGAAGACTAAAACGACTGAGTGGCCATTCAAGCTACTTTGACAGCTTGTATCACAAGTCTACTGGGGAAAAAATATACATCTACCTAATGGTAGAACACTTATATTTTTTCCCCATTTTGGTTTTATTATATTTTTTAAACTGAGTTTTAGAAGACCAAATAACACAGAAAATAGTCGCCCTGCCTATTGCATAGATTTGCTCTATAACACTTTTGTCGCTCACTGTCTTTATCTTTTCTTTGCCTTGTCTCTTCTCTGGATTCAGAATGGAGAAAGCAAAACCTGCAGTAGCAATACACCACTACTCTGATGGTTTTCTGTATAGTTTTTGTGTCAAGCACATATGAAAATACATAAGACAACTTCAGAGGAAGGACTACTCAAAGAACAGTCACTGGACTACCACCAGCCCTTTCCCAAATGATTTGTTCTTGCAGCTAGCAGAAGCCCTTTTAAAGGTCTCCAAAATAAAATAGTAATGGATTCTAGAAAACAAAAGCAAGAGGGACATCCCTGAGTGTCTTGAGTCTCTTCAACTCAGTAAGATCGAGAGGCCATGAAGTATAACTCTACAAGAAGCACAAACTCTCACTCAGGGTATGACTTAACATGCACCTATCAGCTGAAATACACTTTCCACCTTTGTGACCCAAGTCCTAGGCTGCAAAACTTGTTTGGGAAACTGATCTGAAAGATTCAAACTGGCCAAAAAGTGAAAACCTAGGCTCTCTTTACAGTTTAAGGGACACTACCACCAGATATTTGGCCACAATCTCGGAAATTCACCCTGTAGAAACAGAGATCTACAAGATATCAGAATGCTATTCACTTTGCAAGCTTAACTGAAATAATTTATCAGCAGCTTTTTAATAAAAACACCTGAGATTCTGTAGCATATGGCATAGAAGTTATATTATGTTTTTAAGTGAGGGCACAGGATCACAACATATCTATTAGTAAAGAAAAAACAAAAGCTTAATTAAAGATGAACAAAAACATGCACATAGGTGCCTAAATTCACAGTGACAATCCTTCCCAACTTCAAAGGGATTGCTTGCAGTCTTCAAAGACCACTTAAGGTAAGCCTAGTCAATTACAAAACATAACTTGTATCTACCTTTTTAAAGGCACTGTAACTTGAAAAAAATGCCTCTCCAAGTTTACAGATTAAACAAAACTTTTCATCCCCAATCTATCCAAGCAGCTATCAATTCAGCATGTTCTCCCACGCAGACCAGAACACTGGTCTCTCAACCCAACGACCGAAAGATTACACAAGTAGGTGAAATATACAGCCCCACGCCTGCCACAACCCATACACCCAACTTACACTTTGAGCCCCGGGGAGTCCTCAGTGTAGAACCGCCACATCCCACCAGTCCCCGTGGAAGTGGCGCGGCCTGCACTTCTCGTCCCACAGCTGGCATTCTTCCTTTAGAGGACAACGGGGCGAAAGAAAGACCGAAACGCGTTAGCAGCCTGCCGGATTCCAGGGCGAACCACCCCCAGAGACCCTGCAGAGAAGCGGGGCGCTTGAGGCCACCAGCCTGTGCAGCCGGGCCGGGCGAGCGCGGTGCCTCGCTTAAGCACCACCTGGGGCTACAGCCAGCCGCGCCGAGGGCTGACGAGACGGGCCCGTGAGCGCTCTGCCCGCACGTACCTCTGCCGGACAGTGGACCCCGCCGCGCGGGGAGCCACGGCCTTGCTGGGGGAGCGGCCGGAGGAGCCGACGCTGGTAGCGCTGGGGTTGGGCCCGGGCTGCGGAGAGAGGAGAGAACCGGGAGGGGGTGTGAGGTGGTGGCGGACACAGCCGGGGGGAAAAGGAGCGCCTCAGCCGCCCCCTGCCCGGGACAGAACCTCACCATGGCAGCGGCGTTGGCTCGGGGGGTCGCACAGCCTCACACACGCTCCTCTACCGCCGCTCCGGCCACGTCCCTGCCGGCAGCAGGCCCCGCCCCGCCCGGAGCCTGCCGGGGCCTGGCGGCTGCCCGGCGCGATGCCTGAGCAGCGCTGGCCACTTTTCTCTCCACACCTCCCTTCAGCGGCCGCTTCCCGAGGGAGCGGCCTCCGCACGACATCTCTCTAGCCCTCGATCCCACAGCAGAGGCCGGGCCGGGCCGGACGAGCCGGGGAAACGAGGGACGAGACTGCGGGCAGCGCCGTTGGCCTCCCGGCGGGTGTGACGAAGGGGAAGGCCCCGGAGGAAGGCTGACGTGTCCTGCTGCGGCCGGCGGGCTGCGCCTGCGCGCTGCTGCCCGGTGCGGTGCCAGGGGGTGGGCGGGCCGCCGCTGCCCCCGCAGCCAGCCATGGCGGAGGCGGGTGGGGAGGGCCCGTCCGTACTGTTCCTGCACCCGGACCTGGGTCTGGGCGGCGCGGAGCGGCTGGTGGTGGACGCGGCGCTGGCGCTGCAGGCGCGGGGCTGCCGGGTGCAGATCTGGACGGCGCACTACGACCCGGCCCGCTGCTTCGCCGAGACGCGGGGGCTGGAGGTGCGGCGGTGCGGCGGCTGGCTGCCCCGCAGCCTGTGGGGTCGTGGGCACGCCCTGTGCGCCGCCCTGCGTATGGCCTTCGTGGCTCTCTACATCCTGCTCCTCAGCGGCGAGTCGGCCGACGCCTTCGTCTGCGACCAGGTACCGTTGTCGCCATCAGCCGCTCCGGTGCTGCGGCGGGGGGGGGCTGGAGGGGAGGCGGGGGGTGCCGGGCAATTGAGGGAGCCGCCGCTGCTTGGGCTGCCCTCCCGGCTCTCGCCTTGGCGGGAGGAGATGCGTGGAGGCTTGGCGGCGCCTGGGCGGGGAAGGAGTCTGGCGGCCTCTCAGGCCGAGGTGAGGAGAGAAGGTCTGGAGGCGCAGCAAAGAGACCCTACTTGTGGAGGGGAGAGGGAGGAGGCAGTTGGCTTGCAAAGGGCCAGCTCTTGGGCCGTGGCTTTAAAATCATGTGTACGTGCCAGCCGCACTAACACAAATAACGAGCCTCTCTCCTTGTCCTGTCTCTCCTGGTTGTGCTAGGTGTCTGCCTGCATTCCTGTGCTTAGGCTGGCCAGAACCCGCAAGAAGGTTTTGTTTTACTGTCACTTTCCTGATCAGCTTCTGACCAAGAGAGAATCTCTCCTGAAGCGCATCTACAGATTACCGCTCGACTGGCTAGAAGAGTACACGACTGGCATGGCAGACTGCATTGTCGTGAACAGCAAGTTCACCGCCAGCGTGTTCAAGGACACGTTTAAGTCTTTATCTCACATAAACCCAGATGTCCTCTACCCATCGCTCAACATCAGTAGCTTTGAAACAGTAGTTCCTGTGGACATAGATGACGTGATACCCAAAAAGAAGTTCTTGTTTCTTTCCATTAATAGATATGAGAGAAAAAAGAATCTAGCATTGGCTCTTGAAGCTTTGCATGAGCTTCAAGGAAGACTTGATTCTCACGAGTGGAATGAAGTTCACCTGGTTATGGCAGGTGGTTATGATCAGCGAGTCCTGGAAAACGTGGAGCACTATGAAGAGCTGAGGAGACTTGCAGCCAAGCTTAGTGTTAATGACCACGTCACCTTTCTGAGATCATTCTCAGATGAACAGAAAATCTCTCTTTATAGTAACTCTGTATGTGTGCTTTACACACCAAGCAATGAACACTTCGGCATTGTCCCTTTGGAGGCAATGTATATGAGATGTCCAGTTATAGCAGTTAATTCAGGTGGTCCATTAGAATCAATCTTGCATAATGTTACAGGGTTTTTATGTGATCCTCTGCCAACACAATTCTCTGAGGCCATGGAAAAAATTGTGAGAGATCCTCTCTTAAAGGACACAATGGGAGCAGCTGGGACAGCCAGAGTTATGGAAAAATTTTCCTCAGAAGCATTCACAGAACAGCTGTACCAATACATATGCAGATTAACACAATAAAATTATATTCCTATATTATATTTTACTGCTTTGTATCTCATTTGTTTAGGAGACCAGTATTCATTGTGATTATGAAGAAGAACCCGGGATGTCTGCGTTTCCTTGTTATACTTCTTGTGCTGCCTTATGTCACTCAACGCAAAGAACAAGCAAACTGTCCCACTGTCTCATTAGAAGGTCAAAATTTTCATATGGTAGGCTGAACCGCCATTGTAGCTTGTTTGTCTACCATGCTTTGGAAAAATAGTTACACGGCACTAACTTACTAGGAAATTAGTGCACGTTTTGCTTTGATACTGGCTGGTATGTCTGATTCAACTTAGAAAATGTGGATTTATACTGATAAGGACAGTCTTACGTATTTAGAATGTTCATCAGTAATTTTAAGTAAAAGAGCTGTCTTAGTTGAAGTATGGAGAGAATTGCACACTCCAGCTGCATGTTTAAAAAAGCCAATGTATTAGGGATAGATATGGTATGGTTTTAAAATGATTGACCTTTTAATGTACTACTTAAATATCGTCACACTGGGTGTCATAAACAAGCCTGCAGGTGTGTGAGCATAGGAAGCTGAGACTAAAAAACCAAGGACATCAGACTACCTCAAGCAGAAACAGTGCTGAAATTCTATGTCTGTGCAAATATCTGCAATGCTTAAGGGTGTAATTTTACTTTGAGAGTTTCTGGTTTGTGGAGACTTAAATGATATCGCCTGTATTTATGTTTGGTTCTAAATGACAGCACACTTTTAAGAAAGGTGCTAACCCAAAGCAGGCAATAAAGACAATTTATTTTGGCTGTTTTGGTGGTAACTTTTCAGTATAGCTTTACTGAATAGTTCAGCTGGGCGATACTTTTCTCCTGATGCAGTGATCACACACTGACATAATTTGACTTTTTTTTTTTTTTTTCAAGTATAATACCTGGTTTGGGGCAAGGAATATATGAATTTTTTTTTAATCTGACTCTCATAAGTGCATCTGCTTGGTTTCCAATAACACACACAATCCATACAGTTAAATTTTAAATCTGAAAATGGATTGAGTAACTATGCAGTTTCTTCATTCTTTGAAATACAGTTTTATCTATACAAGACGATTTGTAGTCTGAATTCCGCTATTTGTATTTAAGATAGTTTCAGGCATTTTCACATCTAGTACCCCACAACAGAGAAAACCAGTCTTTCTGTTGCTGAGGACTGCAACCCAGGTCTCAGTATAAGGCTTTTATTTGAAGTAAAACAAACAAAAAATCCACAAACAAGGTCTGTCCTCATCTTTAATCAGGAAGTTGGGATGCTATAATGGTTACTCATTGTGGATTGGGAGTGGGTGGCCTCCTATTTCCAACGTTTACATTCTAGCCAGAAGAACTGGTAAACCTGAATCTATCATCTCTCTTGCCTGTCATTGCATTAAAGTTTTCCTAAATCTTTGTGCAGCTTCTTTGGGATGGGTGTAGCGATGATTGAAGGGACTGGAGAGCGAGTGTGAAAATGATCTGCGGTCATTGACACCTTCAAGATGTGTTTGGCCTGGGCTTTAAGCCCCAGTTAGAAGGTGCAAGATGTTTGGAGCCAATTCCAGTGGCTGCTTAGTTTATGTTACCTTCTCTCCTGCTCTCTTCCTCCAGATTTCACTGGAGTTAACCTGGAGCCTAAGGTATGTGTCTGTGCTCCCTTGCCAGGACAGCTGCAGGGGTAGCTCCATTGATGCTCAAACCTTGACCTCCAGCCCTTTTGCTGGCAGGCATGTGCCTAACCCTGTGCCCTCCAGCTCCCGTTGACTGGATTTCATGGGTTGCACTTGGAGTTGATCTGCCATCTCACATTTACCTGGTGATCACTGGACTGTCAACAGAATCTCTCACTATCACCAGGCTGCCCTTCTTGGGTGCTGTGCCCTGGTTGGTGAGATCACTGGCCCTCGAGTGATACAATCTCTTTCAGCTTTTGACTATTGTCCCTTGCATGGCAGCCCCAGTCTTGCTGCTTCCTGACAGGTAGCTTGCGCCATCTCAAGCCCTGAGCTGACTGTCAGAACCTGGCCTTCAGGCTGCCCATCAGCTGCAGGTTAACCTCAAACTCCTGCAGGAAGCTATGGAGAGGCATAGCACAGCCTTTCAGGCTGTTTCGGCATCTCTTGCTCCCCAACTTCTAGAAGCATTCAGTGGGAACTTGGACATTATTAGTCTGATGTGGCTAATCCAGGGGCTGTATGTCTCATAGGTATGTTAGATGCTCAGGAGTAATAATCTCCCAGCTCTCAGAGCAACCCAAAAGTGGATTCTGACCAAGTGGAAGACAACGGCTCTATGCTCCAAGACCTGGTGACTTATCCATAGATTTGGAGAAGGTCTGGGGGGACAGCAACTGTGCAAGACTGTTCTGCTGGAGTTCCATAGGGGAAGTAGTTGCCCATTAACTACACAATTCAATTAATGGAGTTTATTGTGGAAACTGTGTGAAGAGCAAGCCCTCCTGACCCTCTAAAGTTTAGGGCTGTCTGAGACCCTCAAAAGTAAGATGGCTAGGACTGTCCTACCCAAGAGCCAGGAGCACTTTTTCAGACTGGCCTATCACTGGAGAAGCACCTGGCTCTAACAGGAAGGACATATGCAGACCTCCACCCCATTTTGCTCAAGCTTCTTTACTATCCCCAGAGAAAGAGCCCATGGACATAGGTATCCATCCCTCATGCCAAGAATAAGGACACAGATGGAGAAAAGTGGATTGCTTTTGCAGTGGTAGAGACAGCAACTGTTGTCTGTTGCACCAACAACCCCTCTGCTCTGAGAGTCACTTGGTGCAGGTACATATGTGAGACAGCTGCTGTGGCTGGCAAACTTTTGGGTTGGAAACCAAAGTTAGTGACGTATGGACAGTTAACAAAGTGTGGAAAGAGAAAATCCTGGCAGACTAGGTGAGGACAGAAGCAGCTCATCCCTCAATTGTATTCCAGGTTCTGGTGGTAGGTCAGTGCCACTGTTGGTTCTTCTGCTACCTCAGGAATGTGCTACCACTCCTCAGAGGCAACTTGGATTGGCAACTTTGATTTTCGGGTGCTGCTTGCCCCAGACATCATAATTCCTCTCAGTGGAGGTTGAGCTGCCTAGAGAAATAGACATAAACTCCTAAAGGAGTTGGTGGGCAGGGGGTGTCACCTTGGGTTCAGAGGAGGTTAGAGAAGCCTAAAGGTCTGTGATCTGTCTTTGCATTCTGGTCACAGTTCTCTGTGGGTCGAAACAGAAACTTCAGAGTGGTTGCAGGGTCAAGTCTTATGACACCTGGGTGCAGGGAGATTATGGGAGCAAACCCTGGCTTAATCCAGGCTCCATCGCACTTAGTTTAGGACCTGAGAAGGCCTGAGCTAACCACCAGGGAGCAGCAAGAGCTGCTTTCACAACAGAGAACAATCCAGGAGCCAAGAATGGCCACAAGGAAGGCTGGGCGATGATTTCAGTCCCACAACTCTTGAACTGGGCAACTAGAGAAAGGGTACCGTCAAAAGAAGGTGCTGTCAACAATTCAGTGATCATCAGGCAGAAATAAGGTAACATGTCAGGTCCAGGTTCAAACCAGGAAAGCCAAACTGCTCAAGGACAGTACTAGAAAGAGGTACACCTACAACATGGCTCACCCAGGAGCTGAAGACCCTGGCCTTAGTGTAAATGGAGCCTCTGCACCCATGAGCAGTGGGGGCCCCACGTGGGGCTGTTCAGGGCCAGTAAGTCCTGTTGGTTTAAAGACTGCTGAACTGTTGAGGGACACTGTCACTGTCACCAAACAGCTTGGGTACAGCTGTGTCCTAGCTGGTGAGACCACTGCCTCGAGAGCTGGTATATCCCTTGGCTCCTGGCCCTCATGGAGTACCCTCATTCTTGCAGCTACCTGGCAGCTGAGGGACTTCTTGAGCCAGCTGTGGTTTCTTTTTGTTATTCAAATGGATTTATCCTCCATCAATTTTCCTATTTTCCCTTTGAAAGTCATGGAAATGTTTACATTCATAACACCCAACTACAAGGAACTCCACAGTTAAACTCCCCATTCATTGCATGAAGATCACCTTTTTCAGTGTTCTGAATCTACCTCCTGCTTGCTTCATTTAAGTCTTAAATTTTCCTTTAGAAGAGTCAGTGAATAACTAAGCCCTATCTGTCTTCTCCATAGCATTTATAACTGCAGTACAGTTGCAAAGGCCTCCCTCTTTGCTATCTCTTCTCGCTTTCTCCTGCTGGAGGACAACTATTCTCCCTCCCTCAGAGCCCACCTCTTTGGCGTGGGATAAGACAGGAGATATAAAGTTGTTGTTTTTTTTCTTGTTTAATTAATCTGCCCTAGGTTACCTCTTGACAAAGGAAGCACAAATCAGCTCCTCTTTGGCTCTTTGTGATTTAGGTTCAGTAATACTCAGTAGTTCTGGGTGGATTGCAACTTGAAAAATAACATTGCATCTGTATAAATTGCCTCAGGATTTTTTTGCTGTGTCCAGTATTTATCTTAATTTCCTGCTTTAAACTGTTGAGTGCTACTGCTGTGCGTGAGGAAAGCTAACTATGTTCTAATACTACATAGTGTCTCAGAGCTGTGACATTTGAGGTTAAAGTTGTGGTTGCCCTTAAACATTTTTGGGGATTATACAGTGACTCACATTGATATGTTCTCTTGAGAATCTCTTCATCTAGTCCCATACTATCCTTTCACTACTGATGTTTTAAAGACCCACACGTAAGAACGAAATTTTAAGTTTAGAGAATAAATAAATTTTGTTCAAGTGCAAGTGCTCAGTTAGTTCTTTACTTAATGCCAGTGTGGCTTTGTTACCTCTCTAATTCATCTCCTCATTTTTGGAAATCCAAGAAGTATCTTGATTATGGAAGTAGAACGCATGGTGTCCTTGTGAGTGAGGAGCCACCTGTCAATTAAATAGAAGGGGCTCCATCATGAGAGGACAGTAAGTGCCCCCATATTTTACTGCATGCTCCAGGGAATGTCAAGTATAATTTGTTGTGTTGTTTCTAGACCAGCAGAACACAAGAAAAAAAGGCTGACCAGTGTTGGTTTTCTAAAATGGCAAGTTTTTAAAGCAATAATTATTTGTACCTGTATTACACCTGTTTTAGAAATCCATACTCTTTGTGTGTATATCTTTCCCCCTTTCCCCTTTATTTGAATGAAAGTTTATGTAAGAGAATTTTATTGAAATCAAATTGCAAATTCCTACTGTGATCTTCCATCAGAAGAAATATTAAGTATTGGACTATTATAATTAGATAAATTATCATTAGACTACTAGAAAATGAAGGTTTTAAATTCCTAGCCTACCAGTGGAGTGTGAAGGATGATTAGACAAGAAGAAAATGGTTGCAAGGAGGAATTCATGTCCTATCCTTTCCTTCTCATATTTGCACATCCTTGTACCTTGAGTTAGAACTCAAATATATAAAAAGAAGCCAAATAAAGAAAGGGAATAGTTGGAAAAATAAGGGCAAATGTATAGGGATACTAGGTGTGAATGAAGGAAGCTGACAAGAGAGGTAATTAGGCTTTAGAATTTCTTCACTTACCAATACCATGTGCTGGAAACTGGAAAACCACAGTTTTCTGTCTTCAATTTACCTTTAATACTTAGATTAAATAAGATAAGACAAGAACAAATCATTTACTAAACATAATTTTTTACATTCTTTTTCAGATTATAAAAAGAAATTGGAGTAACAGCAATTTTAGGATTAAACTAGCCTGCTTTTTTCCCTCTCCCCACCCCCTTTCATTACTTTTTTTACAATTTCACACAATATAAAAAATTTATAGATTTTAACATTTACATGCAGTCTATAAAAACCTCATGCTACATTATCATATTGCTAAACTTTATTCCTTTTTATTATGGCTGTATTATTCTCTCTCATGGATGAAATGGCTGATGTTTTATTTTGATTTGTAATTTATTATAAAGTTAATATCACAGGGGTATTTTTAATGAAACAATAACTGTAGAATACTGAAAAATATAGTATTATGAAAAGGGTATATTCAATAGCATGAATGTTAACACAAATAATAGAGAAGGAAATAGACATTTTAATTATAGTTACCTTTATCTGCTTTTATGGTGAAAGTAGAACATGTGACCTGAAAAGAAATAAATCAGAGCTTAGTCTCTATTGATTTATGGATATGCAGTTCTTCAGTGCTAGTTATTTTATGCCTGAGATTAACTGAGTTGATTCCAGATTTTTGCAATGTTAGTCATACGGGAAGACCAACAAGTTTGACCTCATGAACTCTGAGACAAATCTATTGACATTATAGTGTCTTTATGACTACAATTCCTGTGCACTGTAAAAGGAGAAAAATATAGTGATTGAGAAATTGAAAATAGAAATCGGAGTTGTTTTACATAGAGAAAGGGAACAAGACCTATTAAGTTTTAAAACCCTTACATAAAATAATCAATCACTGGGAAATTGGGCTTCAAATAACCTACTCTACAACTACAGGCACATACTATATTTTAATTTAATGCACTTTTCCCCTCACAGTGATACACAGAACTCCTACACTGTGTAACAAGGTTTGTAAAAGACAAAAAATTGAAAAGCCCTATTCAGTTATTTCCAGGCAAAAGTGGGAAAAAAAAAAAAGCATAATTCTTGGTTGTGTCTCTAAGTATCTACAAGTGTGTAAAACAAATAACAGAAGTATCACACCTTGTCTGATTTTAATCTTGATCCTGGCCTAGGATTAACCTTGTAAACAAACCAACAGCTGAACATGATAGTATGTGTAGTAACAAGCATTAAACCTCATAATGCAACCCCCGGTATCAATACAGGTTGGGGGCTGAAGGGATTGAGAGCAGCCCTGAGGAGAAGAACTTGGGGGTACTGGTGGATGAAAAGCTGGACATGTTCCAGCAGTGTGCGCTCGCAGCCCAGAAAGCCAACTGCATCCTGGGCTTCATCAAAAGAAGTGTCAGAGGGAGGTGATTCTGCCCCTCTACTCCACTCTGGTGAGACCCCACCTGGAGTACTGCATCCAGCGGTGGAGTCCTCAGCACAGGAAAGTCATGGACCTGTTTGAGCGAGTCCAGAGGATGGCCACAAAAATAATCGGAGGGCTGGAGCACTTCTCCTATGAGGACAGACTGAGAGAGGTTGAGACTTGAAAAAGACAAGACTGAGGGTTATTCAGCCTGGTCAAGAGAAGGCTCTGGGGACACCTTATTGCAGCCTTTCAGTACTTAAAAGAGGCCTACAGGAAAGATGGGGACAAACTTTTTAGCAGGGCCTGTTGCAATAGGACAAGGGGTAATGGCTTTAAACTGAAAGATAGAAAATCTATACTAGATAGAAGGAAGAAATTTTTTACAATGAGGATGGCGAGACACTGGAACAGATTGACCAGAGAGGTCATAGATGCCCCATCCCTGGAACCATTCAAGCCAGCTTGGATGGGGCTCTGAGCAACCTTATCTAGTTAAAGATGTTCCTGCTCATTGCAGGGGGTGTTGGACTACATGACGTTTTAAGGTCACTTCCAACCTAAACCTATCTATAATGATTGATTGCAGGAAGAGATCCCGACCATCACCTCCTCTAGGAAGACAGGACAAGAGGACAGAGAACTACGGAAGCATAAAATCTACTAGGAATGTATCTCAGTGACACCCCTCTTCTAGCACCTGGCATATGAGACAGATCATTTGCCTCCTTCACCCCCACTTAAAAAACCTTTTCTTAACAAAGTGAAACCTAAGAAGACTAAGACGGCAAAGGACTTCTCAGAGGGACTTAGTGACTAGAGCCCAGCAGGACATTTGACCCTCCAGCAAGGTGAGAGGTCCAAGCAGAGCTCGTACAGGAGCAGTGCAGCTAATGCAGCATCTGAATGAAGATGCTAGATGTTCAGCAGAAGCTCATTAGTGGTCAGGGAGAATGAAGCCTGCTTTGGTCCTAATGAAGGAAACATCTCTTACATAGGCCAGGAAGAAATCCAGAGCCACCTCAGTCCCCAAATGTCTTAGTTTCCCAGCAGTCAACCCTTTCTCTTACCTCATCACCTGTCCAGATCCAGCCAGGATAGAATGAGACTGCCAGGGAGCAGCAAGGACCATTTGGTCACTAAGGGGTGGAGAGCCAGTAGCAGCATGCAATAATGAGGTGGGCATCCCATAGTAAGCAGACAAGGTGAGCAGGGCAGGCCTGGGGATGGCAGGATGTGTGAATTACCAAGCAAAGCTGTTGCACAGCTGTGAACTTACCACAACAGAAAGGGAACCAGAAGCCAGCTTTTTCTCTGGGCAAATGGCTGTATCTACTGGGTGAATGAACCAGCTATGTAGCTGTTGGTCACTAGTTATCCAAAAGAATGCAAATATACCAGCACAGCTCAGCCTAATGTAGATTTTAAAATACAAACAACAAACAGGAAGAACTCTGAAGAGACCTATGGGCTTGAGTGAGTTTCAACCCACATATTCCTTGCCAGAGGCTGGAAACACCCAGCATCATGGTGGTGAAGGCAGAATAGTAATGGAAATCACATTTGTATGTGTGACTCAACTGCATATTACAGTTACGATACTCTCCTAAGTATGATTTGTAACCATATTGGGATTTAAGTACATTGCTGTATCACTCTGATAGATCAAAATCCCATATAACATAACTTAAAAAACCCAAACAGTAGGCTTGGTGTTAAATATTAAATTCTTCATTCATGAAATATGTAAAAGAACCTGCTCAGAGAGTAGCGTGTGCCCTGAGAGGAGAGGCTTGAGGGAAGGGACTTGTTAATAGCAGCCTCCCAGTTCATGTAAGGGGTTACTGGAAGGGAGCAAGACTCCTCACTCTGGTGCCTTGTCGGATGACAAGGGTCAAAGAGCATACATCAAATCAGGGAAAGTTCCAGTTGGATATTAGGAAAAACTCCTGGTCACTGTGAAGACAGACAAGCCATGAAACTGGTTGGCCAGACAGGTAGCAGAGTCCCCATCTTTGGCAGTTTTCATGAGTTGATAAAGTCTTGAGCAGCCTGGTCTGTCTGATCTCACAGCTGACCCTGGTTTGAGGTGGAAGTCAGACTCTGGCCAGAGAGTATGAGTGGAGTACCTCAAAAGTCAATAGTCCAATAGTATCCAACATCTTTGTGAACAACCTGGATGATGGTATTGAAATTACCATGACCAAGTCTGAATGTGACACCAGGCTGGGAGGAGAGATACATATGCTGAAAAGTAGAGCCTTTGTACACAGAAGTCTGGACAGTTTGGAAGACTGAGCCAATAAGAATTGATAAGTGTGAAGCCCACACTTGGGCCAGAATAATCCTAAACAGCAGAACAGGCTGGGGTCTGACTTCTCTTGGGAGCAGCTGTCTAGTGAATTTAAAAATATCCTAAACAGCCTCTTTGTGTGTGCACTGTCCACAGGTATTAGGCAATCAGTTAATTCCATTTATCTATGAGGTCCATATTCTGACACTGTGAAAAGTCCCAGCAGTCTGAAATTGTGATCTGAAAGTGATACGAACAGGACTATTTACTCCTGCTTGAAGGATGGGAACAAAATATGAGGAAAGCCTCTGGAGGGACCCACTGGATGTCACTGTATGAATGGAAATTATTTGCTACTGCCTCCCAGGTTTCAATCTGTTCCTTAGCTTTAGATGTATCAAAGCTGATGTCACACTTCTGTGTTAAATTGTGCTTGTGCAGATACCTAGCAGCAAAAAAAGAAACACTAAGTAAGAAAATACAAAATATTTTTTCTTGTTCTTTTGATTATGTTGCTTTCTCCTCTGCATGATGACACTGGTTTAACATTAGCACTAGACTGCAGGTTCTAAAGGCTTACTGCAGGTTGAAAGCAAAAACAGAAAGTATTTTTCCTCACAGCACAGTTACATTGTGGGAACTCTTCCTTAGTGCTACAACAACACTGAAAGACAAAACTAGATTTAAAAAAGGGCAGGCAAAGAGGTCGATTTAAAAAGTGATGGTCCTGGTACAGTCATTACTTAGAAAGTCATTAAGTCAGAAACTGTATCAGCACACAAGTAATACTAGATATAAGCATCTGCTTTCAGGGACTGCTGAAAACAGAATATAAACCCAATCTGACTTTGATTCATATTTGGATGTCTTCTGTTCTTAAGCAGAACTTCTCTATCCCTAAGTATCCCAAACCATTGAAAAATGGATCAAGGAGAGCTCACACAGTGCTTAAAGGACACGAAAATAGACAAGTTCCCTCCTGAAACTGTTCCCATTCCAGGAAAAATCTATGCATCATCATAAATAGCAACACACTAGCAACACAGAGAGAATTCTGCTGAGGGGGATGTTTAAGTCATCCAGTGCTAGTGCCTGCTTTAATAATAAAGGAGAGGATACTTTGTCACCTATTCCAGCAGCATCTCATTTTCTGCATAGAAGTATTCTTCTAACACTTCAGCGTGAATTCAAGACAAGAAATTGGCACTTTTAAATTAAGCTACTGACCTGTGACTTACAGTGAATAAAGTGAATAGTATTGCAAAACAACATCTATGAAATTTTGATCACTAAAGCTATATAAAACTTCATGATAGGTAACAGGGTAAAATTTCCCAGTTTGCTGGGATGCTCAAGTCTCAAAATACTTTGTAGATATAGAAACCCACTGTGACGATCTGACATTTTGAGTGAGAGAGGCCCAGTTCAGGCTGTCCCCACACTGACAAAAATGCTCACATAAGTTTTCTTTCTGCCTATATATTCTTAAAGGGAATTCAGTTCCCAGAACTTGGAGGTTATGGGGTTATTAGGGAGACTACATTTCTAGAGACTGAGGCAGATATAAATTACAATTAAATTTAAAATGTTCTCTGCACTTGCCATTAATCTAACATGGTGGTCTAACCCTGCAGCTCTAACAAACTTTTATATTTGACAAGAGATTTTGATTATATACCTGTTTAACTAAAAATTAGGCAAAACAAACTCTGACTCATGCAGATGAACAGGTTTCCTAATAGATAATTTTAAAAACTGTCAACTGTGATCATCTCAAACAAAGCACCTCAAGAAGGATTGTAGAGACAGGTTTTTAAAAGATTAATAGACATCAGTCCAGAAAGACTAGAAAACATGAGATAGTCTGATTAAGCATTAGCAGTCCTTCCCCTAAGATGCAATAAAGCTGGTAACTACATTTGTAGAAGATTCCTTGATTTTTATTTGGTTCCAAGCCTGAAGTTGAGCGAAAGAGACTGCTTCACATGCTCCAGATCTCACAGTTACCAAGAAATGATTCATTGTTCTGCTAATCTTTATAAAAGGTCAAGAGAAAGTGAGTCCTGGGACCACTGTATACAGAAGAGCAGCAAATTTCAAAGAAGAAAGATGCACTTTGAAGAAGCAGGTCCACTGAGTACAAAGCAACCACAAAAAGTATTAAAATAAATGGCTAATAAAAAGGACTAGAAAGATTTGCAATGGCCTGAAATAAAATTCTCTGTGCCAGGATCTTCTTCAAACTGAGGCTCAGGAGAAATTAAAACTTCCACAGGTGATCACAACAAAAGCAGGATTTTCAGCAAGTAATGTGCTTTTTTCCAGAGTAAGTGGATTGTTCCTTGAACCAGTCTTCTAAAAGTCATTTTTCTCAATCAGACATAAAATAGGCCCTACCTACATTCATTTCTCAAAGAACTAACTTGGAGTAACAGCAGTGAGTATACATATATAAGAAATTACACATAATTTTCTTTGCAGTAATAGGAATCAGAATTTATATACATGTGTGTACATATATTTGATTTATTTTAATGAACTGGAGGAAAGCACAGCCTCTTCACCTAAATTCCAAGTAGATAAATATATTCTGATTTAAGAAAATATTTAATGGAAGATCTTATGAACTCATCAGGATGCAGCTATATCCTTCATATCTTCATCTAGAACCTGACACAACATCACTTCAGGTTGCCAACCATGAAATCATTTGTATGTGTGACCAACATTGTAAGTGCTTTGTGCTTGCTGAAGAGAGAGAAGAGAGGAAGAAACACACTAAAACCAAGCTGTATTGTGCTGCGAGCAGCCACACCTCAAGTCCAGAGTCACACTGTGATAAGCAGTGGTTATATTGGCATCGATACCCTGTGTTTGCTCTCTCTCACTCTTTCCCCCCTCCCCATGCAATAAACTTACTGTTTGCTTTTATCAGGTTTCATTTCCTCCATCTCTTTATCTCTTTGTTATTACGATACAAGAGGCACCTTCTTATTACAAAATACTCAGGAAGCTGTTCTCCTTGTCTCAGATAGTTTCATCCTAGAATGGCCTGCATGGTCACCATGGGCAAGAAGAAAGGAGCAGAAGTTGCTGCCTGTTGTGATTAATGCTTCATGTAATTGTATGTGGCATCAAGATGCTATTCTCTTACGAGCCTGTGAAAGCTTTGCAGAAGAGTGAAAGAAAGATTAAATCTACAACACACTGGGATCTGTGAGACTTTTTCTGATGATCATGGTATGAATGTGGAAAAAAAGATCCCTGATGCTCAAATAAGAGTACACAGTCACTGCAATATTGCAGCTGCTTGGATGGAAACTCCTCAAGATAGTAAGCAGATGATAAACAGGCACGAAGATCAACTCCTTTTACAACTTAATTCAAATGTCCTCTCTCTTGCCTGCAGGGTTCTTCTAGTTTTCACCTTCCTTCTTTAGAACCCTTTTATATCAGATTCTCTCACCCAGGCAAAGAGCAAAGTCATTTACAATGGTAACAGAAGGCTGATTAGAACAAATAACCAAGGCTGTAGTTTCAGTGAGTTCAAAAAAACTTTAAGAGAGCATTTAACAGATGAAACTCAGGCAGGGTCTACTTATGTCAATAGACTCCTACAGTGGGTTTGAAGACAGGTGTTTCCTTTTCATAGGGCTCTATGTGTTTCCTCCACCATAGTGATACCAGGCTCAAAGTTCACCATAAAACCACACTGTTAAGAGTTAATGCGGAAAAGACCAAGCAATTTATTCCTAAGGTGCTTGAAAAAATGACAGACTACATCATGCTCACTCCAGGCCTTTACAAGCTGAGCAGAGTAACTAAGTTCAAATTTGAAACACTCACCTCCGCAAAGTGTTCAAATTTCCCATTAGACTATGCTTGGTGCTGCTCTTGGTGGACAGGAAGGATAAAAATAGTTTTTCCCCTTTGCCGTGCTGTTTGCGTTCTCCCAGTAGCAGACTCCCTTTGTTAACTGCAAACAATATTCCAAGCCCTACAGAGGGAAAAGAGCAGGAGAAATAGATGGAGGTGGGCCTACAGCCAGAAAGTTATCCATAGACTTTCAGATGACATCTCATTTAAGCTGATGAAACTCACTTTCACATGAGTTGTGACATAACCGTGGCAGGAACTGACACGTGTCAAAATCTTGCTGAACAAATAAGACTTCAAGTCCTATCCCTCTGTACTGATGAAGAGCCAGAAATTATTACACATTTATCCTGCTTTTTCCCATGGCTCTGACTGCTCTCAGCAGCTTCATTGGCATTCTGTAAACAAGTCCAATTCACACTTTCACTTAGAATAGCTGCTGATATTTAAACTGAACTTTTAATGACTTTCCCAATGGGATGGAACACCTTTCTAAATAACACTCAACTGCGGGGAATAAAGAGTTACTGGATGCTCTGCCATCAGGATTGGGGTGTCTGTGCAGGTGCTCGAGACCAAGAAACAACCCTTTGTGTTTAGCCGGAGACCAAGGAATGATTTTCTTCACTGGCGAGAACATCTCTCATTCCTTTTTTCCAATGTCTCATCACACACCAGTGTCTTAATGGAACAGACCAACAAGAGTGGACCTGGACACAAAGGAAGATTATTGGTAAGAAACAGATAGATTTAGGTATCACTAGATCATGGTGTCCAGACACAAACAAGGGGAAATTTTCAATGGTTTCTTTCCCGTTGCGTTCACATAATAAGCATATATGGCGGGAAATTGTGACCTCTTCAACTAATCAAGTCCTACAGGCTATTTTTTCCCAGAATAGAGCAAGCAGTCCACAGTGCAGAAAGACGGGCAATATGCAGTTAGCAGGGACAGGACAAAGGAAGCCTCCCTGGCAAGGGAGGGCTCAACTGCACACAGAAAATATCTTCCTGAGGGGAAAAATTCACTTGTAGGATTGATGAAGTATTCTACAGTGAAGGCCTGATGGAGGAAAAAAAACAATCTCCAACCTATGACTGACTCATACATGCCTTGGGACTTTTGGAGAGGAGGTGAAATGTTGGAGGAAAGAGGGAATATCATAAGGCTGAAGTAAATGAGTTCTGAATTAATAAGGCATGGTGGCAAAGGAAGGAAAGCATTTAAGCCCCAGTAAAGGAATACATGGCCCCATAAAACACAAATTAACACCTTTTCACAAACTGGTGCTATCTGTACATGAGCAGTACCCTGAAAAATGATAGTTATGTTATCTTAATATCTGGTGAAAGAGTTTCCCCAAGGCTTTGCAGAAACTACAAAAGGCACAAAAGATTGCACATTTAAGATTGTGGTAAGGTTTGCTAGCATTTAACTTGTCCTTGCAGTCAACAAGCTGACGATAAGTCTTAGATTCCGTCAGGCAGGAGTTCACAGCCTCACTGAGACCCTGGAACACTCTGACCGTGGCTGTACATTCTAGGGAGTCAGGTAGCCAAATTTGGAAAGTGTCAGTGTCCCCCAAGGGACAGAACGGCAGTTCCTGCAGGAAGACATCATGGGCACTGTGTATGGATCACATCACTGTCTCTAAGTCACCTCATATTCCCTCTCTGTCTGGTAATGTCCTGCTGAATCATGGATCAGCATCCCTTCCTACAATCCTGTAAAGAGCACATCCACCTGAAGAGCATGCTGCTACCACCACAGCTTGCACACAATTCAGGCAAGTAGGGTTGGCTAGGACACTAGGTGGGCCTATATTGCATAAGAGCAAGAGATGAGGGAGGATTGCTCTTGAAGCTTTGGTACGTTCCCCACTACTTTATAGCACAGACAGGGCCTGGCACCATAAAGGTCCTGAGACCCAGGCAGCACAGGCTCACACCAGTCTTTCCACTGATCTAAGTAACAAAACACATAGATGATCCGTCTAGGACAGAATGATCCATCTAGGACTGCTCAACCTACCTGCAGTAAATAGTTTATCCAGTGGCTTATCTGCAGCCACCAAAGGCAGCAGAAACCTCTCCATTATTTATTGTTAGAACCTCATGATTTGACATTTAATTTAAGTCTTGCACTGTGTCTTGCCAGAAGCTTTAACATTATAAATAGGGAAGCACTTTCTTTCCCATTTAAGAACTAGCCACGAGGATTCAGATCTGCTTGAAGAACCTTTTCGTAAGGCTTGCATTATGTTGTCATAAATGGGTGATGTTCAGAAGCTTAGAGGCACCTCTGTTATGAGGAAAGTTACCTAATTGCTGAAGGCAATATTACTTCAAGGCATCTATTCACGTCCAGCCTTCATGGGCAGACATGTTTCCCTAAATACTGTAAGTATTAGGAAGTTGTTTCTTTTGTTTACAGTTGCAAACTTCTTTACACACAGCTTTTTTTTTTTGAGAATTCCACCCCCCCCACCCCCCCCTTTCTTTTAAGAAAGCTTCCACAGCACTTGAGCTACCAAGCATTTTGACACAGAGGACAGTCAGGTTGGCGATGGACAATATGCCCATGGCAAATCCATGTCAAGTACTGTTGATTGCTTTTTTGTCCTTCAGATGCTTAGGTACAGATGCCAAGAGGACATGCTCCCTGATCTTTTTAAGGAGGGCTTTCACTGTGTGCTTTTCTCACTGTACAGCATCCTTATTCATATTGCTATAATTGTCTACCTTTTACAATATCTCAGATGCTGTGTTATATTTATTTTTAACAACGACAGTAAGCAGACTCACCAGCTTCAATCAGATGGCACTCAGTCTCCAGCATAACAGTGTAAGTCATATAAACACGTAGCCTGCATTCTCAAAACAGAAAAGACTAATGCCAAATCCAAATATTCTTCAGATGCAAAAATTACCAAGGAACATAAAAGGCTTTTCCTCACTAAAATGGGCTGTAAGGGCCTAGAAGAGTCTAAAAGAATCAACCACTCTTACTCTTCTTCCAAGGAAACCTCTTGGTCCTTTATAAGGATGGTCTGAAAGCTATCCACACATCTTGCAGCTGGAGCTGAGAAGTAAATCAGGACATCTGGTTTTCAGACAACTTGCCCACGTAACAGATTGGCCACTTTGTCATTAATTGCTTTTCAAAGCACCCACAAAAGCACTTCTAGCACTTAATGATTTCATAGATACTCACTTGTATTAGCATTTGAAACCTCTTTATCTACCTTAAATGTTTATACTGTGTTTATTACCATAATGCCTGAGTAGCACAATATTTGTGGCCTCAGAAATCTCCTGGGAATAGGAAAATAATATTACCTTCAACTTGCAGGCAAGGAGAGGTCCATATGTTTTATGTTCTATGTGCTCAGCTTTCATCTTTTGACAAGACTTGTCCTTTCATTTCTGAAAACACAACTTGATTTCAGTCGCTTGGATCCTGCAATGCTGACCATAGACACAGGTGACTAGAGTGCACTCCCTGGATGCAGAAGCTGCGGTATGGGAGATGAGGAAGAGAGCTGACAACCCAACTTTTACTCAGCGGGTGACAGAGTTTTACCACTTACCTATGTGTTTCTTTAACAGAATAATATATAAGGGGACAATTCTTATGTATCTTTACCTCCACTTTCAGGCTTGAAAAATGAAAGACCATGCCACTGACATTTATTTGTCAGCTGAAGTAACTTTCCATGCTTTGGAAAATAAGACTTTTAGCCCTAAGGAAAGGATCCTTCAGTGCAGGAATAATGGCTTGTGTTAAATGTCTTTGGATAAAAAATTAGTTCACTAAAAGCATTAAGCTCTAGCTATTCCATGACATCTTTCAAGTACCACTCTCCTTGCAGCAGAAACTAACAGCCTTGAGAATGATTACCAGGCTTTCATTTCAGTGCCTCAAAAGCATGTGATAGCTCAGGATGGGAAATGAAAGGATCAGTGGGGAAGCCCAGCAGCCCAACACGTCTCTAATGAAGACTTCTTTGGAGGCAGGGAAAAAATGGGAATATGATTCCAGGGCTGAGTGGTTCTTCTAGTCCCGGTTCCTATGGTGCTGCTCACAAAAGGCTGAGTCCTGATCTGGGTAAATCCTCCGAGCCTGAGAAATTGCATCCAAGGCAGGACTGCTCCCTCTGTTGCAGAGTCTGTTTTGAGCAGGGCCTCATCTGATGTGTTTGGATTATGGAGCAAAGTGCTGGCATAAACTACAACATCAGGACACATTGTGCTCACAAACGTAATACTAAGGTCAAAAGCAGAAGTGCCAGAGTGTGATTGGACCCAGCTGGGGGAGCCCTCAGGATTACAGGCTAGAATTCAGGTGTGTGAAATGGGCACCTGGTAAGCCTTTGCCATCTAACCTGGTTTGAGATCTAACCTTAGTCTTCTCAGGCCACTTATTCAAAGGCTTTGTTTCTGGATTTCTAGCTGGAAGATCCATGGAATTTCAACTGATATCATGAGTATGCAGTGTGTACAGGTATTACACATGTCTGTAGTTCTCTTTTTAATAGCACACAAAATTAAAGCATGCAAAATTGGGAATTTTTTCCCCCAAAAGCCACCAATGCAACTTTATGATTTGTTTCTTCTGTAATGCAGAGATAGTACTGTCTTGCTTTTGACAGATGAAAATGATAATAAAAATCCAAATAAGAGCCTCTTTGCCTAACCCTCACACATAAAAGAAACAGGCTTACCTGTAAACTCCTTTCTGACCTTGATAGTAAAACTTCTAGCTCAATCACTTCCCACTCTTTCCTTAGTTATAGTAAATTTCACTAGTGGGAAGGTTTTGTTTAATATGATTCTTCCCTCTGCCACACACTCGTGAGTACTCATCCTTACTTTAGAAAGATAGATAACAAAGCTGCTTTAATTAATGTATATTGTAAAAAGAACTCTAGAAGTTCCTGAGAAGCATTATTATTCATTTCTGAGGGAACTTGTTTTGTTATATGTCCTAAATGTAGGGTTTTAATTGTGCTTTTTAGTTCTGAAATAATGAGGGATATAAAGAAGGTGGAGAATCTCCTCAGAGGAGCGCAGAAAAAGAATAACAGACACAAGTTGTAAAATTCTGACTAGAAATACAGGGAAAACAGTCCCTACAAGAATGGTCAAATACTAGAGCTAGTTACCCAGAGAGGATGTGGAATCTCTATCCTTGGAGATACTCAGAATTCAATAAAGTGTCTGAGCAAGTAGCAGAATAAGTTCCTGACTGAACTGGATGATCTCCAGAGCTTCCTTCCAGCCTAAATTTTTGTATGTTTCTATAATTATGACTACATAAAGACCTCTTTTACATTCACATGAATCATGGGATGTCACTGTGAGCTTATATCAGTTCCTTGATGTCATAATATCAGTCTTGTGGAGTTCATTTCTGTTCCTATTCTATACTAAGTTGATCCTGACAGAGACTGAAAAATTTTAAATCAGAACATTGTGTTTGCTGACCTTCTCTAAGCATGACCATTGTCATATATTAAGTGCTTATTATGTTAATTGATTTTTTTGGAGAGCTTACATAATACAGCTTGATAACAAGGTTCCTAATTTTTCACAGCAATTGTAACTTTATAACTGTTAAAACTAGTGCCACCTGTATTGTGAAGAGTTTGAATATTTTTGACTTGTCTAGATGGCCTCTTATTTGAGTGGAGTTACTTTGGAAGGGTCCTGGAATATGTATAACAGTTCTATGCAGCTTGTATGTATTTCTTCCTGGTGAAATGAAAAATTTAATTATATGAAAAAAATGCAAATTGCTGCCAACTGTGTTAACTGTGAGAGAGTTGCATTATCTTCTAACATAAATTGTCAGTGAATTGAAGAAAAGACGTTTTGGAAGCTGATCTGATTACTGTCAGGGAAAGTGCTCAAACTCAATTGTTGGCAAATGTCCAGTACCCATCACTGAATGATCATCACCTCATCATTCAGCCTTCTCAACTGACATGCAAAACAACATCCAAATATTCATTGCACATCTGTGCTGGACAGATTATGCATTAGCAATTCAAATCAATTCAATGTACAGGCACTTTCTGTAAAGGCGTCTGTTTGGGTGAGATGCCTTGTTGTCTGGGATGGATAATAAGGCAACTCTGTGTAATCTTGGAGAACAATCAACCCATCTTGAGAAGGTGACTGACTACGTATGCTCTTGCCCTGACAGCACTAGAACAATGGCCCCATAATGCACTTGACTCAGCTGGTAATAAAATCTACTTTTGATTAGCAGCCATGGCTTATGTCAATCACTGCATGATGTACCATTGTCCTCTGGTCTTGAACACAGTTTATTTACAGGGAAACAAAAGCTTTTTGGATATGGCTGATGCCCAGAGATTGCAAAATAGATTGAGCTGTCAGCCTCACACACTAGATGAAGATTAATGTGTTGTGCAGACAATAAATATGAAGCAATGACCATAAATATGCTAATAGGTATTATCCATATACACTATAATTGCTACAAAAATTAAAAAGTAGTGTGAAGGAAATAGGTCACAGGGTGACAGATAGATAATCTTGGATGCTGAAGATCTTTGGTTCAGTCAGATTCTCTGCAGGTTTATTTCCTTCAATTAGACCCTTCAAAAGAGTAATTGTTTAAAAGCTGTTTGAATAATCTCTTTTGAAACAGAGGTTTCTGGGAAAATATTTATGAAAAAGTGACTTCAATGAACATGTTATTGGAATGAAAAAGGTGACTAGCAAAAGCAGGCTTCACAGAGATTAATGTCTGTGATCAGCTGCCCAGCTTCACTATGATGAAAATATCTCTAAGTGGCACACTAGTGAGGACTTCAAGGAAAATGTGCTGAAGAGACACAGCAGTTTATATTCACAGACACAAGCAAATAAGGTCATTCCTAAGCAAAATATAGAAGAGCTGCATGTATACATCTGCTTGTCTTGATTTGTCTGGTTTTCTCAGCTTAGCACACTTTTTTCTTCTTTTTTTTTTTCTTTTTCTTTTTTTTTTCTTTTTCAATTGAAGAAGGGAAGGATGCCCACAGCTCAAATTTTCAGAGTATTTCCAATCAAGCCTGTGCTTTCCCAATTTCTTTCAAAGCGCACAAAGTCTATACAGTTTCTGACACTGAAGGATTTAATTCGAGCCTGAAACTCAAAGAGTTAAAGATCAAACTATGTTAGGTATATGTACAAATGCTGCAGCACCTAAGGCTACTGAAATTGTAGTGACACCAAAAATAAAGGCAGTTGTACTCTTGGTATTCATGGCTTTGACTCTCTGTTCTCTGAGGCTTAGAGTGCCACTGGATGCTTTTCAGGTCATCTCCTCTCCTCAGATGTTTCTCCTCAAGTGGGGATATTACTCAGACATTCTCCCAGATCCAATTTACTGTTATAATGTCAGGCTTGGTGATACAAATGAGTCATTTTTCTCTTTCCTTCTATACTTTAACTGGAAGTGGCATCAGTTTGGCTCTTAAATTACCACTGCTTGGATTTTTGGCAAACAATCCACAAAGAACTGCCTTAGTGCTTCTATGCCAGGCTCCCTCCTGGACATCAACTACACTTGCATAACATCCTGGAAGTTACACTTTCTAAACAGAAATATCAGTTAATAGAAAACAAAAAAGAGGTAGGAGACCATTTAGGAAAATGTTTCACACAAAGCTGGCAGGTGAGAGGAGAAGCACTTCTTTGTGGATGAATGGGTAGAGGGAAGGGACCTTGGGAAGCTGTGGGCTCAGGGACTGAGTTCTTGTTCCCAGTCTCACTTTAGCAGTGACACTGGGCATTTTTAGCCTGGAGGCTTTGATATTATATGTGTCAGATGTTGCCAGGGCACAGTGAGGTCCTGTCCCACCACACCAAGAGAGCACAGCAGGCCCAGAGATGATAAGAAGGTTGAACCAAGAGTCCAAACCATCAGCTAAGTTTGTAGTGATGAGGAAAGTCCAAAGTTAAGCCAGAGACATGAGTCAACAAATCAGTTTCAGGTCTGGTGATGGTAGCCAGGGTCAGTCCAGTGATTGCTGAGCAAGTGTATCCTTGCCAACCAGGCAGGTCCAAATTCAACAGGCTGCAGTTCAGTCTGGATCAATGAGGTAGGGCTGTGACGGAGCTGCAGGCAACATCACTCAGGCAGGGGCTGAAGGCCATGGGGAGGCTGGCCAGGGCTGTTAAGACCTAATTCCAGATTCAGCCCTGACAGAGGTTCAAGAGATTGACCTTGTTTTCTTTTATTTTCATACAAGATTGTCCCAAGTTCTCATAAGAAGCTAAAAACAAGTAGAAACAAACACCTTCCATATCAGAACGTCTTCACAACCTGCATTTGCCATGCCACTACAGTAACAAAAGCGTGAAGGTTCGTAGAGCCAAGCTGTGTTTAGCACCATGTCACCTATGCCTACTCACATGTTCCTCATCCAACTCACTACAACCACATAGAAGATTTTAGAGCCACCTCCTTGCTGACTAGGCCTATGGCACACTTGTAAACAGAGACTTTCCTTAAATCCCTTTGGTGCCTTCCCTCTCCTTATTGAGTTTCTTCACCTTGTTTTCATGAGACTACTATTAATTTCTCCTTTCTCTGCTTATTGACTGATGTTTCTGCTAATCATGAATTGCCTTGAGGCACTTTGCTTGTAATAAAACTTTTATTTTATCTAATTTCAACTATTTTTAGTTAAACAACTTTGTGTGTATCCATTATGAATTGTGTTTTAGGACTAGATAAAAGGTCATGACATATAGAGTCTCTGCAACTTTGTGAAGCCTTCAGTTCCTGTGGCTTTGCCAGACTTTATCATAATTTCCTGATGGGCTGTTTGGAATATTAAATAAATTATATCAACAAAGTACCAAAGGATTTTAGCAGTTTTGAAGGAAGGATATGTAGCAATATGTACAAAGAAAGTGACATTTTTGCTTTTGTTGTCACTTTGAAGAAGGCCTATAGCATTAATTGTCCTTCTCTTATATAGAATTTTATTTGCATGTAAGCTACTACTTCAGATATTTTATAACATTAAGTAATTCGAAATTATAAATGAGAGTCTTGAGAAATTATGGGGATAAAGACGCATCATAGTTACAGAAGCCCTAATGCAAGCAGAGTAGAAAATAAAAGTACCAAACATTAGAATTAAAAATAACCAGTATATATGTATTAAAGAAAAATTGAATGAAAGAAAAGAGTTAAAAGAGCAGCACTGCTCAGGGGTACCTGAGCCAGAGATCCCACTGCTCAGATAAATATAAGAAGAGAGGAACGGACTGTGTATCCTTTGTTCTACAACCCACCAGGTACACGATACAGATATTATACAAGGATGAAAATGCTATACTTTTATTCTACATATTTCCACTTTGAAAGCCATCCCTGTAGTAATGTGACATAATCAGATATTCCTCTTTACCTAAGAGAGGAGGCCCATGGATTTTTAAACGATTTTATTTAAACTACTGGCTAAGAAAAACTGTGATAAAGGAGTGTGCCATTTGTGAAGGCCTGTTCATTAAAGATGGAGGCTCTGCTTTAGCAGGATTTGCATGAGGAAGAACAAAACATCTGTGCCAATCTGCTTGTATGGCTCAAGGTCCCCTAACAATTCATTCCATAAAGAAACCATTGGTTGTTACTGAGTTCTAATTTCCAGCTCTCTGTAAACCATTTTTTGGGGGGGTAGCTGTACCACAGCTGAACCCTGGGTGCTATAAGCAACAAGTTGTAGTTCCCCCATGACCACCCCTTTCCTGCCTTTTTGTCTATTGTCTTTACTCAAAGTTGTATTAATTCTTAAAAGAAGAGTCTGTCTTCCACAGGTGCAATTCAGTACAATCAAGTGCAATACAAAAGAATGAAGAAGCAAGGTTCTCAGCCACATCAGTTGCTAATCAATGACTCATACACCACTAATTTGTTTAACGTATCAAAGTGGAAATTAGTTGGTTTACCTAAACTTCACCCTGACAAGAGCAAACAAAAGGCATGGTCAAAAGCTCAGTTTCGTTTCCCAGATGAGGATAAGTTTTGGTTTAATTTCTTTTTGACCATTGGAGCAGTTTCGTTTCCTTGTTGTTAGCTGGACACTGTATAAAAATACTGGCTGAGCTTCACAATGCTTCAGTGGATCCCACACTATCAGAAACAGAAATGTCTGACCAAAACGTCCACAACGCTGGTTTCACTCCCTCTGGGATCAGAGCAGGTTCGCTTGGTTCATCGATGATGTCCCAGGAAGCAAAAGCATCCGGTGGAGGTGTGCGTTCTGGAGGCCCTACTTCTACTCTCCAAGAAATGGGTATGAGCAATTTTGTGTGTTTGTGGTTTTGTGGTTCAGTGCATAGGGCTGAACAATTATTTTTTTTCCTTTGGAAATAAGCTTGCCAAGTAATCTGTCTTACAGGAATGTATAGCACTGAAGACAAATGATTCCTACATTTAACTGCATGTTACGGGTGGGAAGTTATTAAGGGTGTTTTCTGTGTAGGCAGATATGCATGAATGTGCACATACATATGTGGTATTCATGAGATTCGGGACAGTGTTTATTTGAAGTTTGTGCTATCTCTCCATTCTGCTAGGAATCATCAATAATATGGAAAGTCATGGTAGCAATAAGCAACGATACACTTATGCAAGAACATGATCTGTGTACCTGCATTTCATATAAATTATCAGATTCCCCTTGCTCTTTACTCACACACATCCATACAGGAAGAACCCACAAACAACTCTATAGGAGAGGGAAATTAGCTGCAGTCCAAGAGCTGAATTCACAAAGGGAGTATATAGACATCCTTGAGAGCATGTATCTAAGTACCGAAATTAGGCCTAGCTGGCTTTCACATGAGCTAACCCTGCAGGTGCTTGCTTTGCTGTTGCACGCACACGGCAATCCCTGACCTGAGGACTCTCAGCAGCTTGGCACTTGCTTAACCCCAGATCCCATGGGATTCATGCACAAGATGTTCTCCCTGCCAGTCCTGCCTGCGTGACCTGATTCAGCAGGCACTCTCTAAACAGGCATAACTCCACGGAAGAACTCCGTGTAATCCTGCTTTTCCCAGCAGCACGGTAGCTGGCTCGCTGACTGTGGATAAAGGCTTCAAAACCCTTTCTGCCTTAGGGTTCTTGGACTCACACCTCCCACGTGTCAGGAGTGGGCTAAGCAGTAGACTTGTTATAGGTGGGCTTCTCTGTCATAATGGTCAACTGCTGGTCCACACCTTTTGTAGTAAGCAGCTGGAAGTCTACTGAAGGACGGAGCTGAACCTCACTCTTCCAGCCATGAAGTGGGTAGTTGGTTGGGTGATCTGGCCAGGGCCCAGATTTGGGGTGTCTTTTAATAGTAAAAAGTGCAATAAGCTTGACTGATAAGAAGTAAGTTTGGGGTTTTTTTTGTTTGGTTGGGTTTTGTGTTGTGTGGTTTTGTTTTTTTTTTTAAGATATTTAGATTGCTGCCAATATTATTCATAGCATGAGATGCTCTAGACAGCGAGGGAATAAGTGACATAAGGGTCATTTGGAGAGATACCGCATGTGACTCCTCTGAGGCACTTTTTAATTTTTACTATGATTCGATTCATGAGTTTAAGTTACTGAATACGGTGTTTATTGAATATTCAGTAGCAAAGAGCTTAAGGGATGGGAGCAGCAGAGGGACAGAATATGAGGGAGTCAGGAGAGGCAGAGGACCAAAAATGTGAAGAGCAGGAAGAGCTGCTCTCAGGCACCATGCTGCATTTGCAGCAGAAACCCTGGTATGTTGGAGATGCCAGTTGCTTAACCTAATCATACACCAGAGCAGAGTCAGCTGTACAGTCTTGCCTTCTGCTACAGATATGGGTTGTACAGCAGGACTCAGCACACCCATAACCAGTGGCAAACTCTTCAGTGGTGATGCCCTATAGAGACCATTAAGCAAAGTAAACATTTAACACCATTTAGCTTTACTCTTGCGATGTCTATATCAACTATGGACTTTTATGAAAAACACTCTTTTGGTGAAGAGAAATCTGCATGAGTCAAGGAAACCTTTGCCATGTCTACAGGAGATACTCCAAAAGAGCTTTTATCCATGTGAAAAATGCTATCTCTGTAACATTGCCAAGGCAGGTGTGAGCTTTGGCTCCCTGCAGCAGGAGAGCTTGCCACACATTCTTTGACTGATTGAGAGCTAAAAGGGCCTGATTTCATTTCCGCAGGTGCTCACTGAAATCTCTCGCTCTTCAAACACATCTTCTTAACCTTTTCATTCAGCCTGTAACCCTTCCTCCCCCCAGAACAAACACGCTCGAAGGAGCGGCTGATTCTGCAGCAGAGCATGAGTATTGTTCAGCGTCACTTTACAGAAGATGTTATAACAAGCTCATCACCAAAATATTTGAGCATCCTCCAGGAATGCTTTAAGCATTATCACTAACATTTGTCATTGCTAATGCTTTACTCCTCTCCCAGGAGAAGAGTTTGCAATGGAATACTTTGCTTGAGGCTTACTTGTAATGAGATGGAGACATACATATAAATTGGCCACTGGCTAGCACAGCTTGCTGTGTTTGAATTCTACAGGTATCTATTATGCATAGGTCTATGCTATGGAAAGTGAAGTGAAAGGAACATATCTGTCACCTGGAACAGTAAGTGGTGACAGAGATTGTGCAACAATCCTTAGCTCCTGTAGGGGTTTGTTCCACAGTTCTCAGCCAGCTCCTCAGAAAACTGTGATTTTAGCAGAGACAAGCTGTGCTGAGACTGCTTTGGAGATCCAAATATATCAAAAATTGTCTGCGCAAGAGTTGTAGGTATTCTTTGTGTTCTGGGGACATCCACAAAACACTGCAAATATCCTTTCCCCAAGGCAGCAGCTAAAAAGCAGTATATTGATGGCACAAGTCAAGTAATCAGTGGTCTCCTTGTCTTTTGATACATTTTCTAGCCTTGACTTTTTTAAAAACATAGTAGTTTATCCTGTAAGGCTCCTTCCAGTCAGTAACATTTCCTTTGTAACTATTGTAGGTGCCAGAAGCTCAACCCATTCATCAGGTTTTACCAGCAGTGGGATCTCCAGTGGATCCCTGGCCTCCCAGATGATGTCCAGGGAGGCCACATCCCACGGAGGTGGAACTCCCAGGGGTGGTACAACTTCCACTGTCCAGTCCATCTGTAAGTGAGAGTCCTCCTAATATTGATTAAATAACAAATTACTTCTGAGAAGTCAGCACTATTTCAGCTCAAGTACACATTTGATGAAGGGACATAAAGACAAATGGCTGCATTGTACTTGAAGCAACATTTCTCCTGTTTCTTGCTTTATAATTTTTGGGAAGCTGAAACTAGGCAGTTGGTGGAAATAACTGAGCCATAAAGTTACAAAGGCAGAGGTGGGTAGCAGACACCAGAAATCTGAAACACATACTGACAGAAGAAAGTCCAGTGGAAGTTTAGGTTATACTTTCATCAGAACTGCAATCAAAGTTAATTTAATTTTTTTTTTCAAACACAAATTCAGGACCAAACCAAGAGCTTCACATTTGAACATACAAAACAGATGAAGTGGGAGGAAACAATAAAACATAAGAATGGAGTTATCAAGCTGACAGACAGGAATCGTGTCTACTTTTTGTGGCCTTTTAGAACAGCTTAGCTTTCTTTCCTTTTAAAGGAAATTCACTGGGTCAAAAGCAGAGGGATTTGCCTATACGTAACAGCTCAAAGCAGAGAACACATGTTTTCCTCTTCAACTGCCAAGTTGATGTGGCCCACACCTAGATACATCAAACCAAAGTATGAAGAAGCCTGGTCTATACCTGAATGCATCAGTAAGGAAGCACATCATTGGTACTACTGGTATATGGTAGACAACCAGAGACAGGATTGAAATTCTCTACTTTCAAAAAGGGTCTTTCAAAGTGTAACACAGATCTTTGGTCCCTGGCCTGGGAACACTTGTAAACAACGCTCAGATGTTCTGTATGTTTCCCTGTACTGCAACTTTGCTTTAAGTTGTTCTCACAAGTGTCTTTGTATTTGTCCTTAGCTATGGGTGGTAAAGGAGGAAGGCACTGAAGTGAAGAAAAACATCAGTCCGGAAGTAAGCTCTGCAACCAGTTCATCCTTTACCAACACAGCCATTTGACAACTTCTCCCCTTCTTTGTTCTCACTGTCACTGACATAAAAGGCATAGCCTTTTTCACATGCACAAATAAAGTTTACATTAAAATGTTGGATTCTTGCGTGAAATTACTAGGGATGGGTAAAAGGGGCAGTTTCTTCCTTACTTAAACATTTTCTGAAGCACGGGCCCATAGAAGCGAAAGCTGATAAATGGAAGCTAAGGTCCTTTGGACTGCAGGGGTGCCTTACAAATATCCTGGGTTTAGCAACACTAGAATCTCCTATTACAGGTAGCTTGCTTTGTTTATTTTACAAAAAGTGATCACAGTGCAAAAGTCACCCTGTTGTGAGAGAAGCAGAGAAACACTTGATAAGGGGCATCCAGCAGTACCCTTTGGATGTGCCTCTAATAGGCTATCAAATTAAATTCTCATTAATTAAAAATACACAGAAGAAAATGAGAATGGGTCCCAAGAAATCTCATACCTCAGAGACACAACTGATATTTGTATCCCTCTACCATTTTCAAGGTTCCTTTCACCTTAATTTAATTTCAAGTCACTGTTTGTTTATTGAGAAGTGGCAGCTTTGTCACAATTGGACCAAAACTACTCCTGTAAACTTCTTATGATACCTGAGAACAGATAAGGAAGAGAGCCCATCTTCTCTGGTATAGGTCTCCCTAAAGGGGCCTCTTGCCACCCCCCACAATGGAACGTCCTGACTCCTTTCCTTTATATGTACTCATACAATGGTGTTTCCCCAAATATACATAACATTGCCCATTCCATATACAAATTCCCACATACATACTCCCCTACACTCCCATCTTCCTCCAGTTTTCCTGGCTCTTCATTCTCCCTCTTTTATCACCTCCCACCTTCTGTGTTTATAATAAAACTTCACAGTGCAGCTTCTCTTTCCCTCTCCCCACCCTAAGATAAAGGGAGAAAATCTCATACCCTCAGGCCAGAAATTAAGAGGTGCTGGGTTTGTGGTGCTGCAGTCAGCAATTTTCTCTAACAGCTTCTGTCACCCAGCTTGAGCATTCCCATCTCAGCTGCATCTCTTTATGATTGGGAGACGTGTTTGTACCCATGCACCTCAGGCTCTCACATACGGTCTTCTCCCTCCTGCCTAGGACCCTTCCAAAATGGACATGAGAAGCCAGCGTTTTCCTCCAGTTGCAGCAAAGTTAAACTGAATTATTTGATGAGGGGAGGAGTGCTAGCATGGAAGAGAGGTGACAAAGAGGGGAAAAAAAGGTATCTTCACTTGTGATGCTATGCCAAGGATTAAAAGGCAATTGAAAACCAGTCACGATTTCATGGGATGGAGCTGTTCTCCTAGCAAGGCGCAATCTTGGGCAAATGCTTAAATGTAACCACGAGCTGAAGTCAAAATCACAGAAAGATTTAGTTTCAGAGACCTTGGTATGAGGAGATAAGGGCAGTTCTCTAGTCCACCCTCCTGCTTGAATCAGGGATAACCTTAATGTTAGACTTGTTTGCTCAGGACTTTGTCCAATCACATTTTGAAAATATTTATGGAGGGAGATGTCACAGCTTCTCTGGGAAACCTGCTCAAAAGTTGCACCACTGTCACAGCTGAGATTTTTTTTCCATATGTTGAAATAAAATTTTCCTTATCGCAAAGTTGCACTTACTCGGATGGATCTTTAAGTGTATACTTAATAACAATGTATTTTAAAGCTTTCCACTTTAGAGATTCACTCATAAATATGCTTTCCTGAACTGGCACCTAGGCCTAAAAGTGGCCAAGATGGAACCAGAAACATGCTTTGCAGTGCTCAGTTCCTCCCAGAGCCACCGCTGAGAACAGACACGCTATTCGCAGATCACGCACTGTCACAAGCATCAGGAAGGGATGTTTTCTCTTTCCTCATACTTTCTGTACAATTACAGATTTAGGGATGTCTTCGCACAACAGCAGTAGCTTATAAATATATGTTAGATTTCATAGTTAAGGATTGTGAGCTGTTTTGTTCAATGCAAAGGAAACGCAGCAACGTAATCACACGTGGTTTTTTGGTTTCTTTTTTTAAGGTCAGACACCTTTTAACTTGACTCGAATGGTAGTTTACATCCTTGCATGCATGTGAAAGCTTCCCTGCTCATTACCTGCATGCTGGCTATCTGCTGCCATAAATAGCTAATTGTAATATTACCATTGTATTCTGTAACAAATAAAGACATAAGGGAATTTCCCAGGTGAAATGAAAAAAATTAAAATGAAGCTGTTATGGAGAAGAAAAATGAGGGATTCAGGACTCACAGATGGCAATCAGACTGCAAATCTGACTGAGAAAAGTGCGGCAAGCCGTCTGAAATTGTATTTTAGATGTAATTTTCAGCCTTTCTTCAAGCCTGTCTCTAGTCTCCTCTAGCATCTCTCCAGATCTCAGCCACCTCTCTGCAACAATGACTTTCACACATACTCCAGTTACCATTAATTACAAGGCAAAAGCTTTGGCCGGACACAAACACTAAGACCTGGAAACTGGTGTCACCGACCCCTGAAGAAGGAAGGGAAGGGGAGGCTGATGGTTTTACTCTGACAAAGTTTTTGTCTGGTTCTTCTGTTCTGCTTGTCCCTGTTTATAACAGGCTGGGCTCCCCCCTGTCTTGACAAAAACAGCTTCCAGTTAAGCCATCTCCTTTCCTTCCAACTTTCAAACCTGTTCTGTAGTCATCCTCGGTCCATGACACAGCAGCAGCCTCACAACTGCTGCAGGGCATCAGCAGGGTGCTGTTATTTTCCTCTCCCATCTTGGCTCACCCTCTGTGAGAGCTGTGTTGGAGCACTTTGCTGGCTCAGGCTCTGACCTCCTGACCACATGTCACTTCTAAAAAAGGCTGTGGCAGCTTTATCAAGCAGCTGCTGAGGTGGAGGTAGAGAAAGCTGGCTACCTGCCCAAGAGCACGACTACATTTTTCTAAAGCACTTAGCATTCTCTGCTCGCAGCTGCTCCATCACAGCTCTGCCATCTCTTTACACAGGAGGGAGGGAGCATTAGGTCAGCGTAAGGCAGTGGGATTTTGACTGAATAGCATTTTACGTCTATTTACTACACATTAAAGGACGTGGGCAAGTAAAAGGCAAAGGAGCAGCTGCATCCTGCCTTTATTGAATTTTACAGATCAGCAGTGATTCTGCTTTTGCAGCCTTGTCCATCCAGCTTAATAAAAAGAAAAGCATTGAAACTCTGGGTATTTGGTATAGCCATGGTGTGTATGTGCCAGTATGGAATTGGCAGTTCTCTGGTCTTCAAGTCTGGACTAGTACATGACTCTAACCAAGTCATCCTACACTTCCCTCTAAAGGCATAATGCAGCCTGTGACTACTAAAATGAAGTAAGGGATCTTCCAGCCAGCAGGTCTGTATTCCCTTCTATGCCTGCACACTGGCAGGAGGTAGGGCAAGAAGGTCTGTCCAGGCTGTTTCCCACGCCAATATTCCCCCATGTGTATGAGAGAGCAGCAGGAACCCAGATTCCCACAAGCAGACATCCAAACATCTGCTTTAGCTATAATGATGCTGAAGTGAGTCATAACAATGAAACTAATGTAAGAATGACAAGAAATAGTAGAAAAAGTAGCACATACGTAACTCATCAAACAGTCTTGTAAACTGAAGCTGTATTACCTGAAGAACAATATGTGACCATACCATGACAATTAAAGACCTCCTTTCTTATTTACCTGCAGAGGAAGAAGGTTTAAAATTGAGTTTCAACCTTAACGTTGGCATTTCTTGACCTCAGGTGTTTTTCTCTTGTTAAAAAAAAGACAATTCATTACCATTAGTGACAGCTGACAAAACGTATTTATGCCTAAAAGAAGGAAAACCAATCCAAACAAAACCAAGGATCCTTAATCACGTACCCTTTCACTTTTCAGCACTTACGTGATTCTGGCATTACTACTTTGGATTATTTTTCCCATCTTTGGATCTTGTGTTGAGAACCAGCCTAGATAGCTTTACTGGAGCAGGGAGCATCCTCAGCTGCATTTGAATTCACTTAACTGAGTCAGCTCTAATAGGTCTACAGGAGAACAAAGGTAAATGCTTCTTCCTGAAAGCCTTACCCACAGACCACTTAAGCAAATTCATATGTACATTGCTACAAATGAAGTATTTATTTACATTTTTAACAGAATATAATTGAAAAGGTCAAATAACAACAAATATGGCAATGTAAATCCCTGATGTTTCTCAATCAATCTTTCCACAACAAATGGACACAGAGAGAAAGCGAGAGATGGAAAGGAAAAGAGGCTGCCGTGTGTGATTACCGGAGCAATAGCACTGAAGCAATACACTGCAGAAAGCACATAGCTCTCTGCACGAAAATCAATTTCTCCCATGGGATGGGGTCAATAGTTGTCTGACAGGACAGTATACAGGCAATTTAATAGCATTTTATCTAAATGAATCTATTCCTCCCCCTCACCAGCCTCACAGTTTATAAGAAGGCTCTCAGTAAAATAGATTATTTTTTTTTTATCATACAACAGGAAAGTATTTATCATTCTGAAGATGCTACCATTGTCTATTAAAAATCATTTAACCCCGTTAGTTGCTCATTACCCACAACTCTTTCCCAACATTGTTATTCTAATTAGTTAACTCATGCACACAGCCCATAAAAATCACTTTCAGTTACTCTGGAAACATTTTTCTTGCCCCCATACATTTTAAACTATAGGTCAGGAAAAATAAGCCCACAAATTCAGTTGACTCGAAGGAGTATTGGTATCTGAAATGACATTTTTATGCAAGAAAAAGCATACTCTTTGAGGAATGCATTATACACAGACATCAGTTGTCCAGTGTATCTATTTAATAGTACTTAATAAATAATAAACCCAAGCTGATCTCATTAGTGGATATCCGTGTGAAATAAATGGTAATGAATGAGAAACCTTAATAAGCATAATTCCAAGGATGGATTTTTCCGTGCTCTGGGAGTTTGGTATTGTGCCCCAAAGGCTCTTGTAAATCCAGCTGCAGTTCTTGCTCATCATTTAGAAGATTAGGGGCTGATAAGCAACAGTCAAGCCTTATTAGAACAAGCTAAGGCAACAGGAAACATTAATTGGGTAATTTAATGTACAAGGAGACAATACATGCCTGCATTGTGGTTCAGATGCTGTTTCCTCTATTGATTTGTTCATGTCTTATTTTGCGAGATTCTCACAAATTCTTGGTGAAGAGACTGTAAGACAAACTCTAAGCTTAAAAATAACAGAATGCTTCTGTTATTTCCCATGGCTTCCCCTTATCTTTTCTGTTACTAGCAGGACACAGCAGCAGCCCTGCCCTTGGAAGCCACAAAAAAGGTGGGGGAAGATGCAAGGTACAGCACCAATCTGCAGTGAAATGGTATCTCACCATCTTATGTTATGGTTTCATCACAGCACACGCACGTAGCAGAAGTGCTCTGTGGCTTTGGGATGAAGTCCAGTCTCTCTTTTCCTCCAGAAAGCTGGGAGCGCTTAACAAAGCCCTCTTCTTTCTTCCCTTTGTGGAGGAGATGTAGAAATCAGT
Organism: Gallinago undulata; assembly: GCA_026546715.1. Taxonomy (NCBI): domain Eukaryota; kingdom Metazoa; phylum Chordata; class Aves; order Charadriiformes; family Scolopacidae; genus Gallinago; species Gallinago undulata. The sequence continues at coordinate 91,685,161 of JAOTQQ010000012.1, forward strand.
GACTGATCTTCCTCTGGAAGTACGGAACATGAGAGGAAGCTCCTGATTTGGGGGTTTCTTCCCTGACTAATGCCAGAATTAATCTGCTCGTGTCTGGATTCATTCAGTCCCCTCAGTGGTGGATACTGGTGTCTGGAGCTCCAGAATGTCTCAGTTATATACCAGGTCCTCATTTGGAGTTCATTCAAACATTTTCTTCTCTGCGATATCTTTCCCATGACTGAACAGGAGGGAAACCAGTTTCAGTTCTCTTATGGTGCAAGAAATGCAACATGAGAAGGGGAGAGTCTTTCCTTTACTTAGCTGACATAGGCAGTCCTTCCCCCTCATTTTCTAGCACTGTAACTGGGAAGATTGGGGGTGATAATTCATGGACACTTTATTTTAATAATTTACATTTGCAGCAATTTAAATATTAAAATGCAGTTTGAAGGCATGCAAGCATCATTAATTTCAAATAAACATTGTACATTATGCTCAGTTCAATAGCATCCAATCTCCCTTTTTGTAATTTTATTCCACTTTCAAGCATGTCTTTTGAATCATTCATTGCAGAGGTTCCCAGCCATGGCCTCTCACTTCCACCCAGCAGCTTAGTGCTGTTCCTGCTGTGAACAAGGTTCCCCATGTCTGTGGCCCTGGCTGGAAGGTCAGTCCTTGCTGCCTACTGCAGCAAAACTCAGTGTGGGCAGAGCACCCCTACGCTTCAAGCTTCTCCAGCACTGTCACTTTTGGAGTTGGTGTCCTCTTCACATCTCCCCATCTTTAAGGAAGGAGGTAGCCCTTCTGACTCCATTTAACATCTCATTTGCACCCTCAGTAAGTTTGCGGATGACACCAAACTAGGTGGGAGCGTTGATCTGCTTGAGGGTCGGAAGGCTTTACA
>JAOTQQ010000012.1:91686146-91823503 GCA_026546715.1 Gallinago undulata
TGGTGGGGTGTTGTGCGTGGGGTTGTGGGTGTGGGGTTTAGTTGGTGGGTGGCTTTTTTTGTTTGTTTGTTTTTGTGTGTGTTTTTTTGTTGTTTGTTTGTTTTTGTAGTTTTTTGTTTTTTTGTTTTAGTTTGTTTTTTTAACGTGGTTGGACTCGATGATCTCAAAGGTCCCTTCCAACCACTAAGATTCTGTGATTCTGTAACATATGATGTGGTGTTGCAGGGTGCTCGTGAATAGATCCCTAAAGTCTTGGAAGCCTTGGTAGAAGATGCAAGGGCCATCAACAGCACAGCACAACATCCTCTCTACCACCATGTTAACTTACGCTCTAGCTGCACTTTTTGTGTCTCCACAATAACAATGATCTGAGACTGTCCACTAGCCCAAAAATAGGAAACATGCACATCTTCTGGTTGATATAGTCCTTCTTTGTACTTGCACTGAACACTACATAGGATAGACAGTGGCAAAACTATTCTGCTGGGCATGGTGCAAGGATAAGTCAAGGCAGATCTCCACATCTCGGAAGATCTGACAGTCTACCTGGAGCAAGACCAACAAAGTCCTTTCAAAGCAGCAAGTAGGCACCTAGTAGCTGGGATAAGCAGGCTAGCCCCTTTCCTTTTCTGGAGAGAAGAACACCTCAATGCTCTTTCTCTGGGCTTTCCTCCCACTGAAGTTCTGAGTGTTGCAACCACAATAAAAAAGAATAAAAATTGTGCAAGCTGCTCACAATAGTCCATTTCCTTAGGACCTTTCACGTTAAAGAGACACAATTAATAATTCCATTTAAATACACAGTAATACAAAAGATTATAAGAACATTCCGTTAATCATTGTTATTGATTAAAGTAATTAAATTTAAGTAGTTCCCCATCCTTTTCTGTATCAGGTTGGGGCAGGGGGAAATGAGCATTGAAATATATTCTGGTCTAGTGATCATATAGTGCAAGCAGTATTTTATCTAAGCTATCTTGTTTTTACTCATTGTTTGGTGGGGCTTGGTTCTTTTAAAGAATGCCTGAACGTGAAAATAAATAAGTAAATAAATAAATTTCCCTTAATGTAATAAAGTTTCATATAAAATATTGTCCCTAAGAAAAAAAAGTGTATGCTACGAAAAAAGTTCTTAAAATTCAGATGTTGCTTTTTGCAGTCCTTTGCGCTTGGAATTTCCACCCAGCCAAGATTTTTACTGGCCAGTTTTAAGCTACCTCTGCAATTTATGTTTATACATAAACAGCTCTGATTTTAATTGCTATCAACTTCTTATACTTGATAGATGGTCTTAAACATTTTTTGCCTCCAGAGACTATTTACTTTGCCAACTATTGACACACTTTCAAGATTTATACTTCTCTAAGGAACAAAGTTTACAATAAAATATAATGTATTCCGTGGCTGTGAATGGTAATGTTACTAAACAATCCAAAGATATTTCACAACTGATAGTTATTTCCCTTTCCCGCCTAGCACTGCGTTGTTTTAGTTCTACTAAACACTTATGTCTTTAGTGAAAACTAAAATGCCTAACTTGCCTAATCTAATCTTTCAGAGATCCAATATGACTTAATTTAGGTTTCCTTCCACTAGAGGTATTATTGGACTAATGATTACACTTTCATTTTTCCCAATAATTATTCTCTAGGAAGGGATTCATTCACTTATGGGATTGGAATAACCCCTTACAGAGCTCATCTATCACACTGCAATTAGAAATAGGAATTGTTACAAAAGTGTAACATACAATGTCAAACGTACCTGTAGTTACTAACTAATAGACAAACACTACTTGGTAGGTGAATAAAGTCATACCTAGATATTTGGATCCACTTTGCTGGTAGCAATCAAGGGTCACATATTGCCTAGAGAAACTCCTGAGGACAAGGAAGGGTTCTTACAAAAAAATACATCAATTTGTACCATCTCCATGCAACTGCTGTTGCATTTCTGCAGAAGTAGCATCATCAGACTCTATCAGTAGCTCTTTTAAAAGCTGAAAATATCCCCAGCACTGAAACAAGTCATAGATATTATTTTAGTGACAAAGTACAGCTCTCAGCCTTCTAAGAATATGCTTTCAAGGGAGAAGATTTAATTTTCTTTTTTTTTTCCCTCCAGTCATTTCAGCTCTTTCATATAGCTTTCTATATTAATCTATTTTGTAAATAGCTAGTTTAATGTCACCCAGCTCCTAGGAAAAGGAAAAGGAAAAGGAAAAGGAAAAGGAAAAGGAAAAGGAAAAGGAAAAGCAGCTCTGGGTTGTTCTCTGTTTATCTTATTATTACCACTTCTCAAAGATGAGCAGGCACTCCAGCAATAGAAGGAAACACACTCTGTGTGTACCCTACCCATCTTCCTCACTGACTGGGGAATGGAAAGGGTGTGCTCCACGGCTGTCTCTAATTTCCCTGGGGGAGATGATGATGCAGCCTGTAGAAGAGTAATTGTTTTGAAGTTTTGAATTTAAACATCCCAGTGCCTGCTTTTGGTATGACTGTAATTCCAGGATACTTGGCTTTTGCCCTGAAGCAGAAGTTCCCTACAATTTCTAAAAGAGATGCTAAAAAATCAAGGAATAAATTATTTTGTCAAGCAATAATTTCAATGATTACTCTCAGAGGGTCCTTGACCTGGCCATCCTCCCTCTCCCACCCATCTTGCAAGGATTTTTCTAGAGCAAATAATGATTTAAACTGCAGAGGGAATAAAAACTGAAGAAAGGAGAACAACCGAAGTATAAAGAGAAAGAAATGAGCAGTTGTTTAAATCTGTTAATAACCAGATATAGAAATAACAAATGAGAATGGTCAGAAAAATGGAGAGAGACTAAAAAGGAAAACATTCTTCCAGATTTCATCCTTGCAGGAGAAAGTAATAGAAATGGATATCTAATCCAGGTTAAGGTTCAAAAAGGATATAAATGCTTACACAAGCTCTTATAAGCTTACTCAAGCATTTAGACACAAATGCTTAAGAAGTTCTTGTTCCATCATTATGAATATAGTTTTTACTTGGGCTTGGTATTTGTGTTGCAAAGATTTTTTGCAATATCACTAATGAACTTCCAACAAAAATTTTATTAGGAAGTAAATTAACTCTAGAAATCTATTTCAAGACATAAAACTAATAATTCTTCTGTAGTGCATTTTATTTATTCCTTTTGATGCTAAGATATAAATCTGATAGTAATATTGTGCCAGTTCAATGGAGGACTTATAAAAGACAGTGGATGAGATAATTAACTTCTGATTCTTTGTGTTTATTTTATCTTTACCATAAAAAGATTATGAAAATTATGTGTTCCATAGCTGGTGCTTTTCTGATAAGTTTTAAATTGCATGTGGAATATTCTTAAGAAGAGAGATACTGAAGATATAAATGTATTATTATTTTGACTCCTGTGCTTAAAAAAGGTATACACACAAAGAGGTTAATGGCATTACAATTTTTAGATAATCTGTTTTTAAACTGCTGACTTGGAAACTGTGAAATTAATAGCACTGAAAACATCTAAAGGTAATATTACACTTTAAAATTAACTAAGTGTTTCTTGGGGGTCTGCTGTAGCAATGCCTCGTCTCTGGGACACACTGGAGTAATTAGTCTGTAGTGGCATACAGTGGTGATACATGATAACTGCAGCTTTTTACTGCTGCACTCATGGTTTTCCATTCACAGGTAACTAGTTTTTATTTGTAATACCTGCCATAAACTAGCACACGACAAGCTTGACATGTTCTTCTTATAAACTGATGGTGATTGGGAAGAGATCAGTTCTCAAAGGGTCCCATGGTGAGCCAAACGCACAATTTGCTTGGTTTTCTCCCAGGTAGCAGAATTGCAGAAGTTATCTGCTCTCACATCGGCTACCCTGCAGGACTGGTGATACTGAACAGTCTCTTTAGGGAAGCCTGTTGTAGTCCAGGGTGGCCAGAGGAGATGGGTGTTGTGCTGGCTGCAGGACAGAAGGACAGAGGGAGTGGCAGATCCTGCCCTACTATCATCTGAATCTCAAATTTTTCCCTCCTCTTTTTGCTAATAAATCTATCTATCAGAAAGGAGTTGGCCTCCTCCATCCCATGTTGCCATTCTGTCTGGGATGACCGGGTAATTTGGTCCTGCTGTCACATACGATTGCCTGACCCAGGCACACCTGAAGCAGCAGTCACAGCTCATCAGGGAAGTGACATGCGGGTTGTGGAGACTTTCCTTCTGTTGCAGGAGCTCGTAACAGAAGCACTAAGATAGCATGGGCTGAAGTGCAAGTGGAAAAGGACCCGAGGACACAGCAGAGCAAAGGCTACAGGACAAGTTTTGATTATAAACAAGGACACAGCCAACAGCAGGCAAGCTCATCAACATCGAAGAAGGTGTTGTTTATGTCAAGATCAAAAGGCCCATGCTTCAATAAGGCCAAAGTACAGATAGATCAGCAGAGGACCTAAGTGGGAGGATGGCAAAAAGGCACTTGGTACCTGGCATTGCTCCTCCTGCACACACAAAGTTACTAGAGGGATGCCCAAATCGGGAAATGGAAATAATGCGCAGTAAACTATACTAAATATTTACAGTGTCAGAGGGTTAAAGAATAAGTATTCAGAGGCAAAAGATTATCTCATACTAAATATCAATCTTTAGAGGGTCAAACAGAGCCATCCAACAAACCACTTCATGCTGACCAGTCCCTGCCAGCCCCAGGAGCACAGTGAGGATGTTGCAGCCAGAGCCCCTTGTCCCCCAGGTGACTTCTACCCATGCCTTGTGGACATGTGCATCTCATTGCTTGTATGCAGACTTCAGGGAGGGAAACCTAGGAGAGCGTTGTGTAGATTCGGGGAGCAAAACTGAAAGCATTTAAGTTAGAAAAGTAGGTTAACAAAAAACAAAAAAAAACCCAACCCCTATTCATCTTCATAATCATTTGAGGGGGAATATTTTAATAATCTCAGTTTGCAGGGTGTCCTCACAAAAAACAAAGCTTGAGAATCTGATGTACTTCAAGGATTGCTTCCCACAGAATTTTAGTGGGATTCAAGTGCTGCTAGTTGTGCATTTTAAACTCTACCCTTCAGGAAACGTGGAGTTTTGAAGCAACAACTTCCACTTTTCACCTAGAAAATTCAGATCCACGGGTCTGAAACTATTTTTAAGTAGTGTTATGATCAGTATCGATTCCCTCCATACCTCTATTCAGTTCAACTCTTCAGATTTCCATCTATACACAGTATTTTTGATTCCTTTGCTTGCTAGGGGATGTCTTTATACCAGTAGGAAAACAGTTAATGATGTAAAAGGGACAATGACTCAGAGAATGAAAAACAGTAACAAACCCATAATACGTAGAAGATAGAAAAAAAGGACTGGGATCTAGTCATAATTTCTCTCAATTTCAAGACATCTGCATTTCTATGAACCTGCATTAGGTTAGCAGATGTGAGCCTTCTTTTCACTCACAGTAGCACCCTGAGGTAGAAAATCTTATCTGGGAGCAACTGAGGGCCTGAGGAACCTGAAGAAGCTGTCCACAGCCATGTAGCAAAGGAGGGGGCTGGGACTTCCTCAATGATACTGGTGCAGATTTTTCTTTTTCCCACCTAGGGATTCACAGGGACTCAAAATACACCTTTTAAGTCACTCACATGACAAGACCCACTGTCTATCCCCACTTCTTGACCCTCTGCTCATCCACTGGTGAACCGTATGTGATCCCTGCCAAAATCAGCTCTAGCTGTGCTGCAGTTCCCTTCCACTCGCACACAAGCTTCCCTTGTTCGGAGGCCTCTGTCAGAAACTCGGTCCCATGGCATCAGAGGCATGCAGAGCAAATGGAGAACAAATTGCCAAGTACCAGTGAAACATAGAGTAAAAATACGTGACCACCTGCAAACAAACACCAGTAGAATAAATAGGAGAAGAGATGAAAGGGAAGGTTGGATGCATGTTTGCGAGGGTGTGAAAGCAATGGCACCAAACTTCTCTGCCTGAGAGGGTGGAGACAACCCCTGAGCACACAGTTCTCCTTGTAACCACTTCTTAACAACAAGGGGTCACAGCAATGTTGACCAGAAGGGACCCCTGGAGGTCATCTCCCACTCAAAGTGGGACCGTTGCCTGCACTAAATCATGTTAACTTTGTCCAGACAAGTCCTGAAAACCTCAAAGGATGGAGGTATCTTGAAATATTTTCATGTATGTCATTGCCATTGATTTCAACAGAATTTGAAATTTGAAACATACAGAAATCTGAGTGTAAAAACATAAAGCAAACCTGTTTTTCCACTAGTGATAAAAAAAGTTACTGCTTCTGTGAGAATTAAATTCATGTAAGCCATTTTATAGGAGTAAATCTTTTACAGGCTAGCTTACTCCTTCTTCCCTATGTGAGACATAAAAGCTTCTGTAGGTGCACACTTGTAAGCAGTAGAAGACTAGTGACAGGACAGCATCCATTGCAGGACTATGAAAGTGTATCTGCAGTGCTTAAAGAAATGTTTAAATGGATCCCTTCTCGTGGTATTTGCAAAAGGAGGCAAGCAGTCATTTGCTGCATGTGGTCACCAGCTCAGCCACCCAGGAGATGTCTTAGACCATTGCCACTGATTGTTACCTGCAGTGAGCTAGCTCGCAAAAGTATTAAACTTTAATATATTTCAGTTGTGCCCATTGACTGTGCATTTTAAATAGGCTCTGCTATACTCTCCCAGTGGAAAGATTTATTTTACTTTAAGAATATATAGGGTTATGCTTTCAGTACTTTTTCTTTGTTTAACAAGAAGCTCTCTTACTGAAAACCCAGTAGACCACAAAACCAGTCAGGGGCTTTTATCCAGGATGTCTGACCCATTGCCTGACAATAATTAGTTCAGGTTAATTACAGCAAATCTGTAGATTTGCAGCCTGAAATCATCTCATCCCCTAAGCTGAACCCTCCAGAGGTTTCTTTTATGAGCTCTGCATCCTAAGGGTGGACTTAAAGTAATGAATTTGTCTCTAATAAGATTCATAGGTTTGTTCCCTAAGCAATGGTGTCAATTATAGAATCTAACACTGATGGCTTATTTTGCTGAAAATAGAGAAATGGAGAGTTTTTAATGAAGCATGAAGGTTTTAAAACATTTTTGTTTAACTCCTTGCATTGTCAAAAAGTATAAAAATACAATTATGCGAAATAACATACCACTTTCTATGTATTTCTGTGTGTGCCAATAGCTAATTTCCTTCTACTCTATAATGGAAAAGGTTAATGTAATGACTCTGAGATTTCATTTGGAAATGTTCCAGAAGAGTGTCTGAGTATTTGCTGCACTTAATGGCAGGAAGTATTAAGTGAGGTTATGTATTGGTGAAAAATGTTTCATGTACTGAGAAGATTAATACTGGAGAGAGGCACAGGGGACACAAGCCTGAGGCTTCCTCCTCGATTCTGACACAATATAATATGTCCATACTTGATACGTGCCCTTCTGTAGTTAGTTCTTAATCATTAACAAAGCAGACAGTAAGTCTCTGGGGGAGTGGTATTGAGAGAGGAGAAGGAACCAGCCGTAGGATTCTCTTCTCTCATACAAATGAGTGGCAGGCACCTCCAACTGGGAACACTGGACCAGATGGTACTGGTACCAGCAAGGTATCTACATAGCAAGATGATGCTATAATACCCTTCAAGGGTTTGACTCTCTCCTGAGCATTTCAATGTCTACGCTAATTTTTGTGCATAGTAATTGTACTTGGGATTTCTGGAAGGTGAACCACCATGTCACAGCTTTATTTCAGCATTTTAGTTCACATTAATTGTATTGCCTATGAAAGATTTAGCATTATTGCATATGAAAGATGTAGCCCCTTCCTTTACTTCAAACTTCTCAAATTTACGTCTTAATTCAGATCCCATTCCCATTGTCTGAGTTAGTCCAAGTCCCAAAACTAAGGTTTCGAGCTCATGAGAAATAGCTCCAGTCATTTATTTTACTAGTTTTAATACATTATTGTTCTTTTGCTTTTAATAGTGTTGAAAGAGACAATGTTCTGGGACTCTTAACTCCACTGGAAAGAGATGGATGAGGTTGGAGCTGGAAAAGGGTAAACATGGCAGTAGCTCTCACTGGAAGGGTGGATGTGGCCAAGAGGCACAGTTCCTGTACACCTCCAGTAGCTCCTAATATTTAAAACACGATATTCCTGAGCAAGTGTCCCGGTTTGAGGTAAAACCGAACCAATTTTGTGTTCTGTAATTTTACAGTTTAGTTAGGCCTCCTCTGACTCTCTGAAATTAACAGCATATTGTAGAGAAAACTTCTTGTTCTCAGGATGATAAGGCCAATGTTTGGGCTACAATGCCAAGGAACAGAATGCAGAGAGGCCATGCTTATACTTATTGTGATAACAAGCAAGGTCAGCCAATTTTCGTTATTTGCCCCTTAGAGGTTCAGAGACTGAAAAGCGTAAAGGGGTCCAACCTATGGGGAGGAACGGACAGAACAGATGACCCAAACCTGACCAACTGGAGTATTCCATCCCATCTGCCCCATGCTCACTATAAAAGCTGAGGGATCAAAGGGCCAGCCCTGCTTCTTCTTCTTCTCCTCGTCTCCGGCTCTCCCGCTCTCCTGCTCCTCTGGCTTCTACCAAGATGGCCGACGTCCAAAGAGGACCCTGTCTGTTCATCTGCCTTTGATCCCAATCCGTGTGTGCCTGACCCCAGAGGTGGAACTCAGTTCCCATTCGTTGCTGAGCCCAGTCTGGGACTCCCCCAGTGCCTGCCGGTGATGGGACTGATATCCTGGGAGCTTGATACGGTTTTGTATATATTGTATCTATTTCATTATTTTTCTTCTTTTTTATTTTAATATTAATTCTTCATTAAAGTAGTTTAGTTTTTTCTAAACTGCTCTCTCTCTCTCCTTATCTCTTCCTCTCTCCTTTTTTTTGGGGGGGGAAGAGCCATCTATTGGTCCGGTTGCAGTGATTTTGGCTGAAACCACGACAGCAAGGTAAACAACTAACCCTCCACAAGAGGATGTTCTACTGCCTGACGCAGGCAGGTCAACAGAAGACACATTTTCAGAAAGACATTTAGATCAACTGTGGTCTCTCTGCACCCTCAGCTGAGGGGAGAGGGTCCATGCTCTTTTGGTTCTTGGGTGCCCAACTGAGCACAGAAATCACTGTCCCAAAAGGGGAGTTTGGGTCAATGTGGGTACAGACTGTTGGGTTGAATTTAGAGACTTGTGTCAGGTACATGAGACAGGCTGCCCTGTTCACCAGTGGTCTAGCTCATACTGAGAGCAGGGATTGAGGGCTGTGTATCTCTTTGCCTACCCCAAGTTACTGAGTTCACTGAATTTTCACTTTTTACTGGCTGTCATGTATAATCTTTGACTGATCTCCACCCTGCTTATCTAATGAAGTCTATTTCAATGTACATTTGAAGCAATAAAGACATCCATTAGGAAGAATAATATTTAGAAAAGGAAAAAAAAACATACTGGAGATGCACAATTAATAAGAAAACTCCCTTCTCTAGGTTAAGCACTGATCAGATGATTGCAGAGACACAATTTTTTAGCTGGAAAACACTGAAGTGCTGCATTGGATTTACATGGCAAGGTTCTAGTAGTGGGGAGGCTGCAGGGTGGCTTCTGTGAAAAGACATCAGGAGCTGCCCCCTCATCAAACAGTGCCAGTTCCAGTTGCCTCCATGACAGAACCAGTGCTGGGCAAAGCTGAGCCCATCGGCAACATGGGTGGTGCCACTATGATAATGTGTTTAAGAAAAGGCAAAAAATGCTGGGAGGCAGCTGTGAGAGAGGAGTGAGTGTACGTGAGAGAAACATACCTTGCAGAGACCAATGTCAGCGAAGAATGAGGGAAGGAGGTGCTTCAGATGCTGAGGCAGAGGTTCTCCTGCAATCCATGGTAAAAAGCATGGTGAGGCAGCTGTGCCCCATGTAGCCTATGGAGGTTAATGGTGAAGCAGATATCCACCTATGGCCCATGGAGGACCCATACCAGAGCAGGTGGATGTGTCCTGAAGAAAGCCGTGAACTGTGAAGAGCCTGTGCTGGAGCAGGCTCCTAGCAGGACCAGTGGAGAGAGGAGCCCGCACTGAAGGAGGCTTGTTGGCAGGACTTGTGACCCGTGGGAAAGACCCATGCTGAAGCTGTTCATGAAAAACTGCAGCCCATAGGAAGGGCCCACTCTGGAGCTGGGAAGGAGTGTGAGGACGAATGAGCAGCAGAGATGAAATGTTGTGGACTGACCACAGCCACCATTCCCTGTCCCCCTGTGCTGCTCAGGGTGGGGAGGTAGAGGAGCTGGGAGTGACATTGAGCCTGGGAAAAAGGTGGGGAGAATATGTATTTAGTTTTGTTTATACTTCTCACTATCTTTCTCTGTTATTAACTGGCAATAAATTAAATTAATTTCCTCAAGTCAAGTGTGTTTTGCTGGTGACAGTAATTGGTGAGTCATCTCCCTGCCCTTATCTTGACCCATGAGCCTTTCATCCTGTTTTCTCCCTTGTCTTGCTGAGGAGGGGAGTGAAAAAGCAGCTTGGTGGACATCTGGCAGCCAGCCAGATCAAGGTCAACCCACTGCAAATACCAAGACCTAACCCTTTGATGGAAAAATTACTTAATTTCATATTTTCCTAACAGGGCTCAGAATTGTATTTCTGGAGAAGGAAGCCCATACCTAAGAAAGCAAAGGGATTGATCGCTTGTCTCAGATTGCAAATGCTTCAATATCAGCTGCTGTTTTCTCTGTTTCAGAGTAGGGATCTGAACCTAAAAATTGGATGCTGTACACTGGTGTCCACTCTGCTTGACAGCAGAGAGGGTCTATGTTGGCCTGTCTGTAAGGTGAGCTGCCCTTTTACTCCTTCATGCAAATAAAACCAGCTTCAAGACAATCGAAAACTTTACCTCCCAGCCTGGCAGTAGCAGCACTTGTCTTAAACACAACTTGGACCTGAGACTTATATTACCGGGGGGAGGTGAGGGCTGGACGATCACATTTGAAAAGGCTCAATTTTCTTCTGATGTTGAATCAAGTAAAAATTCTACAACCTTTCACATCTCTCATAAAACTAAAAAATATTTTTCAGGGGGCCCTAGGGACTGGCAAGTAGTATTAATTACTTACAAAACCATTTTGACCACCTCTTTGAACACATTTCCATTACAAAGTAATTAAGCAGGGGTTCAGTTAGTACTGCTACTACACGTACTGCTCTGGCTTCTTTTGACCCTGTTAACTCAGCATCGCAACATATTTTGCCATGTAACAACCTCTCCCGGTAGAAAGACCACAGAAAAGCTCAGGTGTACAGAATATCCATCTTCTAACCCTGTATTGCAGTCAGAACTCTCCCCACTTGGAACCTGTAACCTGTTAATTGCCTTACCCTCATTTATATGATAAGTGGTTCGTTTTCTTTATTGTGATTGAATCCCCTCCCTATATTACAAGAAAACTGGAGCTGCAGAGAGTGCCTGATTGGATTTCATTGCTGTAGGCCATTTCTTAAACAGGTTACAGGTTGACAAACATAGAAGGGGGATCAATATCCATCCTTTGCCTCATTGACAAGCTAATCTTTTCAGTAAACATTTCATCAGTACCTGCCATTCGTATACATACCTGCCTCACGAGGATGGGGAAAGCTCTGCTTTATAAGGTTTAGGTAACTAATAAATGAAAAGACAAGAATATAAATGGGGTAAATCACCAAGATAGCATTTTTAGAAAAATAGGCTTTCATTGCCTGCAGAATATAATTGAGCACGTTTCCAACCATTCTTAATTTTAATTAGGATGCATTACACTCAGACCTGGTGTCAGCTTCTGTTTCTGTAACTCAGCTTGTATTGTTTTCTCGGAAAGGTCTGCCCCTCAGCCCCAAATCTCCAGCCGTGTTACAAATGCTTTTGAAGATCAGAATTAGAGACATTAGACGAGCTCAGCAAATGTAACAGGGGAACCAAAACGCCCTTTTCCAACGCATGGGGCTTGCCCACTTTTTGCTCTCTTTTTCATTCCAGCCCTGCAGGGAAGGGCCACCATGCTCAAAAAAGTGACATCCTTCTCTCTTATCAGAGGTAATGGGACTATTTTGAGTGGGGGTTTAATGAAGGTGAGGCTTTACTAATCACTTAAAATTTGTGAGTCATACTCCAAAAGAAAGCAGGCGAGTTATGTTAGTGTGTTTGGAGACATCTTTTTTTGTTTGCTTTTGTGTCACATGTTGAAGTCTGCTTCCCCCACAAGGACGTGGGCTAGAAACTGGCATTGTCTCTGACATAAATGAGGGCCAAGATGATTGCTATATTTAGGCTTCTTTTACAGTCCTGCCTATTAGAATTGCATGGCTGAGTGACAAATGCTGCAAAAATAGGCAATGCCGAATTTCAATTTAACCTGAGACAGTACATGAAGATGTTCCCCGCAGGGTCTGGGGTGAAGGAAAATGGACAGCAAACATGAAACTTTGGGTTCACAAGAAAAGAAAATAATTCTGCTGTTGGTATATTCTGTTTATTATTTTAGTAATAAGTTTATTACTATCTTCCTATCTTCAATATCAAATAGAGTAGAAAATAGTGATGCAAACAGGCTATAAAGCATAGCAGGTAATCAATTTCTTTTAAAAGTTCTTCTTCTGCTTCTAGGATGCAAAGCTACCCCTGGTGGTACTAGAGGACTGCACTGTTTCCTCTCGCACTCCTGAGATCATAGAATCATAGAATGGTTAGAGCTGGAAGGGTCCTTAAAGACCATCTAGTTCCAACCCCCCTGTCATGAGCAGAGACACCTCCCACTAGAGCAGGTTGCTCAAAGCCCCATCCAGCCTGGCCTTCAACACTTCCAGGGATGGGGCATCCACGACTTCCCTGGGCAACATGTTCCAGTGCCTCACCACCCTCACTGTAAAGAATTGCTTTCTAGTATCTAATCTAAATCTCTCTTCTTTCAGTTGAAAACCATTACCCTTCTTCCTGCTCCCTGACACAGAGTCCCTCCCCATCTCTCCTGTAGGCCCCGTTCAAGTACTGGAAGGCCGTTATAAGGTCTCACCCGGAGTCTTCTCTTCCCCAAGCTGAACAACCCCAGCTCTCAGCCTGTCTTCATAGGAGAGGTGCTCCATCCCTCTGATCATTTTCGTGGCCTTCCACTGGACCTGTTCCAACAGGTCCATGTCCTTCCTGTGCTGAGGGCTCCAGAGCTGGACATAGTACTTCAGGTGGGGTCTCACGAGACCAGAGTAGAGGGGTAGAATCACCTCCCTTGACCTGCTGGCCATGCTTCATACAGCCAGCAGAAGGATGTACACAGGAAAACAGCTCCTTTCCAAATAAACAAGTCTCTCTTCATTGCTCCAACCTCAGCCTTTTCACTAGGGCTAATAGCAGCGGGTGTGCTAATGGTGCAAGCTGGCCATTGGTGCATGTCCTACTTTATCTAAGCTGTTTCTCACCACAGCACCGGGACTCGGCACTCCTCTAGCTTTAGGCAACATTAAGGCTTCTAGACGACCTTCATATAGATCTGCCAGCTGGCCACTGGGATGGGAAATACTGGTCCTATGCATTCATACCAACACATCTAGGATACTGTACCAACTCCTCTTATGGTAGATGTTCGTTCCTTTTAACATTTTTTTAGTTTGCCATCCTACCAAGTCCTACAAACCAGAGAAGTCCCCTGCAATAATTTTGGAGGCAAACTGTTTCTTTGATTTTCACTAACTTTTCCATTTCCTTTCTTCTGTGACGTAAAGAAGCTCTATTAAACCACACAGCAATATTTACCAGTCAGATAAACTTTATAGACAGTAGAAAATATTAGAGATGCAGATTACCTCAGATGTAACTTCAATGACACCACTAAAATAACATCTTTCTGGTGAAAATTGAAGCGATACAACTATTCAGTGCTTGAGAAATGAGCATAGAGAAAAAGAGGGGTAATGTAAAGGTCAGGAGAATGCATACACATTTCTTTTTCTTCCCAAGGGTCTCTTTCAGTAAGTCTTTTAAAATAAACATTAACTCACTGCAACACACCTCAGATGTCTGTTCTATCATCTACACAGTTTTAGGAAGAGCAAGTGGAAAGAAAAAACCCACTTAATGTTCAGAGGTCTGGGAGAGGATTTAATGTAATGTATTTCCAGAACACTGGATACCCTCTTTTCTCATATCAAGCTGGTCCATGTAGGTCTGAGAACTTTTGTTTTCCAGCCTTTCCAATTAGCAAAAGCAGTGTTAAGATACATCTTTTATTTGATGTGCAGCCCAGAATATTCCCATAATCATAGGTTAATTGCTAGTAAATGTTGCTCAAGCAGTCTTGGGTATGTTGATTAATGGCCTCAGTGAGCAGCTGAAAAATAGCTAGGCTGTTGGAAAGATCATTAGCAATTTTAACTCTTCAGCTATTGTGATGGGCATAGAGAAACAATTACTAACATTTATAATACATTTCACTAGGTACAGTGGCATACTGAAACACAAGTTACGGTGAGGTGAAAACAATCACTGAGGTTTTCCTGTGTTCAATTTTATAGAAGTTTACAAGACAGAGAGAGGCAAGAATATTTTTTCTTCTTTTTCTAAAGCTTTTGGACACATCCTTGATAAATGCATGGGAGATTTTGTACATAAACACAAATACTTAGTTATGCTCATTTACCCTGTTCTTTGGAAGTGGAGATGGACAAAGAAGCTGCATGAAAAGTAGCATGTTGGCAAACAGACCCTGTTTTAGCTCGTAGAGGCACAGCGATATGCCTTGCAACAGCACACAGCTTGGCAGTCCAGGGGCTGAAGAAAAGAATGATGAGCTTTCATGCTGCCTCTGATCTTTCAAAGCTCTGAATACCACAGCCTCCCTCAGAGCATCCAGGAGACCACAGTGCTCGTGGGAATTCATCACAACACCTCATCTTACCTGGCCTGACTGCAGACCCTGATGGTGCTACATGCCTATTGCAGTTTCAGGGAGGTGATTTCAAAGTTCTTACAGATCACTCCAGGCCATTTACACCACAGGAAGCCAAGGCAAGGATCTCACTGTCTCAGCTCCACAAACACAAAAATTGCTTTTTTCTAACCTAGTCCTCAGAAAAGAAGGAAATCATTGCCTTCAGCCTGACTCTTCCTAGTGAGGCTTCTACAAGCTAGAGCATGGCCCCACAAACACTTGAAGACTGCACCCAGAAGCAAGAAAAAGCATCTGAGCTCGCTAAGAGAGAAGCTCATAGTAGCACACCTCCATACTCTGTGGTGGACACTGCTTTGTTCAGGTATAAAGCAGCCTCCAGAAAGTACAATCATGTTCCTTGAAACTGTCTGTGCTGTCTGTGCAGTAGGCAGGGTGTATTGGGACAAAGGTCGGCCAAAATCAACTCTACATTGCTGAATGCTCTTTCTGGCCCTAAATTAGAGGCCTCAACTCAACTCAGGTACAACTTGGCAATCTCAGTCTGCTCCACTGCATGAGCCAGACATGCGCAGAATGATCCTTTGCAGGTCTGCCAATGTTTTTTCAATCCTCCTGTATTCTTTGGGCCACCTTCAACCCTAGAAATTTCTCAGTCATTTCTGTCTTCTAAATCATCTCTTTACTGAGGTAGTGTAAGGGTGGTGCACACTCACAAACAGTCATTGCTGCCTCTTAGACCATCACTTGGTAGGCCCTGGTCTGGGATATAAGCACCATATAAAGCCTTGATGAAGCATCCATAGTGCTCAGAGCCCTCTCTTTCCACCCTCTCTTCTGTGCTAGCTCAGATGAACTTGTGCCACCTACTTTCAGAGACTCCATGACCCATATTAGCATTCAAATCCCAGGAGAGGAAAATAAACCAATCCTAAACTGCAAGAAAAAAAGGATGGCAAGAAGCTGAAGGCTGTATCTGGCTGGTAATGAGACAACTTCAATTGTAGCAGACTCCTGGAAAACTCATCAAGAGCAATCCCTCACATGGTTTCAGAAAATATGCAACAGGAAATTAGAGCCTGAAGGCACTGTGTTTGTTAGCAATTCCCAACCAAGAATGAGAAAGAAAGGACAAACCAAAATAATTGAATAAGACTCTGAGCTTTATATGCAAGCTCTGCATTTGCCAAGGGAAGTAGACAAGCAGCTAAAAGGGACACAATATATCACTAATTATTGAATACAGGAGAGAAATAGGCTGCTTGTTGGAGAAACAATTCATGTTAAGCTTTCTCTATACTTTCTAGTGTGCATGCTCTAACATTGGCAGCATTCAGTACAAGCACATTTTCCACAACATCACTCTGTCTGGAGTGAGGCATTTGGGTTTGTTGCTTCGAAGAAACATATGGGGTAGATCGCTGTATGCAGTGATCTGCCCCAGTCATGAGGCACACGAACCCCTTCTTGGCAATGCCCCACCAATAGCCAAGTCACTATTGCAGGGGATTTCTTCTCTACTTTTCAGAAAGTGTAAGTAAGTGTAGGGGAGTGAAGAGAAGTGGAGGTAAAAGGAGAGGGGAAACCATCCACATCCTCTGTGTGGCCAAGCAGGACATTGCTTCTTGTCAGATGGGAGCATGTGCTACAGATCCAGAGCGTGCACAGCCAAACTGCTCTAAAGCAACCTTCCAGCCCCAGTTCCCCCCAGAGCTGTTGCCACAGATCTCCTCCTCTGTCTTCTTCCGCTCCCAACACATTTATACAGGCCAGTCAGCACACTCACAGCTACCTAGCATCTTGTCTTTTTTTAGTAGTTTCTCTTTTTTCTTTTTTCTTTCTTCTTCTTTGGCCCTGCTTGAGCAGAGGGGTGGACCAGATGAACTCCAGAGGACCCTGCTGGCCTTGACCTTTCTGTGATTCTCTCTGTACCCAAGGTTTGGGAGGACATTTAACTACTGAGTCAGTACTACAAAAAAACA
Organism: Gallinago undulata; assembly: GCA_026546715.1. NCBI lineage: Eukaryota > Metazoa > Chordata > Aves > Charadriiformes > Scolopacidae > Gallinago > Gallinago undulata. The sequence continues at coordinate 91,703,075 of JAOTQQ010000012.1, forward strand.
AAAACCAATCCAGCTCCCCCCACAAAAATATTGAGAACCCAGGGCACTTTAATAAAAGCAAGCTTTTCATGTCATAAATTTCCTTGTTATGACTCTACTTTCCGGAGTCAATGTTTAACGTGAACTTTAGATGCAGGCACGGATCGAGCAGCAGCCCTGAAGCTGCTCAAAGCTGTTTTGAGGCAGCCGTGGGTAGAAGCTCACCGAAAAAAATGACAGGACAGAAGGTAAATCCACGTTCCCACCACTTCACCAGGGCCTATGTTTGTATGGGCTCAGCTGAATCCCTTCTGCCTTTTCATGCAGAAAAAAATAAAAAATAAAACAAAAACAAAAACAAAAAAAAAACACAAAAAAAACCACAAAAAAAACCAACCCAGAAAACACCCCACCCCAAACGAATCCAGCCTGTCTCTATTGCAGAAGCCGGGAGAGGAGGATCTCCGGCGGGGCCGAGGCGGGCGGCAGCCGGTCCCACGGTCCGCAGCGGCCCGGAACGGCGGAGCGCGGCTGCCCCCTGCCGCCCGCCCGCCGACCCCAAACCCCGCCGACCCCAAAGCGGGCAGCCCGCCCCAAAGCCTCTGCATTCAAGCCAGAGGGGGTGTGAGAAAATTGTTCCTAAGGTTTCGGAAGGCAACCATCAAAAAAGACAAACCTCTGACAAAACGTCTGGGGTGAAGCAGAGGGGGAGGGAAGCCCCTGGCGGCAATGCATCCGAGCCCCCCGCCCCCCCCGCTGCATGGCGGCAGAACCATCACCACTGCCCCGGCTCTGCCTGCATCTTCCCACGCTCCAAGACGATGCACTATTTCTTCTTTTCCAGCACACGCTGCCTTAACTGTATTTTACAGCTGTGCCTGCCTCAATGGAGAGAAGGGACAGTTAACGCCTTGGCATTTATTATTTGAAGCCTGAGATATTCTGCCCCTGGGCCTTACAGGCCTCACTGGGACTTGCAGCAGGACTATCAGGTGCGGGACCAGAGAGTGGTCCAGCTCTCCCTGCAGCTACCCTGCTGACTTGACACCAGAGGGTGAGGAAGAGAGGGGATGTTCTGGGCTTTCTAATACAGATCAAAACAATTATCATACCTTGGGGCAAATGAAATGCCAGTGAGCACTTTGCCTTCTTAAGAGCTTTGTTTTCTTAAGCTTCAGATGTCCAGTACCTCAGCTGAAGACATACCTGGCTTTTTTGCAGGCAGCTGCTTGGGTATCGTAGAAAGGTAAGAAAGCAGATGCTGAAAAGAGAGCTCAAATTAGCATTAAAACCAGTCACATGGAAAAGTGCCTTTAAATACTGAAAAAGACGGAGGAAAAAAAAACAAGGCTATCAAAATCAGAGATACCCACAAAAGATAAAAACATTCTTAGCGCATGCGTGAGACTCTTCAAAAGCCTGCAGGTCAGCAGTCCACCAGTCTAATATGACTTCTCTGCAGTCCATCCAAACGAGTCTACCCCTGTGTTGGAGGCAAACCCATCTGAAAAAAAGTAAAGCTGGAGAAAAGTAGGGTGGCTGAGCTCCAAAAAACCAAAGCATTTCCCAGTACAATTTGCAAGACTTCAGTCAAGTGCTTGCATCTTTGTTGACCACAGACTTATTATTATTGTTCATGTGATGTGGCTTTCTGTCTGATCTGTGGTCTTCTACCAGTACTTCTACCACTTCTCTATGTCATCTTCCACTTTTTGGAGGAGGAATTGCCTGGGTTTTGTCCTTTTGGGAAGATAAAGGAGAGAACATGGCAAATTAAAATACCTTAATGCAGGCTTCCCATTTTAGCACTTTTTAAAGACCAGTCCCAGTTCTTCCCTAAGTGTTTTGCTATTATTTAACACAGAAGACTGGAAATAACACCTCAGACCAGCTAGAATTCCTCCTCCTCCTCCTCCTCCTCCTGCTGCAAAAAGACTGTAAAAACCATCTGTAGGCCCCTAAAGATAGGTCCTTTATCTCTGGTATCAGAGCTGTCAGTTTGGGGCAAATGTGACTTCTATGTGAATAACCCTGGCTGAGGAAGCTCTTAAACACCTTGTTCTGCTCCACCATGACAGGCAATAACCTTTCTTTGCCACCTCCCAGTCTCCACTACTCTCCAAGATGTGGTGGGGAGTGGAGCAATACACCTACACCAAGTCTTTTAGGACAGATGACTGTAAGTCAGGTTTCAGTGTAGACTTCCCAGAAATCATATGGCTTCTGGGTGAGTCACATCAGCAACGTTACCCTTCCCTCTGCATGTGGACTCCTACGTACGCCACGGTTTATTGTGCAGCCAGAGTTCATTTGCAGAAGGCATCAACATCATGATCTCGGGTCCCTGAGAATTAAATTGACTGGGTTTTTTCAACTGTTACAATCATAATTACTTGCATGGACTCTCTGTGGACTGCATGAAGTTGAGTCTATTTGAGGGGCTTGGTGCTTTTTTCTTGTCTGATTAACTCTGATGCCCCCTCAAAATGCTCTGTCTAAAGAGGCCTGGAAGTTCCCTTGCCATTATCATTTTAAATAAAGATAGCTACAAGCTTTGTTTTGGTTTATCCTCTCTTTGCTTACCTTCACAGTTCTCTCTGACACGAAGAAAAACTAGGGGCCAGAGAAAGATTCTCCGTTGACTCACTCAACTAGGATATATACCATTCTAGACCAACCCTTTGAGGAATTATAGCACAAAAAGCAGCAATGTCATTGGGGAAAAAACCCAGAATATTTTCATATTTTTGATTTATATAACATCAGCTTTTACCTTTACGTCACTGCAGCAAGCCTATTTTTTTTAGGAAGTCCTGTTTCCATTCTCAGGGATGATAACATGCTGCACATAAACCATGTGCCTGTTTGGAGCTGCAACGTTTCCCAGCTGAGGGTGGAAGAGGGGAAGGCCCCAAGACTGCAGTTACTGACACACGCACACCCGAGTGGGAGTCGAGTGGGCATTCTTTGCTGAGAACACGTCGACCCGGGGAGGGGGCAGCAGCAATGGAGATACAAAGCAGGAGTTCAAGAGCGAAGGCAGCACGCCTCTTCAGCTGCGGCTCCCAGCGTTAGCTCAACCTTTGTATAACGGGATGATGTATGATCTGCTGCATGATTTATCTTTTCTTTCTTTCCTGGACTAGAATACTTGCTGCTTTTATTTGCTCCATGTTGCAAAAGCAATAATGTCATATGTTAATGTCCTGGAAATAAAATTTGGCCATTCTTCAACAAAGACTCAGGTGGCAGCAAAGGACTGAGTAATTCATATTCAAAAATATTTACTTTTCAGATGTTCAGTATGTGTGTTAAATTCTTGGTTACAGCAAAAATATTATAACATACAGCATCACAGTGACATATAATCAAGCTGTAACAGCGCAGTTTATTACAACTGTGTAAACAAAAAGAAGGATTTCTGTAATGGCACTCTTCATGAACCAAATTCTGGCATACAGAATCTCAGCAGTCATCAGAAGAAACATTTACAAAGAAAAGAAAATCCCAAATTGAAGCACAGTATCTGAACCTGGCCAAAATGGCCCAAATCCACATTTTGAAAGATCAAAAAGTGTCCTCTGAATTTTTGCTTGCTTGCTTTTAAAGAAATTCAGTCTGAATGTTTTCAAGGCATCAATCCAGCATGTGAAATATTTTTACTATTATTGAATGATATGCACAAAGAGCAAATGTCTCTTAATTATGACCATGTGAATACCTCCTACAGTGACATCATTAAAGGATACAAGAGATGACTTGGGAATGTTATTGTCTGTATAGCATGACACCTGCAGAAGATATTCCTTTGGAAATAAAAATAAGTTCTTGAGAAATAAAATCCAACATCCTCCACCAAAGAAACTTTTTTGTGCATCTAAGAGAAAAAGTAGTATCTTACTTTCCTGCAACAGAAGTAAACAATTTGATTATAAGACGATGTACATACTGCAAACTGTAAAATGGGGTTTGAACTTGAAATACATTCATATCAAATAATTTTAAATACTAGCACCCAAAATACAAAGCTGGGATTTAAACACTTTTGGTAGCTTTCAAGTCACGCACTAGTTATGGCTTGCCTGACAGACACGATTTTGCCATAAACATTTTAGTGTTCTGTGAGATCCTCTTAATAAAAGTACGTCGGTCAGAATGCCACTACATTCTACATGTATAACTTTCATACAGGTCATTTTGCATATATTCCATCTGCAGAGAACAGGCCCCACAGTAGCAGGAGGTATAGATAGAGCATAGAAATTACAGTTATTGGAAAATACTGGAAAACTTGGAGTACGTGATATAATCACAAGCTGGTATCTTCAGTTTACAGAAAGCTATAAATTTGCTTGTTTAAAAAAAGACACCCAACATGTGCTTACTCACATGCTGACACAGAGTACATGCAAACTATTAAAAAAACCCCAAACCTTGTAAATTTTACCCTTCAGAAATGCTGCATATACTTCAACCTCAAATAAACTGAAGCCCCCTCAGAAACAACAGGGACTTGATGTGCAGATTCACTCAAGCAATATGTAATTGCTTCCTCTGTAATGAGAAGTGAACAGCAGTATCGAACAGGAATTTTCATTGAATCGTACTTCATTTCAAATACTGTTAATTCCAAATCCAGGTTCACTTGTCATTAAGCAATAAGACTACCTTTAGAAAAAAAAAAAAAACCACAAACCAAAAAAAAACAAAAACAAAAACAACAAAAAAAAAACAACAACAAACAAGTTATTTTCTTGGAGGAAGGACATTTTCCTCATAATAGCCTGGATTTACTACATTTCCAGCTGGATCATATCTAGCCACCACAAATGTAGAACCATCACTAGCAGATGCTTTCCCGACTCCCATCTTTTTTGTGTTCTTCCAAACCATTGCTGTGAAGTGACCTGAAGAAAGAGAGACAAGCATACACATTCATTTTAGGTACTAAACCTGTAACTTCAACACATGAGGGTGGGGAAAGAGAGAACTCTGAAAGAGAAAATTCTGAGTTCTGAGAAAATTGTTTCTTTCTCTAATGGGAGAACAAGCTAATGACATGAAAAGAAAACTACATCTAGTATTTTGTCTTGAAAAATCTCATCTGTTTCCATACTATTATTCCCATGTCCATGTCCTCTATCCCAATAAGAATACCTAGTAGAGAACCATGCAACTAGTTTGATGAGTATCTGATATATAATTTGACAAAAGACATAATTTACTCCCCGCAGTCTGAATAGCAGTTTGGAGAGTGACTATTATTCATTTGCTTTGACCATCTCATACTCCCTCATGTGTCTGCATGTACAACTGTTCAAAATAACACTGGATTTGGGGCTGCTTCTGACTAGTTGTTACAGCCACCCCTGCATTCTGCTGCTCTGTCAGTTGTGACATATGCATAGAAAAACCTCATGGGACAAAATCATTACTTTCTTCATCTGAAACAAGTTCAGGCATATCTCTTCTTTGAGCATTATTCAAGGAACAATATTCTTATGTTCATTTAACATTGGATTGTCAATATGCAGTCAATGGTCTGTGGCTGATTTCAAAATTATATCTGAAGTCATCTCCATGACTCGAACGATATAACTTGGTAGAGCACAGATGCCAATGTAAACAATAGCATGGTACATTTAGTAAGACACCCATATGATTCCAATTTAGTATTTTCTACAAATTAATTTCCCTTAAAAATAAGTTGCCTTTTAAAAACTTTGGAGTCAGCGTAAAAATATATTTAAAAAACCCACAGATTTTGCTTAACTCCTCATTTCTCAGTTTCCTTTTACCCTTTTGTCAGTTTCTAACACAAAAAAAAAATTTAAAAATTGAGGAAATTCTAATATTTTTTCCCTCTATTTTTTTTCCCCTAAGAAATAAAAGTAGATTTCTGAAAAATATCAAAACAAGTTGGCTAGCCAATTTCTCAAAATAAAAGCTCTGTTGTTGACGAAACAGTGCCCAACCTGAACTCACCTGTCCCAGAAGAAAACCCTGGGTTTTGAAAGCTGTAATTTTTTATTTCACTGTACCATCTGTCAGCCACATCCTTTCCTGGAAGACAAAAGAAATCTGCTGTGGAATCATAACATAAACACAGAAACATAGCTCACTTACAGCCTGGCTGACAAGATCTTCTGTTAATAGCTGTCAAGAACTTCTAGAAACATGGAGAAACGGTCCTTTTACTGAAAAGAGTTTTTGAAACATAAGGAACACGGTAGTACACGTAACTTACCAAATACTTATTGCTTTGCCATAGCTATTGCTACTCGGTTACTAATTAGTCCCATGCTTTTTGTTAAGCATCTCATGCCATCTATGCCATCAATGACTTGAGTTCTGCTCAACACAAACACAGTCCACCAACTCCTCCACTGGAGTGCCAGGGACTGCACTGTGGCTCAAACCCCAGCCAGGCCACCCACGAAACAGAGGTAGAACCAGGCAGAGTTCATCCTGCTCAGGGAAGATGTCTGCAGCAAGGTGCTCGCCTGGTAGGACAGAGCTGATGACGAGTGCTAGACTGTCACCAACAGATCAGGAAACAGGACCACCCACCAATTCTCGCCTGCGGTTTAAACTTTACAGCGCTGAAGTGAGAAAAAAACTTGGGACAAGAGAGGTCTGTGTGGCACAGCATTTGGGCTGAGATGGGGCAGAAATCCCTTTAGTCCTCAAAGAAATCATCTGGCAAATTAACACATGGAGTTTACTTTTTTTTTCTGCCCACAACATTCTGTAACTTTCAGTCTGGAAGGTAGTAAAGACACATCTCCCATATCTTGGATAAGCGCTCCTGTCATTAGGCTTCTACATCCAGCTTTCACCAGCTCCTCTCTCTTGGAAAGTGTTTGAAGAAACTTAAGTAAGCCTCGAGAGATTTTCTGAGCAAAAGACCACAGGAACCTTTTCTACACAGAGGCCCCCCACCTGTAGATCCAGGTGTATGAAGATATCCCCTGACAGCTCCAACCAAACCAAAGAAAAATGACACTTCTGAAATTCTCTAGTTTTCCGTGTTATCAGCATTTAATACTTCATATTTCTGAGTGCACTTATTTTTAGTTGTTCTTACTTAGCATTTGAGACATTGTGGATGTCCACTTTGAGGCACTCTAACTCAGGGTACTGCAGTCTGACACCTTAAATATACATGCCTAGGAGCTGCTGCTGTGTGGAAGTCCTTGCATCCAGTGCTGGGATCATCTCATCAAAGGCTTCCACTGGCCTCAGCTGTATAAGGACTATGACTATGTCAGAAATGTAGCATTGTATGTCTGTGGGTCTCTAAGGTTGATGTTTGCCAAAGAAATAACCCTTCCTTGCTTTCTGTTGAACAGTCAAGGATAGAAAGGAGGAGATTCTGGTAATCTGCAACGGATTCAGTGGAACAGGCAGCACAGAGGGCAGGAGCTCTGAGCAGAACTTGTGGATGCTATGTACTCAAAAGTCAAATGTTACTTCTTTTCCATTACTGGTTCTTAGGAAATTCCTGTGTAAAACACTGCTGGGGAAGAAGAGGGCAAGTTTTTCCCTGAGCTACATCGATAATGAAATTTCTGCTTAACATTCCAGGAAGTATAACGTAAGGCCAGTTGATTTCATAGCAAGCTGCCAAGGCTGTTAAGCCTACCAACATGAAGAACGCTGGTCCCTGGTGGACTGTTGGCTGCAGATCAGCAATGACTCATGTTTTGCTATTTTGCAGCAAAAAGTCTTACACTTGCACTGTTCTAGAAGTCAGACACTGCATTAACTTCTTTAAACTTCACTTGCTTATGAGTGCAGTCTGCTGAAAGGATGGCGTGGTTAGCCTGGCAAGCTGGCTGTCAGAGCTGTCACTGAAAAGAAAATATTGAATGAAATGCCACTTCTTGAGACGTTTGTGAACAGAAAGTTCTATGAACTTATCTATGCCACAGTTTGTTAGAAATTGTGGTCTCTTAGGAAAATCACTTTACATTTTCTACATAAAAAGGTAGAAAACCTCTCGTTTCTCAAAGCAAATGTTTCAGGAATAATAACATGTTCCTTCTTTCCCTGCTATCCCTGTGCCAATGTTTTGCTGTTTTACAGCTCAAGTCTGTAACATAAATAAATAGTTGTTAGTTTGTTATTCAAACTAAAGCTAAAATGAAGACTGAAAGAAGTGCAAAGAAAAGAAAAAGCACATACTAAAAAAAAATCAAAAGGATTTGTCCCACTCTACACTTCAAAGCTATGAAGAATTTAGGTGTGTTTGTGGCTGGGTGGTACAGAAGTACAGAATGTGACCGCAGACAAATCAGACCTTATGAAGCACATGTATTTTATGTGTACAAGTGCTTACGTGCCTACACTTTTACTAGTAGCATTTTTACTACTACAGATGTAGGACTGCACTCCTACTGCTACCAGCAATTCATTCCCTCTGTTGATGTATCAGCGTCATAAAGCATAAAGAGTAGTTCAAGAGAAAGTCACCTCCACTCTGCTTACTGTAGCTCTAAGAAGTGGACCTAGGCTCCACGTGACAAGAATTTAAAATCTCCATAATCAAAAAATTACAGGACACATGGAAGTTTTGATAACCACAGTATCTCCTCATGGTGTTGGTTTTTTTTTTTAATTTAAACAATACTATCATGTGAAAAATCGGTAACTCTTTAATTGAAGGGAAATGGCAATAGCATCAGGTAACAACTAAATCCTGTTCATGAAAGACAAGGAGCATAGTTAGAAAGCACAAACCATGATGTGTCAATTCCCAGCCTTTGTGGATGAAAGCTTGCAATTTACTGTGGCCAGGCAGTGAAAGCCCAGAAGCTGATAGCTATGCTCCATTTTTCACGTGCAGGATCGGGTTTTCATTATATAGCATTACATGAATTAAAAGAGTCATTGCATCACAGGCTGTGAGAAATTAAAGACTGACTTGTCCCCAGCAAAAGAGAAGATGACCAAGGGACTAGACAACTTTTGACAGTCTCTGTCTTGAAATCGTGTTAAAGAAGTGTCCTGGAAATGAAGGGGATGAATCGTACCTGTCATGTCACAGGAGGTAAGGGTGGTCTTACGTCAAAGTTGTTGCCACTTGAGAAGACAGGTAGGTACCTGGTGATTAAACATGCTCTCTTTCCACTGAAACAGTTTTCTTCTAATTCTTTGCTCCTTAGAGAGCAGTAAAAATTGCAGTGGTGGGACATAAGCCAAACTAGGGTTGAAAGTGACAGCTGATACATGGGGGACTAAAGGAAAACTCCGAGACCCTCGGGCTTTCCAGAGAAAATGAGCCAAAAGAGAAACAGCAGAGGGGTCAGCAGAGCACTGAGCCTACCTGCTTCAGCAGCAACTTGCATCCTCACACTTGCTGGTTCAGAGAACTGAACACAGTATTTCCATTTCAAATTATTACAGAAGAGTGGTGCAGTTATATTTAGTATCCATTTCCCTTGCATTTCAATGGTTCATTGAAAAACTCCCACTCCAAAAACCTCCCCCAAAACAGGGGTCAGTTGTTGTTCAAAACGCATTTCAATCAGAAGAAAAGAACACAGAAATCCCACTCCCACCCCCCTTTCCTGATTGCAGCAGAAATAATAGAAGTTTACTTCTATCAAAAAGCCTACAGATCTGTCCTACAGCCAGCGCTGCACCTTCTCTTCTGTCGCTCCCCTTGCAGAACCAATTAGTAGATGGCTATTTTTTAAAAATATCCTTCCTGTTTGCTTTGCTGTAAACCACATTCACAGTTTCAACACTTTCTCTATGGAACCATAGCTTGCCTCCACCCTTCTACCGACAGCTGACTGATAAGCTGCTCAGTTAGACCTACTAAATGTTCATTTCAGAAGAGGCTGAATCTTGCTCTAATGAATTTCATCAGTACCTTGACTCTCTGAAGATACCCACCTCACACTAAAACTTGGTTAAACAATCCTTGAATTAGTTCCCAGATACAGTTCTGCCCAAGACTAGGTCCAGAATGAGCATAGTGATTTTATTTTATTTACCCAAGCTAAAATCTAATAACACGGCCACGCTGACTGTGCCTCCAGCCGCCTCATACGGTCAGAGGACTGACCACATGAGCTCAGTCCATACGTAGGAGCAACAGTCTTGGTGTAAAGTTTTTCTGCTGATACCACTCTCTGAAGGACAGAGAGATAAAAAGGGGCCCCACATGTCAACAGGCATCAGTACTCCTGCCTGGCCATGCCCAGCATCTCATCAGTTGTTCTGCTGTCTAGTTAAATTTCATTTCTAACTATTCTCCTGGATGAGGAGCTCTATTCTGTGTGGATGCGAGTGTCAACAACTGGTATGAGACCCAGGGCTGCAGGGACCTGGGTGTCCGTGGTGCCAGCAATGGAGCACCAGCACGGGTGTGATTGTGTGAGCACTAGCAAAGCCCAAGCTGGACTAGCTGGCAAGCAGGCAAAGTGGCCTGGAAGGAGCCACCACAGGAGTGTATGGCCACCACAGGGAGAAGGGGAGTCCTGGCTGGTGGTAAGGGAGCTATGTGTGTAAGACACACTGTACCAGCAACTGCAGTGGAAGTGCAGCCACAGGGGTTTGTACATCCAGGTGCCAGCAATGGGGAGACTGGGATACAGGAGCAGCTACTGGGCAGACTGAGTGGCTGAACCCAGCTGCTGCAGGGATCCACACTGGAATTTTATTTCCATTATTGAAGTATATATACACAATATATAATTTTATGTTACAGAAATACAAATTTTATCCTTTTTTTAAAAAAAAAAAATCTATTACTGGAATAGGTTTTTTTTACCTGTATATATTATTTATGTATGTATATATTCCAATTATGGACTTCCCTGCAATCAGCCAGAAAGGGGAACAGGATGAGGCCACTGGTGCTGTTCATTTGAATGTTGACTGTGTCTGCCTGTGCTGATTTGTGTGGCCACGTGTATATATATATATATATATATGTATATATGTGTGTGTGTGTGCCTGTACATGCTGTATACATGTGTTTGTATGTGCAAGCCTGGGAATACACTCCCAGCCTCGCTAAAGCTGTGGCAGCCCTACTGCTGTATTCAGCTCCCCCTAACATTTAATTTCTCTGGGCCCAGCCTTGCTGTTTCTCCTCATATCAACGAATCATTAAACCGTCTAGTAATCCCACTGAGTAAACCATTCTAAATTGCTAACATTGTTAAAAACATTTTAATAAAATCCCACTGGACATATTTCTGTGCGAGGATGGGCAGCACCACAGCAATCTAGTTAAAAACTAGGTACCCCAAAGCTCAGACTTATCCTCAGGCATTTTTCTAGCTTTTGTTAGCACAACCTTTCTTCCACCAGTCTGAGAGGAAAGAAGGTAGAGGTAGATTTAAATCTGCTTCATAAGTAAAATACCTATGTCAATCACAGTCATACTAATGGTTTTAGGAGGTAATCCTCTACTTCCAGCATTCCTCCTGAAAGTCCTAATTTCATTTTACCTTATTTTATTTAACAGTACTGTGTAAGCCCGGTGTTAGACAGCAAGAGATGAATCAAGGCAGGCTCTCAGTCAAAGCATGCTCCTCCGGGACTTTGGCAGAGGGTGTCTGGGCCACTCTGCCCACTAGTCCCAATCTGTAGGCAGAGTTGGGTGACAACTCTGAGTTTCTCTTACAAGCTCTCTAGAGTCCACATGCTGCAGTGTTTTCACAGGCAACATGGCATGTTCTTCACGACTCCACCAGCCGTCCTAACCAGAATTCAGTCATCCCATGCTTGCCTTCAGCCTTCTGCCACATGAGAAATGAGAGGAGGCATCCTGAGAAGCCTGACACGCTACAGCTGCCAAGGCAGGCTGTGGTCTCTCGCATTAGTAGCAGATGACAGCTCACTTACTTCAACACAGACAAAGAGAAGTCTGCCACAGAGCAGCTCCTGCAGGACTGGAGGGAGGAAACAGCTGTCAACTATTTCTTGGATTACAGGGATAAACGTATTTCCAGCGACAGCTTTAGGCTATGTAACTCTAAAATCCTGAATACAATTCAAGGTATTCTTGTATGAGGAGAGTGGTCAAACTAGAAGGCTTTTATAGCTGAAAGCTTAAATCTTCTCTGAAAAAAGAAATACATCTCCTGGCATTATTACAGAATTCAGTAAGAAATAAACAATAGTATCACTTTTTTAGAGAGAATACAGAGCATGCTGGAGGCTTACTGAGTTTTGCTTTATCTGGAAAAGAAACAGGAAGACACTGCCTGTTTTTGTTAAGCCTTTGAATGGATGCCTTAATATAAATTTCAGCCTCATTGAGCAGGGTACAAATTAACTATCCAAACTTTATGAGAAAAAGAGGAAGAATGAATCAATTCTACAGAAATGAAGACTAAGGCCAGATGAGGGAATAACTTTCTTTGAAGAACTAGTTTTCTCATTCTGGTACTTTAAATGATCCTGCTGTATAGGAAATGTAGAAGTGTTTTACAGAGCAAAAGAGGTTATAGGTTAATTTTCTCAGCAAGATATTTAATCCTGTGTGTAAAAAAATAGCAACAGAATTGCTCAAATCTGACAAGTTATGCATGGAAACAGTGCATTGAAGGCAATGAAGAGGGTCCAGAAAAAGACAGGCATTATATAATTTATGGGAGGATTTGTGTGTTTTCTTTCCAGCTGTCTAAATGGGAATTCTGTGACTTTAACCTCGGGGGAAGGAGCACAACTGATTAACACAAACAAGAAGGAAGAAGTAAGCTCAGTCAGTGAGTCACAGCCTCGATGCAAACCTTGCCGTACATCTGCGTTCCCATGCTGCTCTGAACCCTTGCCTCAGACTCTTGCAATGGACAGAATGCCAAATATGAGTAGACCAAATTGTATTTTTCCACCCCGGGTTTCTTTTTCAACATGAAAAAATACCCCTTCGGGACTAGAGTTGGCACTTCCAGAGGAACTGAGCAGTGTCCCTGGGTCTAAAACTCACTGCCTAAAATTTCCAGCTCCTTCAAACAGGGCCTCCAGCCTGCAGAAATGAGCTTCTGTTTTCCTGAGGCTTTGCTGGAAATTCCAAGGGTGGATGGGAATAAATAAAGCAAGTGGTCACTTTTAATACATCCCACCTGCTGTCTCAGCAGGCTAAGGCATGAGCCCTGCCCGCTGGAGAAGGCAGGAGGGAAGAGCCTGCTGAACATCACGCTGACTGGAGTCTCACCCCAGGCTGTCAGGCATCCAAATGTTATGTGTTGCATTTATGATCAGAAAATGCATGGAGTATTTTTCTCTTTAAAAATGAAGGCACAGAAAAGGGCTCAAAGCCTGCTTGCTGACAGAGCAGAAGAGACTAGATGTCTAACACATTAGTTTGCCCCCACAAACAGGAACCGCTGTGTAGCATGCAATGACCATTTTTCCACCTTCCTCACCACAGCTGGTCTGTGGTCAGCCCTCTCTTTGGCTGCCACAAACTAAGGACAAAGGTGAAGTACGGGGCATTGACAGCTTCCTTCTCGCCAGCTGTGGATGTACAAGTAGCACTCATGACAGCTCCACAGCTGGGACACATGAAGCAGCTGAGCTGCCAAGTCCTACCTCTAAAGGGACATAGCGTGCTTACTGCAGTCCCTTACGCCCTTCATGTCTACACATGTTCCTTGCTCTCAGCACATGTAGATGACTGCAAACCACCATCCTGTCTCCATTTTTGAAGCAGAGGCAACAACAGAACTCTTGCAACCAGACTCTCTGAGCCCAAAGTATATGAGATAAGCCATTCATTCAGTGTCTGTGAGACAACAAGAGAAGAAAGCTTACCTGGTTGGTCATAGGATGCCCATGCTAGGTTTTCTCCACATTTTCCATTAGCAGACTCGGAGCTGTGTTTGAGGACCCTCGTGGTAGCCAGTTCTTCTGCATACCTGGCAAAAGAATCCATACATTGAGTCACAGACCACTGCCACAGTGAGCAGAGAGGAGGAGGAGTAGGAGGAAAAGGAGGAGAAGCAAGCAAGGAATTTTGCTGGAAGATGACAGTTTAAGCCAAGTTACTTAGCTGCAAAGCCCTGAAGCCAGGGATGCTTTGAGTTTACATAGACGTAGAAGTTAGGCAAAGGGAAGATCTAGAGGCCGTTCTCCTTGTCTTTCATGAGCACATGTGTCACTGCTAAGAAGGCCCTAGAAGAAATCAAAAGGCTGATCTCCCAAAAAATGTGTTCTGCCCAGCACCTGGAAGGCCATCATTAGCTGCAGCTGCTGGGGGAAAGGGAAGTGCCTGCAGCAATTGCTACAGGCAATTGTCACCTCCTGACATGTCACCTCCTGACATGTCTAGGCCCCTCATGGGAGAAGCTTAAATGTTCTTTATGAGATGGAAAAAGGACCAAAATGGGGATTCAGTCAAAGCAAGTGTAAAAAAAACCCAATCTACAAATGAAAAAAAGGCAAATGCACAACAAGGGCAACATGCCAGGCAACAGTACGGAGAAGGGGACTACTCGGAAAATCTGAGGCAATAACCGTGTTTACCAGCACAGGGACAAGCAGCACTGTTTCTATAGAAGTTGACATGTGTGAGAGCATGGGATGTATTTCATTGTTTTATGACAATAGGGTTAAGAAAAACATGTATAAAACTATTATTCTCTTTATTCAACATTGGAAAGGCTTCAGTAAATAGTGAAATTGGAAAGACCATTTGTTATTTCTCATGGCACAAGAAATAGGAGGCAACACACAGAATCATCGGGTCACAGAGTGAGAAGTCAAGTAAGAGAAAGCACTTTTTCCACGCTGTGCAGCAGAAGTCATCGCCACAGGATGATGCAAACATAAAAGCACATGTGGGTTGAGAAAGAGCTAGACAAATTTACAGTGGGAATCTTCAGGGATTATTAAACAACAGCAACAAAAAAAATGAGGATTCAACCTACTTCTTAGGAAAACCATATTTTCCAGGAGAAATCTGTAATTTCCAGGAGAAGATAACTGGGAAAGGATCACCACATTTGTTTCATCCTGCTACTCATTCTCTAATAATGAATTCCTGGCATCTGCCAGAGACAGGAAATTTGTCCAGCTGAATATTTTGGCCCAAGTTAGTACTTCAGTCATTAGGTTCTCTTTTCTTTCTGTCCTAATCCTCCCACCAAAAGAACAAAATAAAATTATTTAGCTACCTCCATTAATTTAGGAATAAAGAAACCATGACCGGTTGTCAGCCTGCTACATCCCGAACTAGAGGATCTCAAGATGCTCCGTCATGCCCTTTATCACTATAGTCCTGTAATTTTTCTCTTCAAGGATTCCAACATCCCAAGCAAGAGGCAAGACTGGGACAAAGTATACATTGCACATGGACAAAATTGCCAAGGATTTGAGACAAAGGGTGATTAATTCACTTTAGCTCAGGCAGTTGAAAGTATGAGATTTGCATCTGAGATCATCACCCTATGCCTCATTACAGTCAGAGATAAACAGACACCTGCTGAGGGTGACTCATCTCATGCTAAAGTAGGGATCCATAGTAATTTCATCTAACCTGTCACAACTATTGGAACTGAAAATAGTAGGAAACAGACCATTTTCAACACATAGAAGCACAGAAAAGTACCCAGAGATACACCAAATACATACCAACGAAGACATCAGATATACTTAAAGAAAAGACAAAGTTCTCCTTTGTTCTCCTTTAAGATTATGCAAAATCTTTCTCGACAAATATGAGATTTCTTATATTTCATGTCTTTTATTCAGATGAAAACATTTCTGCTTCTTGCTATCAACCGGTTTCACCAGTATCTGAACATGTGTCTTTTAATTCTTACAAGTTACAGACCCCATCCAAACAAAGGTTTCCTATTGTTATTCATCACAGTGGGGAAGGTCAGCTGAGACCAGAGAGGACTGTAAGGAATTCCAGAAGGATCTAAAAATATCCAGCAAGGACAATAGCACACTTAAGAGATAAATGTGGAGCGATGCATATTTGACAGAATAATCTGAAGTATTCACACAAGTTCACTTGTTCAAACCAACTGTAGCACTTTGGAGACACATCAAGTGTTATTGACAAGTCAATGAAATGTTTCCCTCATTATGAGGCACCATGTAAAATAGAAACAAAACAACCCTTTGAAGAACAGAAGGAAAACCCCAGCAGATTACAAAGGTATGTGGATGAATCACTAGCATTTCATCTCTTAGAAACACTGTATCCAGTTACCATTGTGTCTCAAGTAAAAAAAAAAAAAAAAGTGAAAAAATAAAGACAGAATCAGATTTTGCTTGCTGCCAGAGGGCACGTCCATGCACCAGGTACATGGTGCATTGTACAGCACATCATTTGATGGAGACCCCTCGTCTTCTGTGCATCTGTGTGACAGCACAGCGCCATGCTGGGACAGTAAATCAGGTTCTGTGGAGGCTACAGCCTCTCTGGCTCCTGGCCAGCTGGCATGGAGAAATCTGCATGGTTATGGTAGAAAGCCTAAAGGAAGATGAGATCTCATGTCTGCAGGGATCAAACTGGCAACTCTGTAGCTATTGTGAAAAGACATTTATTTTCTGAATAGTTTAATCAGCATTTACTCCTTCAGGTATCTCCTTTGTACTGTGAGGATCAGCCTGAAAAAAAATGGAAGATTTGCAAATCTACTTTGAAAAAGGTTTCTGTAAAGGGAAAGGAAACAATCTGGTTGTCATGTCTATAGCAAAGAGGACAAGCAGTAATGGACTCAAATTTCTGTAAGGAAAACTTAAATCACACAGCAGGAAGATGGATCCACTGTACATAAGAAGTTTTGTGATCTTCAGCACTGAAGAAGAGGTAAGATGTGTCCCTCCTGATGGATTAGAGAACACATACTGACTTTGCTTTTGGGGCAGGGAGACAGATAATTTGATCTGAAATTACTTCCCTCTCTTTCCATTGATCTTAGACCAGTCATCGCTTCCTACCATGAAAAATGTTATTTTCTCTGCTATTTCAGCAGCAGTCAATATTCTCTGGCACCCGACAATCCATCACCTGACAGAGATGGTGGTGAAGCATGTTTTAGGCAACTATGCACTGCTGAGGAGACACACTAGTGTAGACAGATGCAGCCCATGTCTAGAAAAGGGTGCAAGAAGGAAGTGCCCATGTGACCTGCTGGTGCTATGTGATGGAGAAAGAAAGGACGAAAAGAGTTGGGTAGGGAGACAAAACAAGTCCCTCGACCCAGTAAGTCTTCATTGAATATCAGCACGTCAAAAGGCAAGTATTTTTGCAGTATGAAGAGTCAAACCTAGAGGACAATAGTGTCACAAATCTCATTAGAGAAAAGAAAGGACTGAACTCACTGTTGGGCTCCTCTGTTCAACTTCTTGCAGAGTTTTAATGGGGGGACTCCGTGTTTCTTCCTGTAGTCATTGTGTGCTTTCAAGACTTCTTCAGCAAATTGTTTGGAAGCTGAAATAACATAAAAAAAAAAAAATCGGAAAGGTCTGTCAAATACAGACATCAGTGAAGACAGAAAAAGCATACCCTGTAGGCTGAGAAGCTGGTGCAGGCTGGACTGAAGAACAGAAGCATACAACTCTCATTACCTGGGAGTAGGACAAAAATGAACCATTAGTGCCTCCCATCCAGGAACTAACTCTAAGAGACTTCCAGTGGGATAGTACAAACTCACTAAAGGTTGAAGAAAAACGTGAACCTTACTCCTTTCCTTAGTAGCAAGGTGATTTTGACTGACTTTCATTTTAAGATTTCAGCACACTGCATCACCTTTGCAAAGTCTCAGAGTGAGTGACAAATAGGTCCTTTGAGGAGATGCACTAAAACCGCAAGTTATTGTCACTGTATGCAATAACTTTCTGTATTAGTCAAGACACCACCTAAAGAAAATGAAATGTTTAGAACTATGCAAGTACTTTGAAACATGCACCATTCTTTTTATTAATCACATAGCACAAATTCATAGAAATCTGTGTAATTGGTAAATATTTGAATTGTAAAGGTTCTGCAAAGCTTTAAAAGAGCTTCTATTTGTGCCCTGGTAAATTTGGGCCTTTCAGCAGCGTAAGGCAGAGGACAAGAAATAAGTCACAGTACAATTCACTTTGATGGCAATGTCATGTTACCTCCTTTTATGACTTTACTGATTTTTCCCAAGATTCAGAGGGAAAAAAAATACTCTGTCATTGCTCACCCTGTGGAATTTGATGATTTAAGAGAAATTTGGAACCTGAAACAGGGTATCGGGACAGTTAAGAGAGGTATGGATAGCATTTTCAAAACAGAAAGACAGTATTCATGTTCTCTCTCTTGCTGAAGCTTCTGAACAGACCAAGACATCGTTGAGTGTTTACTCTGCTTTTACTGTGACACTGGTTCTGCATTTATTAATGATTCATCAGCTTTGTTTGTGAATATCCTAATTAGCACAACTACCATCATTTTCCTTGTAAGACACTTCTGAAGCCCAAACAGACCTCATGACTAGAAAGTGTTTCCTGTTATTAACCTTAGATTTCTCAACTTCCTCTTACTACTCGATTCTAACAACTATAATCAATCATTCTCTCCTTTACTAGTGTATACACTATTCTGCTGTTTGCAGTGATGCGTTTTCCCACAGTAGAGCTGGCAGTTTGCACATACTGCTCTCGTAACTTTTTTCTAAGGTGATTACCCAGTCCATGCTCATGATTTAAGGTGTTGTCAGACTTCTCTCCAGTTTCCCCAACAGCTTTAGGGTAATTTGACAGCCTAACGTAATCTCAATAGCCAATGCACATAGAAAGCCATCACTGTTTCATGCAGTACCTTAAACCTTTTGAACACAGTCTGCAGTTCGGTTGGCCTTCTCCAGATGAAAGTGTCATTGTGGACATGTATCTAATATATTCTCCATCAACACTCTTTCAAGCTAGATTTTTTTGATATAAAATTGTTGGCATGAGATGGCTAAGAATTCAGAAACAGGAACCCTGTTGGGTGAAATGAGATCTGCCCCCCACCTTCCTTCTCTTAGGCTTTCCTTCAGTTTTGTGTGTCAAAAGTTGCATATCTTCAAACAAAACAGGTACCTCCACTCTGGTCTTTAAGCAACTATACACCCTTTTGCTAACAAACCTGTCCCATTCCTCTTATTACCATTGCTCACAGCTCACTGATTCTATCAATCAGGCCAGAGTCGTAAACCTCTCAGCTGCTGCATCAATTAAAGTCATGACCTATTTCTAAGGGATCTATCACAAGTTACTGAGGAAAGCAAGCCTATGACCGTGCTTCCAGCAGGGAAATTTTAAGACTGCCTGCAGATCAGACAAGTTGAAATACATGGCTTTGGAAGTCTCATCATATACTCGAGGTTGCATTTTTCTGCACAAGACCATCTTAAAGCTTGTGGTTGTTATCACCTAGACTTAATATCTCATCCGCTCAGCATTAAATAGGATAAACAACCTGACCTGAAAGTGGAAGGGTTTCTATTCAAATGATTTACTCTCAGTGACAATAACAAACTCAAATTCTAAAAAAAAAAAAAGTTAACTGAAATACAAGCTTTGTCAATTGTTAGTCCATACATCAACAGAAGTATTACACAATCCAATTCTGTACTAATATTCTGCCTTACAAAGACCATGGACACTGGTCCAAGAAGACATGGACACTGAGTTTCTTCTAGCCAAGACAGGCACCGCTATGTTGTCCCTAGAGAACCTCCATCCTCCCCTTCCCTCGAAGGTGGCTGCTATAGAAACATTTATCTGCTGTGACTCAAGCTCATGTGCTAACCGCCCTCCTCTGCATGGCCTCTCCTGTACATGCTGATGTGTGGAGAGGGATGCCCAACTGCCAAATCTATTTCACATTTGTTTTGGAAGACATGTTAAGTTTTTCCATTTTCCCAATGTTCCATATGCTGAGAAGCCAGACATTAAAAGTGAGAGTTAATGGGAGTTTTCAGGCTCCCACCCAAATGGGAACAGCTTCCCAAACAGCTTGGGAGACGTACTTTTTTCCCTTCACGTAGCCTGTTTAAGCTGCTAGAAAAAATTATTTCCTGCTGCAAGGAAGCTAGTTATGGTCATAAATCATTACACAGCATAATAAGTAAAACAATTAAAGGTATTAGATACAGTTGCATGCTTCTCATTATTCAATTGTTCACCTCTATTTTAGATTTTTCTGGAACATTGGCTAAGATAATGACAGTACACAACAATGAATTTCCAGGCTACGATGTGGTACAGAGCACACCTTACAGTTGTTATGTTTTTGGACTTCAGATTCATTGATCAACTTTGTGTGACCAGGAAAAGGAAGCAGAGGTATCTAGGTTGCCCTATCCCATCAGATTTGTTTTCCTGAGTATTCTATTTCTCCATTCTCTTACTGTCTATAAACAGTGCCAATCTATTAGGTCTTTCTCAATTGAAGAGCTCATTACACCTGAATCCTTCCTGCCTCTTCTTTGAACCCTGTCTTCTCCTGCTCTGTTCTTCCCTTAGTTTGGACATCAAAGCAGAAGCAAGTTATCTGAACATGCCTTCCACAGTACTAGTTGCTCTGCATCATCTTTGCAGCTATTAGCTGGACCTACTCCACTGATCTTGCAGAGCTGCAAGATGATGTGCAGAAAGAGTAACAGTAAAATATTCCACAAAAAACCAAACATGAAACCTCCCCACTCAATACCTACATGACAGAAATGCTGTGGGCAGCCCTTAGGTCACCACTCAGGATGCAAAACATTATACCAGGCATACACTTGACCAGCAAAAAAGGCATACTCTTTGTACGACTAATTGTCCACCCCAGTGATTCAAGAGAGAGCACAGTAGCCATTTCTAGAAGTATTATTGTCTTCTCAGTGTTCTCTGTCCTACTGTTTATCTTCACTAGCAATTAACAAGATGCAATCAACAAGAAATGGACCTCGTGTAGAATCATACACAGAAGTGTACCATTACGTTTGTCTCAATCCTTCTTTGAACCATGACACCGGCTTCCACTCTTCACCCAATGTGTGCATTACAGGAGATAATGACCACACCTTTCAATTCTGTCCCAAAATAAATAATTAGAAATGTATACTTATTTAATGGCTAGAGGAACATATCTGAAGAAAGCTACAAAACACACTTCAAAGGACCCACCCTTTTGGAAAGAGGTAAATGCAAAAACCTGATACTGGCAGCCTTGGCAATGTGACTCATATTATTCAGGACACTGAATGTTACCTCCACACTCCTTCCTGCCCAGAACAGAGAGGGCTAGTCTTTTTTCAGTGGTGCCCAGTGACAGGACAAGAGGAAATGGGCACAAACTTGAACATAGGAAGTTCCATCTAAACATGAGGAGGAACTTCTTTGAGGGTGGCAGAGCACTGGAACAGGCTGCCCAGAGAGGTGGTGGAGTCTCTGTCTCTGGAGACATTCAAAACCCGCCTGGACATGTTCCTGTGCTCCAGGTGGACCTGCTTTGGCAGGAGGGTTGAACTAGATGATCTCCAGAGGTCGCTTCCAACCACATATCATTCTGTGATTCTGTGAGAGAGGAACATTAGATACCAAGGCAGAAAGAAGCCAAGCACCAGGATACATGGAGAGGACAAAAATGAAAAGTGGATAGAAAACACATAGAAAGGTAACCCTGTAGCTGTTCAGACACAGTGTAGCTCTGCTTTAACCCTGCAGCCCCCTAGACTCTGCAGAATTGCTTTTCCGTACTCTGATAGCGGCAACGGGGTATGGAATGAGACTGCAGCAAACACAACTTTTAATATGCCTGACAGCTTTGTGAAAAACATCATTGGAGGCTTTAGGGAACTGCAAAGTAATTATATCAAGAAGACCTTTATTACTGTCTGAGATACTTCTATTTCGACAAACTTCTCAAACTATATTAACAGATTAGAAACAAACAAAATTCTTGAGTAAAAGACATCCCAGTTTCTAATGACCACATTTTCATCTGGATTGTTCTAAAAGACCAAACATATTTGCTATTAATAATTTTTATTAATAATATTTTTCCTCACTTGAAATTTAATATCCTGGAAACTTGTCCCAGCTGAATCTTTCACACTGAGAATAATATTCCTTCAATGGAGAACTGATGGGCATTTAACTGGTATGAGAAATGTTAAGAGGGCAGTTATGCCTCTACTGCATTTCAACTGCACTTTGATTTGAAGACACAAACACTCCAGGATGGGCTTATACTGAGTGGCCTCTGCAGTGCCACAAGGAGTGAATATTCCATGTTTCTTTCACCATGTATTTGGCAGGAACATCTTCAAAGACGGCCATTAATGCTATTCCTAAATATATCATTTGAGAGCATGGATCTGACACTCCAATTCATGAATCACTTCCAGTCATAAAAACTGACTTCCTTCAGTGCTAAACTCCCCTCTAGTCTTTAACAGAACTGTGTGAATGCTTGGAAACATACAGAAGAAATGAAATCACATATACATCCTGGAGGGAAGGAAAGATGAAATGATACATTATTCAGAAAACCTTATATCCTGTGTAGTGTTTGTCTTCTTTTGCAGCAACTTTGAACCAATAATTCAATAAAAGGGCAACATCTCCATCCCATACAATATTGGTGGACTATTTCCCTTACAACCTGAATTATGCTATGACCTTACTAAAAGCTAGAAGAGAAAGTATTGCTTAAAGGCATGAAAGGATTTGGGGGTTATAATTAGATGTGGGTTTGAATGGAAGCAGTTTCCTGGAACTTTCTTGTGTTTATCAGGCTGCTCAAAATAGCTTTCCCTTCAGCTCAGGAGATCCCTCTTCAGGGAGGAGATCTGCTGTTTGATTTTGTCTGAAGTTTTCTTACACACCTGCTTATCGCTGGGGCAAGCTTCAGGACAACACTGAGATGTTCAAGGTAACTGAATCTGATGGTTGAACTCCCCACGCATTTTATTATCTGGGTTTCCTCTACAGCAAACTGGCAACTTAATAACCTTGCATTACCTGTGCCATATGACGTAACACGCTGTTTTCCCCTGTACCCCATTTGAGGCATATTGCCTGAGAATATGAAGCCACTGGTGTAATAATCTTTCAATGACATTAGTCATGTCACTATTTGATTGCAAATCCTATTCTCGCTGTAATAGACAGTGTTGATTACTTCCTCACTTAAGGCCTTTTATAAACTGTTAGGCAATTGACTGCCCTGATTAAAAAGGAACACCTGGTAAACTGGGAACTGCACAGCTCTGAGAGGCAGCAGAGCCTTCTGTGATAAAAGCATTTTTGTAAAAAAAAGCAAGGCTAATCAGCATTCTTCAGCAGTGACAGAAGCGGGATCTCACTTTCTTTGAAGGCAGGGGTGGGGGAAGAAGTCCTTTGCTTGCAGCCTCCAAACAATCAGACCAACAAGCCTGTCAACAAGCGATCACAATCATGGAGTGGTCAATCTGCATAAGGTTGGAACCGACTGCTCATCATAACTAGAGAAGCCAATGTTGCCTTTGCATGAGAGACAATCAGAAGAATTATTTTTATTACTATTGTGCCATGGAGGACAACTAAAAATTGTAATCATACCACACATCCACACAGACAACCCTGGCAGATAGTTAATGTGTAAGATGTAAACCCTTAAATGCTAAGGAGACCCTCTCATTAGTTAGGGCTTGTATTCTTAAATCTAATTGCCACACAATTCCTAGGGTACATTCACTTCAAAATACAAAGCCCCAGGCAACCACCACTGATCACATTATGCAGGAGGAGAAAGTGAAGCAGTCTTCTCCATTTCTTCTCTTCCTCCCTCTCCAACATCATATCTGCTTAGTACTCACTAACAAGTAATGCCAGAAATCAGAACTTCCCTACTACCAAACCTGAGCTTCTGTCATGAGGTCGTGATTCCACCTTATTGCTTGCATGACAACAGCAATACTCTTGAGCATGTAACAGCTCTTCTAAGCCCTCTGGAAGTCATTTGTATGTCGAGTTATTTTGCTGGTCACTTATTCATATTTTGGATGCTGCACATTCTTGTGCTCTGTGGATGGGCAGCAACAGAGAGAACCTTGTTGGTACCCAGTGCCAAGTTCATATTACATAATGCTGTCTGGTGTTAACCAAAGTCTTTGCAAAGTGAAGAATTTTGCATAGAAGAAATGAAGAAAGTTAGAAGAACTATCCTGCTTCTCCTGGTATATGCTCCACCATTTACCTCTACTATTCTACCATTGATTGGAGTAGTCATACTGGAACTAGCTTTCATCTCATTAGCTCTGACACCCTTCCACCTTATTTTTCTGCCAAGGATGCCCAAGCTAGCTGGGGCAATGCTCAAAGTATGTTTATTTATGCACCTCCCTGAGGCATGGAAATACAGCCACGCACAATTCTTTTGATCACTGATGTGTAAACTCACCTACCCAGTAGCCCGGACCAGGCAGGGAGACAGAGGAAGTTTCCTTTACCCATATTTACTATAAATCTCATTCTCATCTCCCTGTATAACAGGCTAAACCCCAGTTATTATAACTCAAAATCTTGAAAAACATTATCTTTATTTCATAGAGTCATAGGATGGTTTAGGTTGAAGGGACCTTTAAATGTCATCTAGTCCAACCTCCCTACAATGAGCAGGGACATCTTCAACTAAATCAGGTTGCTCAGAGCTCCATCCAACCTGACCTTAAATGTTGCCAGTGGTGAGGTGTCTACAACCTCCCTGGACAATCTACTCCTGTGTTTCACCACCCTCATGATAAAAAATGTCTTCCTTGAATCCAGTCTGAATATAATATATTTAAAGGATCAAATAGGCATATTGCCCCTACACCACCTCCTGGAAGGTAAAATTCCACCTAAACCCTGAAATCTTTAACAATCTTGATTTCAATGTTCCTTCTGCAGCTCCTGTTGCTTACACACTGGTCCAGTGCTTGGAAGCCAAAGGAAAAAAAGAGACTGGACTATATGCAAGGAATGTAGATGCATGCCCACACCCAGGGATTGCAGTTCCTTTACATTTCTTCAGAAAGCCACTGCCACACCTACAACATTGTGTCATGGAAATCCTCTCCTGTGACCTGCCATGGGTGCAGTTCAGAGGAATATACTCCTCATGGTCATAAGTCCTCATACAGTGGAGCTGTAGAAGCTACAGAAGAACTATCAAAGTCTGAACTTTGGGAAACACTTCTTCATTGTTAGGGCAACGGAGCACTGGCACATGTTGCCCAGAGAGGCTGTGGAGTCTTCAACCTTGGAGATACTCAGAAGCCAGCTGGACATGGTCCTGGGCAACCAGCTCTAGGTGGTCCTGCCTGAACAGGTGTGTTAGACCAGACGACTTCCAGAGTTCCCTTCCCACTTCAACCAGTTTGTGATTCTAAACAGAGAGGTCTATTTTAGTAATAGGTCTTCCTAAGGGAAAATTCATGAACGCATTATACCCTACCACAGTTCACTTCAAATTACTTTGATGATCACTTGTTAAGTGCCCAACACATGCCGATAGCCCACAGAGTTTGCAAGTGTGACAAACAATCACATAGGGTATTATTAAACATGTACTCAATAACTTCATAACATCGGCCTATCATGAGCTACCATCAGAGTTGTATCATGGAAAAGAGTCCCCCTTCTCCCCCGTATTTACATTTGCAACAGGACATGGAGACTTCAACAACACATGCAACCCCATTTCATCTTTGTGACACGCAGCTGTATATGTGGGGACAGCCCTCACAATCTACGTTAGAAAATGGCTTCCAAACACAGCATCTACAATGGTGGAGCAGCAAAGCTTCAGAAGGACAATTAAGTTACCATTTCATGCAGCGCTGCAGGGATCATGCCTAAAGCTGAGACCAGGCAAAGCCCATGTGATTTCTGTTCAAAGCAGAGATTCACTCTAGTAACTCAGTTCAGTCAACATATGAAAATGATAGTCAACAAATGATAACAAATAATGTTTGTGGTCTTAAACGGGCCCATATTGTCTTCCTCCACAATACCTCAGAGTACTGTCATCTCCAAATTTGCTTGCACAGGAGCCAGCTCTAAACCAGAGCTGTTGGCCACCCACTTGGCCTCACTTGCCTTTTCTGCAGGGCCACCCAACCCAGCTCCAGCAGAGCTGTTGTTCAGACCTTCAAAGACTGGGCAGAACTTGCTTACATCTGCCTGTAAAAACATAACCTAGATATGCCCCAGCTAATCTTTCAGAAAACAACACAGCCTCTACCAAAATAGCGGTCTGAAATAGCCATCTGGTCTGTTGAGATATGTCATAAACAACAAAGCAGTTAGAATCAAGACACTTATTTTCTCATACTTTTTGTTCTTGTACATAGAGCAGCAACTAAGGTAAATTTGAATCTGGACAAGAAAGATACCATCAACTGCACTGATAGAAAACTAAGGGTTTGGATATTGTCAATATAGTCACCGAATTCCAGAAATAACAGCTTTCTTCCTGACAGATTTTGGTGGTTTTTGTTGTTTGGGGGTTTTTTTTGACAAAGATTTCTTGGAAGATTCAGAAGAGAGAGCTTAGTTCGACATGCAGCGCTATGGCATGGGAAGCCTTGGTAGGCATCTCAGTTACTAAAGACCATCATATTCCATGTTATTCTTTGTAAGCCCTTCATACTTGTTTTGGACTTTATCTGCCTTGAGCCTGGGAAGCTAAGGCCACTAATCTCACAGTCAAGAGGAGTAATCACCGTTGCACAGGGTGGCTGCTGCATTCTCCTCCTCTCCCCTGCTGAAACCCTGATGGTTCAACACATGTAAAAACTAAGCCCAGAATAATGCTTGCCAAGGCCTGATGACGTCCTGGCAGATTTTCTCTATTTGCCATTTATTGAACTTGAACTAAGTAATTGGTATCTTCTACATACAAAACTGGACAAGTGTGGGGTTTAAACTGAATTAAATTCATGTTTGCAAGGCCCTCTTCCCACCGCACCTCCAGTTCATTTCTGCTGTAAAGAAAAACTGCCAGTAACTGGTATTAACAATTAGTTCTGCAAATGCCCTGCTGTTACCAAACACGAATGCACGGTTGCTCACAGTTTAGACTAATTAATTTCCTCTCTCCCCACCAGTCCTGTAAAACCAGCCAACACTAAAGGCATTGTTATTTGGGCAGCTTGTGAAAATCACATTTCTCAGAAAGCAAACAGGTCACTTCTCTAGGATGTTTGCACTTTTGTTTTGACCTTCAATGGCTGTGTCCTACCAAGATGCTAAAGGACAAGTTGGCACTTCAGATCAACTGAAGACAGAGCTTGCTCCACAGAAAACATGACAGTCCTTTTTACTGTGCTCCAAAGGTGCATCTTAAGAGTTAAAACAGCACATGCTTCTAAGAAAGATTAAAAACAACACAGAAAACTATGCCAAGTTTGGTTTCTGTCTCTCTTCTTTTTGTCAAAGCCCCTTTTCGGTCCTTATTTCTGTACTGCCTCAACAAGCAGCACAGTGGGTAACTCCCAGCTCTGTCTCTGGAGTCCCACCCACATTTGCAGAAGGGGAAAAAAAAGAAAAGAAAACCAAACACTGTAAAAAGATAGCCAATATTTACTGAGCCCATTCTTGTCTTTGCCTGATAGCGTCGGTAGCCCCTAGCCAAAAGTCACAGGGAGATTCCCTTGCCATCCCCTCCGCCTGTTTTTTAGGGAGCAAGTGGGGCGAGCTCCCTTCCCCCACCAGGCAGGGCTGGAGGGGAAGCGGAAGAAACGAGACTTTTAGCAGCCTTTTTCTGCCACCATCCCAGCCTTTTTGGAGACACCCACCCCGCAGCAGAAACCCCCAGCACTCCAACGCGGAGGAGTGGATCTGTCAGCCAGCTGCTTCCCCCAGCATCGCCGGCAGCTGCTGGCATGGATATCCCCTCTGGGGCGAGGGCTGCCTGCAGGACCCTGGCCTCCAGCCCCCCACAGCTGCAGGCGGTCAGAGTCCAGCCGGCATGGCAGGCTGAGCAACGGAGAGCAGCCAGCTCAGCCTAGCCTCATTTCCTGCAGAAAATACTCAGCCCAGTCTTTTGGGTTTGGGCTCTGTGGGGAGGGGAACCTGCACCACCCACTCATCCAAGTGCTGTCCGGAAAGAGAAGACCGGGAGGGAAGGCAGAGGGGGTCCCCCTGTTTGGCTTAAGTATTTGCAGGTGTTACTATTGTCCTGTTGTACATTCTGTCTTTTTCTTAAGTACATCTTTATGGCCACGGGAGGCGTTTTTGTAAAGCTGATGAGGGAGTTTCAGTATGAATTTGGTTTCAGCAGCCTGCAGCTTCCAAGGAAGAGAGCTGAGTCAGAGGTACCAGTCTCTTCCAAGACTCGGCTCTACTCAGTGAAGCAAAACCAATGCTCAGTCTCTAGCTCTCATACTTGCAAAAGACATTGCTTCACTTACCATCCAACAGCTAGTAACAATACATTACTAGGCAGCTTTGATCAAAGAACTGAGATTTTCAACAGCAGGATTTCTTTGCCTGGGGATACTTAGACCTCAAGATATATTTACCAAATACAAAAAGTTTAAGAAACTGCTCTGATGAAGTTTATTCCAAAACAGTGACCACACCTTACATGAGTTAGAGCATCTTTAAATATATGGCTTCAGGTAGTCTCTGCCTTAGTCTTTCTGACCGAGGAGAGGAGTGAGCACTCCGTTTCGATGTCAGACGGATCCCAACCTGTTACTTTTCCATACATCCCAGTATAGAGAAACCTGTTTGCACCATGTCCTCAAGAGTACTACAGCAGGACCATGAGGTATTTTGCACAAAACACAGAGGAAGCTGTACTCTGTAAAATAGCTGCCCTTGCCCATTCAAAGGCAAACCACTCTGAATGATCTCAGACAGGAATTTGAAGACTTCAGTGCACTGGAAAGGGCAGATGGGATTTAGTCAATAAACCAATTGTTAGGACAGGATCTTAGTTTTATGATTCATCTAAAAATGCTGCACACAACTTGAAGACAGTAACCTGGACCCAGTTTACCATTGGTTTGAAAAGCATGACAGAAGTGACAAAATATTTTTAAACTGCACTTAGATCTCAAGCTCTATTTGTATAACTACTTAGGGATGCAAACATTACCCAAGGCTTGGCAAAAGGAGTTTCTGGTCTGTCATTGCTCCTAAGTGTGGAACGACTAACAGCGTGCAGTGACAAATATGCAGGAAATAACAAAGACAGTAATTGCCTTATGACTGTATTAGCAATTCGCAAACAGAAACTGTGCATGTATTAAAACAAGAGGAGATGTCATCATTTTGGGACTGGGAGGTGCACAGTGAAATATCTCTACTGCTTTTGCCCTATTGGCTTTGCTAACATAAGGTACAGCTCCTAGACTTACCTGATATTTGTATGTTTTATGCTATTAACCAGAAAGTGCCGAACTTGACACTTCTGAGCAACTACAGTTGTTTAAATTGCTGTAAGATTATTTACTAAACTCCAATCCACTTGAAAACCTATGCAGCTTCCAGGATATGGGGCCAAAACTACCCACTGTCAGCTATATGGTGCTTTGCCTGGACTGGGTGTCACACCAGTAAGCCCTTTACAGTCACATTTGGAGACAGCTTTGACCTCATCTAGGATGCTGACCTTTAAAAAAAGGAAAAAACCTCAACACGCCCATGCTGAGGCCCATTAAAGTGTTACCTGCACAGAGATTGTCCTCAAGTTTTTCTGGAAGAGGCCTGTGGTTTTGAGTGAATCAAGTACTAGGTTTTGCTGTATGTGTCCTATACGTGCTGTTTACACACAGGACAGACAGACAATATGCCGCCAGGCTCTGATTTGTCACAGAAATAGCGTCCTAACCACAAGAACAGAAATAAAACATCCAGTTTCACAGCCATTTCAGAAGATCAGCACAGATTTTTGCTCATGTCTCTAACAGGACAAAGATGCAGAAAACCCTGGGCACAAGATCTCTCTTAAGGTCTTTGGCTTCTTGGCAGCTTCAGAGGAGTCTCCCCCAGCCAAGACTCTCAGGGCAGGGCATGCAGCCAGCCAGCAGCAGTGGGGAAAGGACCAGCAACTCAGCCAGCGGCAGGGAGAGGCTTCACAAGGCTATCCTCAGTCAAACAATAACCAAATCTTAAATCTAAATCCTCCCGACAGCAGAGGTGATAAAAACCTTCGCTCCCCAACCCCTCCCCCCCCAAAGCATCCTGCTGCCTATCTGCAAGGCAAGTAAGTTTTGTCAGACAGCTAGACACAAGATAATTTTAAAGCTACAAGGCTTACAATTATTTCATACTATCAGTTACATATACAGAAAGCTGTATATAAAATACAACTACCTCTGCATTGTGCAGGTTGGGGAGGAGGGGTCGTTTTCCTTGCTCTTTTAATCTAACTCTGTGTTGGTGAGAAAGCTCCTCCCCGGCTGTACCATGCACAAACGAAAGCAGCTTTCTCCGAGGAAAGCCACTAACGCTTCAGCAATGCTTTCCGAGCAGAAAAACAGGCACGGATATTGTCAGAATACACAGCCAACTGCACAAAGGCATTTGCTCACCTGATTTTCCCATGATCAAGTGGTGTCGGTTTTGGTTTGGGGTTTTTTTTTTTTTAATTTCACCTGATGCCTCCTCTCTTCACTGAGTTTCGCTGCTAAGTGCCGGGGACGGAGTGTTGGCAATTTCCACGCAACTTCTTCAGTCGCCTGCGACCGCTGCTGGAGAAAACTCAGCAGCATGAACCCGTTACCGCCCCTTCTTCAGCACTGGAGTAAGCCTGCCCATGCCTTATAAGGCATAGGGGACACCGCTTTTTTTTCTTAAAAAGATCCTGTTTAGGGTCAGGAGCTATTTATCCTCCACAGTAACCAAGCAGCTCCCAAACACCATATGGTTTCACATGCCAATTTAGCTTAGTAATCGCGGCTGCCTTCCGATAAGCGGAGGCTGTGAAAAGAAATTCTGCTGACAAATAATTCTGCTGTCACAGTGGGCATAATCTACGAGGTTAATTCATACAGCTAAATACTTGTTAAAGTTTTACCCAGTTATGGTATGTAAAGTTGAAACAGGCAAGCGATAAGGCAGTTAGAAGTACCGCTATATTTTATGTCTAAAAATATCCCCTTCTGCACTGTTACAAGTAGAAGGCATTAGTAAAATGCAGGTTTTTAATTTTAAAATAAGATTTTGTGGGTCCAATTGGAACCGTTCTCATGGTGTATTTCTGTAAAAATACTTGGATGTGCATATGCCTCATTTTATCCCTGCCAGCACACTGTGCCACTGTTATCTTCACACTACATCAAAATACCTTAAGCTAGTCTGGCAAATATTAACTACTACAACAATGGTGAATACAATACTTTGATTTAACTTCAGAAGTGCTGCATCTCTCCAAACAATAATTCAGTTATGTGTTTGCAACTTTCAACTTTTCATCATCACAAAAAAATCATCTGAGGTTAAAGCTCCTCAGTTTTTTACAACACCTTTCAAAATGTCAAGGTTCTACTTGGTTTTGTGCCAAGTCCGCAGGCTTAGCAGGTTTTAATTATCCTTTATCTGACTCTGGAGGCTGAGCTCAACAATGAGAAAAGAAAGAAAAACTGAGAAATAAAAAGATGTTGGGTTTTTCTTCCCTTTTAAGCAAATGGCAGCAGCAGGTGGGGAAGATAACATCCCTTCACTAACACACTGCTCCTCCTGAGGTTGCTTCACTGGCGAGGCTGAAACACCAGCCGAGGGGGTGTCACTTATCTAATTGCTGATGGGATCACCACCCAGAGGAGGAAACCGCAGACTGTGAGAGCACACTCATCTTCCCTTCGCTGGTAGCAAGGCAGGAAGCAGAGCAGGAGGAAGAGGTCAGAGAAGGTGCAGAAGGAAATCTCTTCCCACTCCCTCTGCCATGAGAGTGGTGGCTTCTGGCTGGGGAGCAGGGTGGAGAGCTGGAGCTGCTACTATCAGTGCCCCTTATTTGGAGGTGAAAGCCGCTGTTTCATTTGCCTGCAGGAGTGAACAAACCATGGGCCTCACCTCTAAAAATGCTCTGCTAAACTTGAAATACTGGGTTGCATTACTCCTAGGACATAAATCAATGCTCAGCAATACCCTGTGCCACCCCATGGCCATGACAAGGAGTAGAAGGGAATTCAAATTTGCATAGTTGGGAGTCTCTGGCATTTGAAATGTTCATTTCAAATTGAGTTGATTGTTAAATTTTATACTGTTTATGCTTTAGATCTTTGTAACATTCAGCTGAATTATAAAGTGTCATCCCCTGAGGACCTGGACTGCTCCTAAGAAAACAGCATCGAGATCTTCAAAAGTGACCAGAGACACCTGCATGTGGTTTTCACAATCATCTCCTATGCAAGCATAACTTAGAAAAGAGGGTTTCTCTGATCTGGCAAAAATCCAGTGTTATCTACAGGAAAAAAATGGTGCCTTTCCTGATCAGAAAACTAGGAAATCAAAATCACCGCTCAGGCATGAAATAAGAAAAGTATCAGTACAAAGTAAATGCAATGACTCATCAGACTGGAAAGCAATGTAAGCTGAGACACACAAAAACAAAGAGGAAGGAGGGAGTTAGGCTATTTTAGCATTTTAACATTACCTGACAAAATTTCCATACTAACGAATATTGCTGATGTTATCAGCTAGAAATTTGGAGGAAGTATGCACAGCAAGAATTAAGAATGTAATCAAGTCTTTGAAAATAATAAAAGCAATTAGAGAAAAGCCACTGCTAGGGGAATTTGCAAACTGTAAATCATTAATAGCCTTTTACCGGTTTCAGGTAGTATCAAACATACTGGAATCTGAGTGGAAACAAATCGGATTTCCCATTTGCTTTATGACCTATCAGAGCTCCTCCAAATCCATGCTTGTTTAATTCCTGCATGATCCCTTTACACAAAAAAAAATACTAGTTTAACATTAGTATTATCCAGTAGTGGGCATTGGAAACTATCTTAAAGGAACAGAAATGCCCTGACACAATCAGATCTGAGTCCAGCATTCTGCCTCCTATAGCAACACCTACTAAACATTTCTTGAAAAGATGCAAAAAAAGTACAAGGTGGATTGACTCATTTTCAATTGTTCCATCTTTATGCTAAAAGGAAAACAGAGCAAAAATGGTAACAACCATGACTAAACAATAAAACAATGCACCAGACTATCAATGCAAGTAGAAAACTGCATATTGAGATAAAAGGAAAATGGGGCAAAAATGATGGTAGAATATTTGAGAATATTCCTCCTGTTCCAGTTTTGCTAGGCTTTGCTTGTGGCACCCAAACTGATATTGCCATTTCACCTCTAAAGTAATCCAGGCTGTGTAGCAGGTAACAAAAATTCAACTTTAACACAGCTGGAGATGTTCATTTTTATTGCAAGAGGTGATATTCATCTCTGCTTTCTATTTTGACCATAACTCAGGTTCTGAAGAGACTGAAAAGAACTGAGGGGTACAAAAGCAAGGTTATTTCTGCTATATTCTCTTTCCTCAGCACAGTGCTGTTACTGGGTGGCCACATCCACAAAACCCTCACACAGAAAACAGAAGACTGTCACTGCAGAGTAGTCACTGACTTTAACTTCTTCCTACACATTGCAAAATAAAAGTAGTGTGTGATTAATCACCAACAACAGTCTGAAGGGCTGGATTGAAATCAAAGGGTTTAGGGACAAAATGTGGGAATACTGTTGTCCAAAGGAGAGTGTGGCAAGGCACTGCCTGTTTCTCAAGGGGCCCGGCAGCCTGCCCAGCTGATGTTCTTCAGGCTCAGTCCTTGACCATCTAAATGTCAAGGAACACAAGTGCCCAGATGTCACCAGAGCAGGGCAGTGAAATACCCACTTCAGCCTCAGGATGTTTCTCAACATGGGTCAAACTACTGGGGTTCCTAGCTTCAAAAAAGGACTTGAAGAAAACCCTCAGCATGGTCGCTCTCAGCTAGGTCCATGCAGGAGCTTCCACAAGGAGTGTCACTTCCCACCTCTGTGGATGCTCAGGGTGCTTCCTCTGCACCCTGCCATGGAGAAAGACGCAGAGCCCCCATTGCTCTGCAAGGGGCAGGGGCCAGCTCAGCCTCAGGGTATAGAGGGGTTAAGGTCAAGAGGGGGAGGAGAGGGTACCCTGGAAGGACTTCTGGCACAAAAAAGGATTTGAGCACATTCCAAAGAAAAGAGTTTCTGTCAGTGCTACGAAGTGTTACCTTTCTCCTCCAAGGCTGCAGTGGGCTGAGCAGTACCTGGCGCAGGGTGTTGGCACACTTTAGTGGCTCTCTGCTTCAGCACAGTATCTCGGGCTGAGGTTAAGTGCCATTTTTCCAGGACCACTGCTCTGTGGCAATAAAAAAGTTTGAGTGATAGCCCAGGTGAGCACAAATACGCACAGGAGTCAGATGACTAGGCCAGCTGCTGACCTCCAGTAGAGGTAATCCCCACATAAACACAGTGACTCCACAGCATCTGCAGTTTTCCGCCTTCTACATAGCCCTGCAATCTGTGACTTTTTATATCAGATCCACATATGCAGTAACCTTTGTTTTATCAAAACCATCATCCTACTAACTGGAAGCACCTCCTGCTTAACAGACACAGATTTAGCCATTACATTAAAATGTCCTTGTATATGAACACTTTATGAGTCAGAAAGTAAATTTGAGCAGTTACTCATGAGTGAGATCACACTATTATGATAAGTCCTGAAAACACCAGTTTAAAAGTTCAGAAGACAGAAAAACACATCCAATACTGGGAATAACTAGAGAAGAAACAAAGGAAGCAGCAAAGAATGGGATTGTGGAACTGTTTAAACCTCTGATTTTCTTGTGCCTTGCATTACACAGGCAGTCCTGCTTTCCTCATCTCAAACAGGATACAGCAGAAGTGGAAAAATCAGGGAAAGGCAACAAGGGCATGGAAGCTTCATACGCAAAACAAGAGGGCTTTTAGCAACGTGATCTAGTAGAAGGTGTCCTTGCCCATGGCAAAGGGGCTGGAACTAGATGATCTTTAAGGTCCCTTCCAACCCAAACTGTTCTATGATTCTTCAGCCAAGGGAAGAGATAATGGAAAGGGAAATTACAGGCATTATTACAAGATGATAAGCAACACAGATGACTGTTGATTGTGTCCTCCAATACAAGAATTAGATGATACTAAAAGAAGCTTGTGGGAACAAGGTTAAAAAAAAAATGGATGTGGGATGCAGTAGAGAAGATGCTTTAGCAAGGGGGTTTTATTTTTGTGCATACTGCTTCTTGTCCCATCAGTAGGCACTGCAGAGAAGTGTCAGTCTCCCTCTCCTTCATTCCCTCCCTTCAAGTGCTTATACATGCTGATGGGATCCCTCCACGTTGAACAGTCCCAGCTCTCTCTGTGGAGGAAAGGGCTAATTCCATAGGACAACTTGTGGAAAAAGGAGTCCAGTACCCAGCTCAGAGAGGTGAAAGCCTACAGCATTTCCCTGGCTGCACAACTCCATGGTGACACCACCAGGAGAAATGGGTCCTGCTGGCACTTGGCTTTGCTTGCCTTCTCATGGGGACTCATGGGCTGTCACCCCTCACTCCTGTGTCTGGACATCAGTGCTGGGGCTGGACTGTCTGGCTAACTCTACCTGCAAGTCCCATTGCTTTCATAACAGAAGCAGTAATGGTGACCTGGTCCAGACTGGCCTTTCACAATTTTTCAAGTAGAGTTAAAGCCCCTCCTAAAACTGTGTACTTGGAAGGAGTGCACCCTGAGGCAAAAAAAAAACTGTAAACAAATAACAAAATTACACCTGTGTCAGGTCTGTTGTGCATCTTCATTCATACCTCCCAGTTCAGGGACCTTGCCCTCATCTGTTCATGTGGCTCAAAGCTCTGTCACCACAAGTTGGCATCTCAGCATTTGCCCTGGCTTATCTCCTGGCTATGCTATTTTCTGCCTCTCCCATTTCTGCACAAGTCTTACCATGACTTTTTTTTTTTTTTGTATGAATCAATCTGAACCAACTTTTCTGCCAGTCTGCAGTCCTCTGCAAACCTTTTAGATTGACTCACACTCAGAGAAACATTTCAGATGCTCCTGTCACACTTAGCGCCAGCTCTCAGTTTTAAAGTCCCAGAATTGCAGGAATTTCAGCTATTGCTTTTTATTTTTTTTTTTAAAGGTTGTGTTCTAGACCACTCCCTTGTAAAGAAAATCCTGACCTGTAAGAAACAGACGGCAATTAATTTATTTTTCAAAAATGTAGGCATAAAACTATTCTCAAGAAACCTACAGTTTCTGAACATTGGGAGATAATAAATCAAATTAGAAAGTTCTTTTCTTCATTGATGCCCAGCAAGTGCTTCCTCCCCTCTCCCCCAGCTGGATTCTGTACCATTGTCTTTTCTGAACCCTCTAAAGGAATCCTTGCTAACATTCAGTTCATTTTCTTAGCTCTGTCAGCTCATTTCTGTACCTGTATTTTCAATATACTTTTTTTCAAGACTATTCAAGATCCTGTATAGATAGCCCATTTGACTGAAAACATCATATTTTATTACTATTTATGTAATTTTCATGTCTTTTTTCCTATTGCTTAAGTACTGATCCATCATATAACATACAGCTAACATTAAAGTTGATGAAAATTAAATGGCATTTCGAGTCTTTCATGTGAATTTTAGACAAGATACTTTGTTTTCCCTGTCTTTTCATTTTGTCTGGTATAATTCCAAAGCCATTATTTCAATTTTTCTTTTTCAAACTATGTCTCTACAAGTGACTGCATTCTGTCTCACCAGTGTTGTTCAATACTGCCCATGAGCAGAACCTTCCGTTTCCCTTTTTTCTTCTGTGCGTGCTCATTAGCACTTGTAAGACATCGATCATCATGTGTGATTCGAATACTACTGATACCGTTTTGCAAAATCCTGAAAATGACCAGCGTTAAAAGTCTGTGAGTAGATAACCTCAAGCACGAAGGCAAAGAAAATTCCTTAAATCTCCGAGATGAGCCTGTACTACCAATTTTAGGCTGTACTACCACCCATTGGCTTAAAGGAGAATCTACAGCAACGGACAAAGCCTCTGCTCTGCTGCTGCAGCACACCCTGCCCCACTCACCCAGCTCCGGCAAGGCTCTGAATCCCAACAGTTGAAGACTCCTCATTCCTGATGGATTTAGCTGCAGTGGCTACACAGACTACCAACCCCCCATTACGGAAAGAGTATCCTCTTTGACCATTGGCAAATCTGACAGGGATTTTGGCTTTTCAAGGCAGGGCTTCTCTCTGGGCATAGAGGATTTTCTTGGTAGCTGGTCCAAGACTAGAATTTTTCCTACAAAACCTGAAGGAGTTTAAAAGCATCATCACTTACAAAATTTTTATTTATTTTTTGGGGGTAAGGGAACCTTAAAATATTTACCATTTTCAAATGTTATCTTCATAGCTGTAGATACAAGCTATCTTGCTCTTCTTTCTTGTTCTGAAAGGTGTTCACTCAGGATCACTCTACAGGTCAAGATCCCGTGCAGGTTCCCACATTAAGCCTGCTATATCCTTCTATAATTTCTTTAGGCTTTATAGCAACTGCAGTAGCACTGCTCAAGAGTGGAACAAAATGTGTAGGTCCAAAAATAATCAAATACAAATATCAATCTTTACATGCCTACTTCAGGCATACCTCCTTTTGTCATATTACCTAAATATTTAGGTAAGACAGATCACACTGATTTTTGCCCTGGACTTATGAAAAATGTGGCCTTCTAACACTCAGTCTATTCTGCATATCTTATGAATGATACTTTTGTTATAAATATATACATACATCTTACAGCAAATAGGTATCTTTTAGCAAGCCACAGCATTAGTTTCAATTAGACATTTGCCCAAAAGGTGCCTAAGAATATAAAAACTTTTATCTCTACTAGGGTAACTTCAAAATTTTTGCTTCATGTTATAGAAGAAAAGTAAGATATTAAACATTAACTGGTTTTAAACACTCAATAACCAACCTTTAGGAGCTCAGCTCATTAAACATAATGCCTTGCTTTACAACAGTTCTATCTGAAGAGCCGTTCATGTTAAAAAATGGGTTAATGTAGCACTACTGTTACTGGTTTCATATCTTGGAATCCAAGCAAGAGGAGAAAGATAAACGTTGTACAGAGAAAGAGGTAAGTACAGCTTTCTGGGTATACGAGTATCGGTATTGATGGATTTTGAGATCAGATTTTATTTTCAGCTGGCAAAACTAGTAAATATTGAGCCTAATTCATAATATAGTTCTTTCTGTTTTTACACTAATACAAGGTAACAACAGCAGACAGAATAAAGGAATATTCTCTGAGTCTTTCTTCGCCGAGTGTGAAGACTTAGTATTTTTTCACTGCTCTTCCTGCTTGGAGAGACTGACCGTGAACAAGGCGACAGCCAAGGGCATTCAGACTGACAGCAGAGTGCACGTGGGGATCTTGACAGTATTACAAGAATGCCTTAGCTTTATAACATTTGTTGACTACAGTTCACAGATGAACTGCCACCTTGTTATTCTGTATCATGTATTAAAAAAAGCTACACTTTATCGCCCGTACTTTTATGGCTTTTCCTTTAATAAATCTTCCATGTACTGTCCTTTACTTGCAGTAATAAAAATACCTTGGAGCATTTACAACACAGAGCTATACTAGTTATAGGAATTACTAGTTATAGGAATTACATGATTTTTATTTGTGGTGTGCTTTGAAGGTATCTTACATTTTCCTTAAAAATGTTTAACTTAAATGCCCACTTCAGAATATGTGGATTTTTTCTCTTATTAATATAAACAACAGTCAGCTGCATAAGCTTGCTGAGATCTTCATTATTTTAATATTTTAAATTACAACTGCATTTTCATTGTATTTAGCAGAGGGCCAAGTTGCAATTTAAGCAGCTGATTCATAGGTTCACCTTAGAAAAGTGTTCTAAAGGATTTTTTTTGTTGGTTTTTTTTTTTTGTAGTGTCAGTACTACTGTGTTTAAGAGTATTCGGCTGTAGCAATATGTTGTTACACTAAGTTAGAGGTATGTAATTCCATTAGATTTCAGTGGGAGTGATAAGCTTTCAAGGATTATTTATGCATAAACTGAAAGGTACAGCATCTTTTGGAAATGCAACTGTTGATGCAGTGGAACATCAAAATAGTGAAATATGTCGGTATTCATGAAAGCAAGCAGTATGGGGGCAAAGGAGAGCCCGTCTTCCGTTAAATGTCTGTTCCTTTCCTTTCTATATGTTTGCATGTAACTATTTTTCTAGACTCTTTCAGTTAAAAATTCAGGTAAGTTTTACATTAGAACTGCTTTTGGAGTCTACTAATTTTGACTTCACAATCTTTGTTTTAATTTTTACTAAACATTGCTTCAGATACTGTAGAGAACCCGGTCTCTGCTGTTGTTGAGAGACAAGATTATATGTTTTTCAAAGCTTTATCTATTAATATATAATCCTTGCTCTACAACTACATACTTTTTTTCTGTGCTTGCAACACAAAACCAGCAGACGTTGTTGCTTCCATTATGCATTACTTATTCCTCTGAAATTTGAATTTTGGATATCTGTAGTGAGTTACACTGGCAGTAAAACAGCAGCAGTAAAATTGTTGTTTAGAGGAATACAGTAAATTTATGATTAACACCTGCTAGGTATTTTACTGTATGCAAAAACATTCTCAGAAACAATGGTCCAGTTCGATCCTGTCAGGTGAAATGCAAGACCACAATAGGGGTTAGACAGTTATTGGTTTATTGACAACATACTCACACTGCCATCAGCACAGGGAGCCCCAGTGACCACACGGAGGGTTGCAAGGGAAAAGTGGACAGCCTGGTCAGGTGCCCAATCAAGGCTCAGTCCAGGGACATCCCTGCCTCAACTTAGATACTTCTTGACAGCAGGTTTTATATATAAATATACATATACGTATATCATGGTCACATGATTACACATCAAACAATACGATGCTGCAATAATTAGAAGCTCAGGTCACTGTGACCTAAGGAACATCAGTAGGGGCCAGATGATCTAGTCCCAGCTTACAAAGCATTGAGCCACATCCTTGACTCCTCGCTGATCTTCCAAGTCCTCCCCTTGCAACTTGTACATCCCAATGTGGTGCAGTTGTCTGTACAAACTGCAGGGACCAGGTTCCAAAACACAGGAGTACAAGATTTTATGCAGTTATTCTTTCACTTCAATCAGTACATTAGGAAAAAAAAAAAGCAGCACAACAAAAC
Organism: Gallinago undulata; assembly: GCA_026546715.1. NCBI lineage: Eukaryota > Metazoa > Chordata > Aves > Charadriiformes > Scolopacidae > Gallinago > Gallinago undulata. Next base: position 91,743,259 of record JAOTQQ010000012.1, read on the forward strand.
CCCCAAAATTCCATCCTTGTCGTATAGCTTTTTACACTTGCAGCAGCACAGGTATATAACGTATGTTTCCTATTATTCCGCTATTTAAAAATGCAGAAGTATTCTTAAGTTCCTTACCCAATATAATATGAAAATTTATACTGTGTTTAAGGAAGACCTTAGAAATATTGTACACAAAGAAAGATTACCTGAAAATACTGCCTGAAGGAAGACAATGAGAATCAGAATGGCAATATGCCATCAATAGTGCTCAGAAATGCAGCAATTTTGAGGTTAGCATTTCTTTTGTTCACTCGGCTGTTTCTATTCTGGCTGATTCATGTCAATCCCAAAGTAAAAATCATCAATAAGGTGCTTCATTAAGACATGGAAAATAGTCTTCAGTCTTGAAGAGGACTGGAGGTTCATAAAGGGTCTGTTGTTGTCGGGAGGAAGAGGATTTCTGCAAATAAGATAAGTTTATTTTTTACCTTCTTAAAAAAAAGAAAAAAAAAGGCAAGTTTTAAAACAAAGCCAACAGAGCTAAAATGCAAGACAAGAAAAGTTTTAAAGGCATATGTCCTTAGTCAGACAGATTTGTAATCATAGCTCAGATGGGTCTGGCATATTCTTAGTGTTAGTGAAGAAAAGCAGCCTTTGACTTCTGCCAATCACCTGAACAGACAGAGTCCTGAAAAGCATGAGATACACCAGCTTTGCAGTAGCCAAATGGATAATCTTTTCAAACTGACGGTACAGTCACTGTAACCTTCATCCTTCCAAAGCCATTTATATACCTTTACCTTTCCTGCTCCAGCCTTTGAGTTCTCCTCAGCCGTTTTGAGTTAACCCAAGCCTGTGTCCTCATGTACTTAGTTAAAAAAGTCTTCATATGGAAATACACCTAGCAAATGTTTCTTTTGAGAAATTTACTGCTCCTGCTGAGCTCCTTCATGAAGTATATGTTAGAATATATGTACAATGACATACCCTTCAAAATAATATGGTAATGGACTGGAAAAGAGCTGTTATACATATTAAGTGCACATGGTTTTGCTATACCAACTGGCTCATTTAAAGAGTAGCAAGGACTGCTACTGGCTATTGTGTCAGCCTTACCACATGGAACACCCTTCTTGCAGAGCAACACAAACCCAGTGTCCGTTTTCAATATCTGGTCTTAAATAGAAGGCTTGAAATCAAGACCTCGTTCATTAAAAATGATTTTAGATTCATGAAAAGATTTTGAACTATTGTGCAGGGCTCTCAGTTTGTTTGCAGAGTTCTTCGGGTACTTTTCTGCCTGTCTGTGATAAGAAAATTAGAGTCTTCACCAATACTGGTCTGGAAGACTGTACTACTAAGACTGGAAGTCTTACAGTTCTGTAATTTACACTGCCTGTTATTCCCAAGGGAAAAACTGGGGGCAAAATCTGAAAGCAGCATTAGAAAGACACAGCTTGAGAAATACAAAATATATCCTTTGTGTAAAGAAACAGACACATTTAAATGGGAAGTGAGTGAGGGGACGTGACTAAATTAAAACTGTAGCAGGAACACATGAACTACAGCTACAGTGAAAAAACATGACACCAGTATAACCTTCTTTTCCAAAGGACTGATACATTGAGTGAGCTAGTTAAATGTTAGACATCAGGAGAAATCTCTATAGGCATTTTCATTCAGACATGCCTGTGTTTACTAGGGAAAATTAACCTTTTACTTTGACATACTCAGTACCACTGCAGAACAAAAACCTGCCTTTTAATTAGTCAATTAACACCAGTAATTTCTGAGGGTTGATTTTATTGCTATCCATACTCAAACCAAGAAACCACTGGACATGCTAAATTTGGTTTGCTGACACTTCACCTTATTAATTGCGGTCAAACTGCCAAGCTGACAAAATGTTCCCAGGCAAGACTAAAAAAGTACAGTCTTAGAACTCTCAAATTTTTCAAATGAAGATTATAATTCTGTGGTTGACAACAGTTTTTAGCAATGAAATCAAAAATACTGTTGAATATTCAAGGCAACCACTGTAGTTGCTTGATTTTGAAATTGGCCCATAAATAGCAGCTTTCTGTTGCTTTTTAAAAAGGAAAAAAAGAAATTACATGACTCTAAACTTACACACCAAAGAAAATGAAGGAATGACAAGTTAGCTAACTAAAAGACAGCATGAAATACAACGAAGAACAGGTTTCCCGAACTGAATCTTACCAAAACAATACATACTCTTTTTACATCTAATTTGTAGAATATGCAGAATGTAGAAACTTGCAGTATGTAGAAACAAAAATACCTCAAACAGCCACAACTGTCTCTTCCTCTCCCCCTCTGCAAACCAACTTAATTTCATCATTCTCACAAGTACTATGATACAAAAACCTGAGCTAGTACAGCGTGAATATTGGAAAAGATTAAGAAAAGAATCTGGGAACTGACATGATACAAGCAAGAGTCTTATAAACGGTGTATTGGCATGTGGTGCCAAGAACCATCAGGTGTACATAAGATATTTTTTTTATTTTTTGAAGCCAAAAGGTTATTTTAAAACTAGGGCACACTGCCAGTTTAAGGCTAGGTAAGGTATCTCTTTGAAACATACAAGAGAGAGCACTTCAAGTCTTTTGTAGAGAAACAGTTCACATGTAATATTGGAAAGACAGAGCAAACCACATTCTTAGAAAGCTTAACAAGGGGCTTATGTGATTACTGAACTGTGTGGACTGAGTACAGAGAGAACCTTTATTTTAAAAATAACGTGCACTGCACCTTTCATTTCCTTTTTTGATAACATTTCTACAGTATATTATTAACGTAGTATGATCCTTTAACAGCACTGTCAGTACAGGCTCTTCCTGCTTCCTTTAAATACTATCAGAATCAGGGATATATGTATACACCTTTAATATAAAGGTTTCTGCATTACGTGCTTGTTTGCACCCTTCATGTTCCCTTCTTGGTGTATTTATCCTTATTTCAGAAAGTTACACAAATCCTTGTAAGAATTCATGTTTGGATTGGTTTTGTTTGGTGGGGTTTTTTTTTTGGTCTTTTGTTTTTTTTTTATTAAGCCTGAAAATGTCACAAAAACTCTAATACAGTATATAAAAGTTTTACAGTTAAATTCAGATATATGTGTAACAAACAACTTATTATTTTAATCGTCCACCCTGGTAAGCAGAGCAACTAAGTCAGTCACATGCTAACAAAAGCTTACTTACATTAAGGAAGGATGGTATGCTGATTGTGTGCAAGATTTTCTTGAATGTGCTTGGAAAAGCTCCAAGATCTGTTTCTGCCTTTATGACCCGTTCTTCCAGTTCAGCTACGCTGTTTCCAATCATCTTCACAAATGCCTAGTGTGAAAAAACCCAAAGAAATCCAACTTTTTCAGTAACAATTTAAAACAGGATTATCTATTTCACAACTGTGGTGAAAGTTCCATTACTTAAGTGAGAAGGAGTCAAAAACTCCACGTTCTATTTCCCTTCCACCTACAACAAATCCCTTTTACTGCTAAAAATTACTTGAGATACTTAAAAGACTGTAAAACCAGGTTAAACAATCAGTCTTACTTCTCCTATTTTCTTTTCAAATAACTAATTTAGACTTCTTAGAATTTAGACTTCTATCTGCCTTTCTAATAAAAGTGGGACCAAGGATCTGAATCACGGTTTTGAAGCTTTACCAGAGATCAACAAACCTCTGATTCTACTAGTCTCCGAAGACAGTAACTTTAAAAGAAACTATAAATAAATAAACCCCAAACATCAAAAAGAAAAAGTGGTACTATTAGCTACTGAGAAACAAAATAGATCTAGAAGATATGAAATACATACCTCTAGTTTGTCAATCTTCCTGTATATCTGTCTCATTTCTGTAGCTTTTGTGTAAATTTGAGGTATACTTTCATTGACAACTTGAGAGGAATCACTTCGAATCTAAAATTACTCAAAAGAAACAGCATGAAAGTCAATGAATAAAACAAAGCATTAAGTAGTACATTTAATTTGAGCACAGTTCTAGTTTCCAGAATAAACAGGTTAAAACTCACAGTTTAAAAATACTAGCTTAGTACTGGCATAAAAAACCTGGATTAAAACCAATAAGCTAGCTTCTTTGTACAGTTTAGTAAGTGCCTTTGAACAAAATTTATTTGGCGTAGGCAAACATTTGCCTTTAAAATTGTATTAAAAATAGGCTGCCTCAGCCTTATAAGAATTAAGAGATGTAATATTTCTCAAGACACACTAAAGAATCAAATACATTAAACTAAGTTTTTACTTAAATTTTACTACCTGCATATTTCCTCAACTTTGCTAAAAAAAAAAGCCAGGCCACAGAATCTTTTCTATTACTGATTAAAAAAAAAACCAAACCGACCAGTAAAGCTCCCCTTAGAGTAATGCAGGAGAAGCACATGTGCTACGCGTTAAAAGACAGCCTGTATACTAGTGTCAGCTTATAGAAACCTTCCATTCATTCAGCTCCCCTGTTTCCTCCCATGTGAAAGTGAAAACAAAGCTGCCTTTCTGACGACAGGGTCTCCTAAGACAAATCTAGCTTCAGAGGTTTGGCAACCATGATTAGATACTTTGATTCCAAAACCCAGAGAGGATGGGTTTTGTTAAAGGCAAAGCAGAATATTGTACTGTCCTTTCAAGTATCTAGCATAGTGCCCCTCAAAATTGGATTCCACGTATGTAAAGGACAAACATACAAACAGAATCACGTAAATATGCAGTTATATAAGCTATATGGGCATATTTTGCTGTGACGTGAAAACTTAGTAGTTTTCATCCATTAATTATTTAACTATCAAGCATGTTTTCATACTGGAACCTGTCTGCCTAGACCAAAGACAGCTTCCCATCTCTTGTTTTTAAGTGAGAGACAGATTACATGTTAAAACTGTATTCTGACTTCAACAACAAGCTACGTGCAAGTCATACGTACCATGTCCAGCATTCCCACAAATTCATCCACTCTGGTCAGCAAATCCTCTAGGCTCTTGTCTAAGCTTTCTATCTATAAAGAAGAAGCCTTTTAAAGGTACTTTGAAAAGAGAAGAAAACCTCCAAGCGCAGACACCAGCCCGACTAAAGCCAGTTTGACAGAAATCCCGCAGCTTTCCCATCTGTTGCCCGCGTTAAGGTACATCTTCTCCTGCACAAGACCCCACGGAGCCCCTGGTGGCCCCACCGGCTCCCTCAGGCCGCCCCCGCAGCGACAGCCCCTTCCCCGTCCCACCCGCTCCCCGGCACGACCGGACACCCGCTAGCGGGGCCGCAGGGGAAGGGCCGGGCGGCTGCACCCTCTCCCCCAGGCTCCCGGCAGGCTGGGCCGCAGGCGGGAGACCCCCGCCCGCCCCGCCCGCTCACCTGCTCGCTGAAGAGGCTGCGGTCGGCGAGCAGGTAGGCGGAATAAGCGGCGGCGGTGGCACCGAGCGACGCCTCCCAAGCGTCCTCGTCCTCCGGCTCCCCGAGGCCGGACGCGCTGCTGTGGCTCTGGGAGACGTTCCCGCTGTCCGCGCCGCTGGGACAGGCGGCCGGCGGGTCGGCCCCGGCCCCCTCAGCCGCTCCCGCGGCCGCCGCCATCCCGCCGCCTCAGCCGGGCCCACGGCCCCTCACGTGAGCGGGGCGGGGCGGGCGCAGGCGCAGTGCCGCCGGGCGGAGCCAGGAGCAGCCCGGCCCCTTCGCCCCGGGAGGCTGCGGGCGTACGGGCGGTGACCGGGCGCAGAGGTGCTGCTCCCGCCTCAGGCTCCGCAGCCCCGGCGAGTCCCCACCAAAGGACAGAGAAGCGGGACCCTCTGCGAGCACGGTTGCGGAGGATCTGTGCGTCAACGAGGAGCGATGTCCCTCTGTCCCCTCAGCCGCCCGCGTTTCGCGTGGAACCCTTTCGCGTGGAAAACGGACCCCTCCCATTACCCATTCAGTGCCTGCAAGAATCTAGCTCCACCCCTCCCCCCCGCTGATGCAAACGAGCACAGCATGCTCGCGCGCCTTAACTGTTAAGTTACAAAATGACAGCAAAGCGTTGATGTGCCAGCTTCGAAGCTACTAGGGGCTGAAATACAGAACCTGCGTTTCCTACTCGCTGGAAGGAGGAGGCTTTGGGCAACGGTGTGCAGCACAGCAGGGCATCACTGAGCCACAGGGACCCTGGGCTGCTTCTGAACTAGCCCCTGCATCCCCAGGGTTTGAAGCAAGCCCTGCTGCAGGGAAGACAGCAAACTCCCATGGGAACCAGGTAATCAGTAGAACAAGTACTCAGTAGTAAAAACAGTACTGGGGGAAAAAAAAAACTCACTAGGGGAAGAAACTTGATAAGAGTAACAACAAGGGAACGAAGTGAAGTCTGTACGGGCAGAGAGAAAAGCATTACTAAAGTGGTTACATATTTGCAGAGTCAGCAGAAATCTCCTTTCCCCAGGGAAGGAAGATGCTTCTACAGAAGGACACATTTTCTCCCTGTGGTCAAGGTTACAGCGCAGAAGACAGTGCACATTTTATTGCAGACAGGTCACATTTTCATCAGTTAAATAAAATGAGTAACTTCAGCCAGAAAAATCCACTTTTATATAAAGTAATCTTACTGAAGGTGTAACAATTTTCCTGATAAGATGATCTGAGTGACTGAAGCATATCCAGCTGTTTTTTGGGTTTTTTTTTTTTACTGCCCCAATCATCAGATTATTTTTAAAAATGAAAACCTTTGGTAAAGTATAAACACAGCTTTAAGACAAACAGGATCATTGTTCTTCTCTTACTGTGCTAGGAAAAAATAAGTACAGTTCTAAAACTGCTTTGATACCTAGAAGAGGTTTAATTGGAGAAAGTGAAGGAATTTTAAAATAAACTTTTAAAGTAAATCTAAAAGAAACATACTAAGTTCAATGTCCCAAATCTATTTCAAAATAAGCAGAAGACTGGTTGTTCCACAGGTATTCTAAATGAGAAACAATGAATTAGTCCACACATCATTTGTCCAGCCATTACAGATCCCAAAATGGAATGCAATTTTTTCAAACCAAGACTTCTGAATTTTCATATCCATACAGTATTTAAGAAATGTCTATTCCACCATGTAAAAAAGCTTTAATGTACTACAAAGTTAAAAACAAAAAGAAAATGACACAAGCTAAAAGTAGAAAAATACCTTGTAAAACATTTATATTTTGTTCCTTACACTGATCAAGATATAACAAAATATTTTAGATTAAACCACTTTCATAAATTCACGGCATTTTCAGAAGCAGACAGTTTTCAACTCAGCAGTCACTGGTTACCCACTAGCTATCATCCAGTAAAGCTGTCTGGCCATTGCAAACATCCAGTATATTTTAAGGTTCTGGAAATCCTGTGTAGACATTAAGCCTTATTATTACTAGCAGTGTCAAAAAAAGAACTATTCTGAGTTAGGTTTGACAGTCAGTCAGCACCCGTCCCCTATATAGCAATTAGCCAATCTTTTGTAAGGAAAGACCTTGTGGATTTAGGTTGCCCCAGAGGTATAAGCAGGAATCTGTATCAGCTCTGAGGTGAAGGGGATAGTCCTGGCAAACTCCTCCATTTTTGTTGCCTTCTCGCTTGCATCCCTAAAATTCACACGAACCATGATATTAAAAACCAGAGATGATAGAAAAAAAAAAAGAGAGAAAGAGAGGTATTATCTAATAAATATCAAAAGAGAATACATTTACACATAATGGTGCTGAACCTAGTTTTAAGCCCTTATTGTCATGTGTTCCTTTCCCCACACGCCTGTGCTGCAGGCAGCCCTGCCTCTGACCAGCAGGTGGTGCTGATCTCACAGCAATAACAGCAACATCCTCCAACCTCACCTCCTCAAGCCTTAAAAAAAAATAAAAATATAGATATATAGTTTCATTTAGAAAAGCTAATTGCAGCATCTCCCTAACGTTGTTACCACCAGAGTAGGAAACCGCTACTTTTTATAGAGTTTGTCTGGATTAGACATAAGGTTGCAAGTATGGTGTAAACAAGTTAGTGGAAAGTCTATATGTAACAGTAGAAAAATCGGATGGCTATTAAGCAGCACTCTCTTTAAACCGGTGTTAGAAGAAAACCGGATTCCACTTCAAATAGACATGTCTGTTACTATTAAACTCTAACTCGTATACATGCGTGTATAAATACATCCACCCATGCATTCAAATCCTGGTATCTAGCACTGCCATTAGGCAGCCTATAAGACTGCTTAGATTTATACCAACTAAAACAAATCTGTGTTCTCACTTTAGGGCTGGGACATAAACCAGGTTTTACACTCTGGCATCCTCCTGAAAAATTTTGCACTGCATGACAGTTTTATGTCTAACTCCAGATGCCACGTTTCCTAGAAAGCAACAATTTTTTGCACCCATGAGGTCTATGAGAATATCAGCTCTCTATTTTGTGTATAACAGGTTGCAAGAGTCAATTGTCCCAATTGGCACTTAAGACTGAAAAGAGAGTTGTGGGAATTGCTACTAAAGTGTAATGACTGTTCCATCCTCCTCGACACCTCCTCTAGGGATAACCAGACTGTGTCGGGGATCAGTTTTTAAGGAACTGAGTAACTTGTGGATGTTGCCATTGCTTTCTCGGCCAGAGTTGTTGTTGAGCACCAGGTCCCTTTGAAGTCTATGGCTAAGGCTGCTGCCATTGATTCGAGAAAGGCTACTGGACGTAAGGCTGTGCAATTTGGGAATGTGCTGTGGCTCCAGACCACCCTCGATGACAATGTCAGCCTCTTCATCACTCTCCATTTCATCAGGGTGGAAATTTTGCAGCACATGAGATGTAGGCAAGCTATGGTGACTAGCAGTGCTGTCTGTAGACTGGCCAGAGCTACCAGACATCCTACTGCTTCGAATAATATTGTTCCTCTGATTTGCTGGCTTGACCGTGATAATAAGATTATGGCTGTTGGCAATCATCATGTCTGTGACTTGGTCGAGAGTCTTTCCTGCTACTTCAATGCCATTAACTTCCAGGACTTCATCATTTACAGCAAGCAAGCCTGTGCTCTCTGCTAAGCCTCCAGGAACCATACGAGAGATGAAGATACCAGGTACTTTTTCTAGTCCATGAGGAGTAACCCTTACACTGGTGCCATCGCGAATGTAAAATCCTAAGGGTTTCTCACACCCATGTCGATACAGCCTCACTCTCCTGTGTGTTTCAGGAAGAATGTCCACATCGATTATGGAAGACACTGGTCTAAAATCATGAGGCATGCTAATGTTGATGTGGGGACGCCGGCGGAGGTTGTCATTGCGTAGTGTCACCAGAGCTTTCTTCTTCCTTGATAGTGTGTTGGTCCCAAAATTACTGTAGTCCACTTCATCTGAAAGAGAAATAGTACCAATGTATCAAACAGAGAATAATTCAATCTACAGGGCATTTTCCTCTTACACTTCACTGTTTCAGTAAAGCCACACTCCTCATAATATGGGAAAACAAAATTAATTCTTCTGCTTTCTCTAACCATTGTTAGATTTTATGTCTATCAGCACATCATTCAAAAATGTTGTTTTCAATGACTACCCATGTTTCTTCCTTATTTTGAGGAAAAGATACTTCCAATTTCCAATTCCTGTTGTCAGCTGTGCAGAATGCAATTCCTTGCAGCTGCAGGCTTAGATGTGAGACCATATTTTCAGAGTTGGATTGTAATTTTACATACACAACTCAAGTGGGCAAGAAGCATATACACATTTCTAACCTAAGAGTCTGAATCAGGGAGTATTTTAATATTCAATACACAGTCACAACTGATAGCAGACCTTAGGTACAAACATGCAATGCAAGACGTGAAAGAGTAGTTGGATATGTGCTTTTAGCCTAGCCTTTTTCAGTAAGGAATTTATGTTAATATGCATCTCTACACAGCACTTTTCTCTTTGGAATATTTTACTTCATTTTGGCTGAATTTGATAGCAATAAAAGTACCAAAAAATTTCTGTGTAAGCAAGCTTCCTGGTAGAAAGAAGCAGGGAGAAAGAAGCTGCTCTGCTGCCTAGTTTACACACTAAGGACCACAGAACAGATTCATACACTCCTGCCCTTGAGAAGATGATCCATAGGAAAGCAGCTTTTGTAGGGTCGCCTGATTAAGAAATTGTTTAAATAGTTCTGCCTCAGTAGTGGTATCTCAGGGGCATATGCAAAGTGATTAATTTTAAATTAGCCAAATAATATGACAAGTTATTCCATATAAGAAGTTCATGTTGTGCTTTGCATAAAAAAAATTAGTTATGAAGTTGTTAATGCACAAAATGTGTCAATGCATTTCACATTAAAAATACTGCACATATTTTAAACATGAAGCATGCACTAACTGGAAAATGATTTCACCAGGAGATTAAACATGCTAACACTTTTCAGGTAAACTAATAGACTTTCAGTTTATTCAACTGTTGAAGACAAGCAGTAAAATACAAAAGTACAATTATAAAACCGCCACTAAGAAAATCTTCTGACAAATTAACTCTGCATAGTAACATTTGAGAAAAGACAGACAATACCTCTACCCGGTAATAGAATACTGTGTCCAGTTCTGGGCTCCCCAGTTCAAGAGAGACAGGAAACTACTGGAGAGAGTCCAACATCAGGCAACTAAGGTGATTAAGGGATTGGTGCACCTCCCTTACGAGGAAAGGCTCAAAGAGCTAGGGCTCTTTAGCCTGGAGAAGACTGAGGGAGACCTTATCTACATGTACAAGTATCTAAAGAGTGGGTCAAAGGAGGATGGAACCGGACTCTTTTCAGTGGTTTCCAGTGATAGGACAAGAGGCAATGGGCTCAAGCTGGAACGTAGGAAGTTCCATTCAAATAAAAATAAAAACTTCTTTACGGTAAGGGTGACAGAGCACTGCAACAGGCTGCCCAGGGAGGTTGTGGAGTCCCCTTCTCTAGAGATTTAAAAGATCTGCCTTGATGCAGTCCTGAGAACTGTGCTCTAGGCAATCCTGCTTTAGCAGGGGAGTTGGACTAGATGATCTCTAGAGGTCTCTTCCAACTCTGACAATTCTGTGATTCCATGAATAAAGGTTGAAAAAAAAAAAAAGATGTCCTAGTAAAAGTAAGCTTAGAATTACATTTTTATTTCTTGCTAGGCCTCCTTTTGAAGTCAGCTTTCAAAGCATATTATTAGCAGACTTCAATTACATGACATTAAGTTACATAACTCAAAAGACACAAAAAAAAAGTGCTAAGCAGCAACCTGATCTAACTGAGCCTGCATGGAACAGGGTGTTGTATTACCTGGCTTCCAGAGGTCCCTTCCAGCCTAAATTATTCTGTGATCCTACATAGTCCTTTGGACTGGAAAAAAATTGTTTGAAGACTTCAGAAAGAATATTTCTGCATTCTCCTATAACTTATTTATGTGGGCTATACTAACACTGAGGACATCACTAGGTATCTAGAAGGTCATCTTGAAGGAAAAGCTTCTGCAAAATAAAGATACTCCCTGAACAAGTTTGTCGTGTTTAACTTCACATTTCCCTTGTCTGTCTTCCCAGGCTGTTCATAGCCCTATCAACTATGCAGGCCCAACTGTGTTATTTAGACTGGCAAGGCATAGGACTGCAAGTCATTAAAATCACCTAAACATTAGCAGCTCACAACTGGTTCCTGGAAGCATGTTCAGAGCCAAGACAGTGACTGCATGGACACAGCATCTTAAGTCCACCTGGGGAGCAGTACAGTCAGTATCTACTGACTGTGTCTACTCTTTTGAACACACAAGCCACCTGTGGCAGCCAAAGCCAGGTATTAATCCTTTTCTTTCATCAACAGGATCATCATCATCTACACTCACCTAAACTTTAAAGTTTTGATGGATGATTTTGAAGGCTGGCAACATGTATCTTTTCCTTGTAAAGTATGGGTCCACAAGAGAAGTCTTTCATCAGCCTCAAACACTCCCTGTTCACCCTCACAATTTACTGATAAGTTTCTCTAACACTCCTATGAAAATGACTTGAGGATTCAGATTTAGAATTTAAATTCTTCCTCACTATTCTACAGCACTGTTTCAAGTAGCACTGTACCTTAAAGCCCAAGACAATATGTATCCCAAGATTTCAGTTTAAGATGGTAATTAACAAACACACAAACTGATGTGTAATAAGACTGTCTCTTGCAGTACTGGCAAACCAAACCCCCCCAAAAAAGCTGCATCCCTTAAAGACTCAGAATGCGAGGCTGGCAAGTGCAGCTTTCTTCAGTGCAGGTAAAATGAAACACTCCCTAGTTATCCATCTATTCCCTGAAAGCACCCAGGTAACCGTTCTCTCCCTCTCTATGTTACCATGTTAATACTGAATTACTTTAAAGCAGACTTGCAAAAGCTTTACCAGATAATTCACCTGGGAAGATTTGTTGACAATGTTGTTTTCTTCGCCTTAAATTAACAACAATCCAGAGAGTTAATTCTCACAACATGCAAGTTTGTGATGATCGGGTACTAGTGTTACACAAGAAGCACAATGGTCCTCCTGACACACATAGGTCATTTCTGAAGCAGCTTCCTTTGGCTGAACCACCACCAGGACAACGGCACAAAAGAAGTGGTTGTTTTGTGCCTGTGACCTCCTCACCTGCGCTCAGCCCACTAATCTGTCTCCCCAGATGACTGCCAGCATTCCTAACCTCTGAGCAGCTTCAAAACAACCACCTCCTTTAATAACAGAAAGCCCAGTTTACCACAAAAATGCTATCTTTTTCCTCCAAACATGAACCAGTCAGAAGCAGGGATGACATTACAAGTGGTACAGGCTACTCTCAGTGTTGGACCACTGACCAGTTTTGGATTTAGTATTTCAGGGCCCAAGCAAGTTAAAAAATGAAGTCCATGTCCTGTTAATGCCTGGATTTTTTTGTTGTTTTAAAACAGTGTTTCCAACTCTAACCCTAAACAGAATTACATATGAGAAGCGCAAAGTCCCAATTTTAACAAGTAAAATTGTTAAAGCCTATCATAGGTTGGAGAAATCAGAGCTGATTTGAAGAGCTTCTACAAAAAAATACCAATTAACTCTATTTTCTAGGAAAAAGTTGAAGTACAGAATACACGCTCCTTGACAATACGGGGATTATTACATTACTTGTATTCAATATGACCTACTCACTAGCAGTTAAACCTGCTTGGGACTTGTCCTTGAAATTAAAAACTAAAAATAAAACAGATACAGAACAAAACAGGTTCCCCCAATATTCAGAGCCAGTACTCTTGCTGCAGAAACAAAGCAAAGTATCTCTACTGAAGTTTAGTATCAGCTGTTGCTGTAACAGCAGAAAGTCATCAATTCCTAGCACAATGAAAAAAAATCATTTCCTTCCTCACAAGGGAACTGGGAGAAGTCAGCCAATACCATTGCCTCTTATCAAGTATGTGGTCAAATAGCAGTGTATTGCCTATTTTCAGTAATATACTTTTCAGCTGACACACGTCAGATTGAAATGAAAACTGTATCATTGCATAATTTACAATGACACACTTTTAATGAAGGTCAGTAATGTGTTCCTAGGTTTTGAGTTTCTCACCATAGAGAATTGCAAGCAGGAATGCCACTTTAGCTAACAGAACAGACAGTGTCCGATGCCAGGTCTCATGAAGACTGATATATACCATATGGAACCAGACAGAGATAGTTTTTAATGTTTTATTTGTTGCAATATCAAATTCTCCTTTTGGAAAGCAAAGAGTCTACAGAAATTTGCATGCATGCTGTCAGGAGAAGTACCATCTAGAAGCACATCTGAACAGCACTTAAAGCCTCATATTTTACAGGGTGTCATTTTCCCATGTCTTGAATGAGGCTGGAGTGAAATGTTACATGCAGGTGACAGACGGAGAACTAATCTTTTAGGTGCTGAATATGACCCCTATGTCTTAGAATGGGTCAGATTACATGGAGCATTTTCATGTACAAGGACTAGTGCTATCAGACAAAGATGTCCTATGAGCTGGACAGGTAATCCTGGAAAACTACTGAACTTTGGAAGACTAAAACCTGAATTTTACTTGTGCCCATAATTTGTCTCTGACTGAAAATAGAGTTCTTGTAAGAAGAGAAGAACATTTACCACAGTTGGAGAAGAAATTCTCAGCTTTCCAATTCTGTTCTACATGAAACCACAACCCACAGCTACACAAAAAAATACTGCCAAATCATCTGTAGGCACTGAATGTTATTGCAGCTCTTCTCCCCAAAAGCTTCAGTTTTCATTACATTGAGAAATATTTTGTTATCTGGCAATGAGTTACATAAAACCTTAAGTATTTTGACTGCATCCTTTCTGTTAATATGTGCATATTTTCCTTTCTTTAAGATTTGTCACTAACCTCATACCCCTGAGGATCTTTCTGTTAGAGAAGACATATGCTACAGATCTCTCTGTGCAGAGATGTTATCTGTGCTTGCCTTCTTGATAGTGGTGGTGATAGTGGTGTTTGTTTTGTTGTTGTTTATTTTTTTTTCTTTAAACTGGTGGAGCTACCTCCACTTGGTCCAGCAACAGTAAAACCCATTAAAGGAGGTTTTCACTTCCAAGCATGGACAATATCAGAATATTACTATTGTAAACATATGTCAAAATTTATAGACAGTAACATCTTTGAGGTACTCTTAACAATTCTGTAGTCAGCCAATGACTTTACAGACTTCACCTTCCTGGTAGGCATCGTGAATCCTATAGTTAATTCAGAGTACATAACAGCACAGCATACTTAAAGGGCTATTTATAAGGGAAAGAAAACTGCTCAGAGCATCTGGTTGTAGCCAAAAAAGTATTGTATTTCTTTAATTTACATGAAAGAAGAAATTATAGACCTTCTGAAAAAGCCACCAGGAGCACCACTCCCACTGCTTGGACAGCTGCTTTTCATAGGAACTGCTTGCCAGATGAAATACCAAAGCTTAGCCAGATAAGATTGTATAAACAAGCTGAATTCCACAGAGAAGCAGACTGCCAGGCTCCTATAGGAACAGTTCATTTTAGACTCTACGTTTTGAGTGTACATGCACTCATGGCTTATTATTTCCTCTGGGAACTGTGGAACATTAGTTGACAGCTCTGGAAAGTACTTCAAAGACAAAATTACTTCCACTAGGGAGAGCAGCACTTCAGGCAGCTTGGGAAGGAGGCCAATGAGTCATTAATAGCGAAGGGTAACCCCTCCATCCAACAGATCTCTATTACTGAGCATTCAAATTAGGAGCAGTCAAAACTGTTTCAAGGGAATGTGTCATGTGTATCCCTTCTGTCTTTCCGTGTTCCAGCTACAAACACTGTTAGTGTTTGACACAAGTTGTATTCACTATTTTCTCAGAAAGATCAAAACTGGAAGCATTTCTAAAAGCAATCAGACAACAAATAAGCTGGCAGTCTCTCATTTGTGACTTGTAAGGCTGAACACATGCAAAGGGATTTAAGAGGAAACAGATACGAAGTGAACTATGGCTTGGGGGAAGGTCCAGTGCCAATATCACTCATCAAAGAGTATTTAATGGAGGGAAAAATAAAGTCATCCGAATGCTAACACTGTATTTTGTGTGATACAGGAATGTTAAAAAAATCCAGTTATCACTGTTGCCAGCAACAGTGGGTGAAGCAATCTGAAAAACATACACCAGGTAAAGTAGTTGTAGTTGCTATTCCATCAAAAGTCAAGTGAAGTGTCCAACACGTGCACGGATACATCCCCCCTACTCCCCTCTCTCCCTTCATATCACAAGGGAACTGACACAATCTCATTAGGCTTCAGAAGACCACCTAAATGTTCTACTTAATCTGTTACATCCAACAGGGCTTTTGAAGCACAAAGAAGATCAAAAGGGACAAATTCAAATTAACAAGAGAGCATGTTTTCCTTGACATCCTCAATCTCAGTCCTTTAGTTGCTAAACCAAATCTTTCCAAAAACTTGTTTGTAGCCTGTAAAGTCAATGACATTTTTTCAGAAGAAATTTCACCAAATAACTGCACTAGAAAGAAAATTTGAGAATGTCCTACTCTAGTCTAGCCCCTACTAAAGCTATTAAACTGCAGTTTTTCAAAAGGTAACCTTCCTTCTGTAGTGATTCATTATTGAAAAGATACATTTGCCTTCCAATTTAGGAACCATTCATTAGCAGGTTAGGATTAAAAATCTGAGGAACACAAATTTATGTCTCTACTCCAAACATGTTTATGAATTCAAAATATCCTGCCCTCTTTCAAGAAAGTAAGCATTATTTTATAACTTGGTCTAGTAGAGCAAGCAAAACTAGAATTACTTTAGGCTCAGGGTCTCTGTACAGTGTCAGATACGCATAAGAGGTGTTTTGAGGCCACTTGCCTTGAGAATGGAGACAACCCGTTGGGAATTCAGCTGGTGTGGCCTCCTGCACTTCTCACTGCATGTCAGAGGCCACTATTCCCTTGCTGAATCTCTTCCCCTCTTGGCAGAAGGCCCTTTATTTTTGACTTGCTGCACTGCTCCAAAGAAGCAGAAGCTGTTGCTTGACCTGCAAGTTTGCCCCATGAAACAAGCTAAGTATTTGGAGGAGAAGGATGCTACTAAATTTTAGCAAGTGCTCAGCCTTATACCTCCCAAAGCTATCCTCAACCTCAGAAACATCCAAACCCAGATGCTCAAACTAGCCCAAAGCCAGCTAAGGACTCCTAATTTTAGAGGTGAAGTTGTGGATGATATTTATTAAGATTGCACTTAATAGGGTTGTCAGGGTTTTCCTCAGTTTCAGATGTGACAACTTCTCTACTATAAAACATGACAAACAGGCCACCTTCTCTTGTTTCCCTCCACAAACCATATTATGCTCAGGTTACATTACTGAAGCATTACAAAATTGTGTGCTTGAGCTTTGGCTTCCTTGTTTTTCAGTTCGTTTGGTTTTGTTTGTATGTGGTGGGTTTTTCTGGGTGGGTTGTTTGTTGTTTGGGTTTTTTTTTCCAATGAGTTAGTATTTCCCTTTTCCTACAGGGGAGTAGTGGGAAATTGGGAAAAATCATATTTCTCTTGCACACCTCTGCCATCAATCGCTATTGCATTCGTCTCAAGTTCACAGGTGCTGCTATGGAGGCTTTATTGGCGAGTTTGTTTCCCTGGCTGGTCAGTGCTGAGCAGACACCCAGCAGCAGTACTGGGTGGGTGATGCACAGAGTAATAGCATCACCTGTAAACAGCTCTCCCACTGGCTGAAGCCTCGCAAATCAAGTCTATGACCATATCACCACCAACTGGTGATATGACACCCAACAACTCCCAGCAGCCATCAAAAATTGTATTCATTCAGCTGATGATATCAAATTGGGAAAGCTATCAACCTTATTCAAAACGGTGAAACACTGGAACAGGTTGCCCAGAGAGGTGGTAGATGCTCCATCCCTGGAAACATTCAAAGTCAGATTGCTCAGAGCCCCAGCCCTGTCCAACCTGATCTAGTTGAAGATGTCTCCTCTGCTCATTGCAGAGGGTGCTGGACTAGATGACCTTCTAATGTCCCTTCCAACCCAAACTATCTTACAATTCTATGCTTAGGAAGAAGAAAAAAAAATCCCCACCCCCTCAAATCCCAACCACCACCATTCTCCAACCTATAATTATTCACAATCTCTTCAGCAACTCATCATTACAAACTTTATAGTTTAAAGTTATTAAAAAGCAGCCCTTAAATTATTTTATTTCACCCACTATTTTTGACCTGCAACAAGCACACTCTTCTATTCACTCAAAATTGGGAAATTGAGGGGAGCACCATTTGGTCCCCATACATGCACAAAGAAAATATCTTCTTTCTGAATGAAAATGTGTACATGTTATGCAAAGCAAAACAAAATGAGATACCAAATCATGATAACTCTTACTATGCACTGCAGATATTTTTTTTTTGGTGTATCTTACTAATGACATTAAAAAGCACAGGATTTTGAGTGTTCTGTGAGTATTGAATATAGCCTTTTCCCAGCTGCTAGTAGAAAAATAGTAACTTTTTGTACAAGACTAAGTTTGTAAGCTAAGAAAGGTAAACAGAGTTGACAGATTGAACTGAAGGGCAAATTTGGGAAAATACCATTCCTTTTTTCACAGCTGCAATATTTGGAGAAAACACCACAAGTAATTAAAAAAAAACAACAAGTTCACTTCAGGATCATGTTCATTCAGAATACAAGTTTTATACCTCAAACAATTTTTTGTTTCACAGTAGTCTCAGAAAGGCAGCAGAAAATAAAGGTAGTGTATTTGTACTAGACTACTCACATAGCCATAAGTCAAAGGAGAAGGTTTGGAAAGACTGAAGTACCAAACCTGATCAGAACCATCATCCTATAGACCCTAATATTAAAACATAGGCTTTTCCTCCTTTCAGAAGCTCAACAGCCAGAAGTGAGCCATGCCGGAAAGGCAGGACCTGTATTGTCCAGCTAACACTACCTGTAGCCTGCCCAAGAGAAACTGAATCTAACCTGGTATTTCACACTCCCTCCTGCTGCATTCTGCAGTGTATCCTCCTGTTCTCTGCTGGGTGCTCTCCTCCTGTGCAGTCCAGAATGATCCTCCCTCACCAGCTAAAATGAGACCTGACAGTCATCAAGAATTGCCTATTATCCTGCGTTCAGGTAACTGCTAATCACATTTCTGTAGCATCTAAGCGGTTTTTCTGTTCGGAAAGAAAAGATCTCCCAGAGCTGGGAGCACTAGCTTGGGATGAGGTATACTTGCAGACCTCCTGCATGACTGTGGCCGAGCTGAATTCAGTGGCCTTTATCCCCTACATCTCCTTATGATTTCTTTCCTACTGTCAAGAAAAATGCAGTGTTGCCAGGGCATGCACATTAAAAGACTTGAGATCTCATAAACAGCACAGTGGAGACATTTGCTTGTTGCAAACATTAAATCTGCAAGATACACAGATACCATGACAGAATTACTTCAGACTGTTTTATGTTCTCTCTCATGCATTCTTTTGCTGAGTAACCTCTTATTCATCCCAAACTAGTTCCGACAGGCAAGCTAGGAAGCACCTTTTCACTTATAGTTCTAAATTTCCAGTAAAAGTAACTGAAAAAGAAAGGGGGAAAAAAGGAAGAAAATCCCCAACTGTGAAGCTCATCTTTAATAAAGTTTTACTTCTTTGAGATGTAAGTGGTGGTCTTTTCCACAGTCTTTATGCTGGATTCTTCTAAAAGTCATTACCACAGCTTCTCAAAGATGTGCTCTTACGCAGTTAAAAGTTTTTCTAGGATGCATTCTCTCTCTCTCCAAAAAAAGAAGCACGCAATCATGTTTTTATAGTTTCACTGTTGTGGTGTGATAATACCACATACATCCTGCAATGAGGGGGAGGGAAAGAAAAAACATTTACAGTGCTTTACAAAGCACTTTTCTGGTTCCTGCCTCCAAGCCGGCAGATTGTAAACAAAGTCCAGATTCTGTCTCTTATCACAGAATTAAGAAGGTTTCAAAACAAGTGTGCCATAAGAAATTAATTACAACACTTGTCTTTCAAGTCAAGACCTCTGGGAGTCTCCCAAACTTTGCTGGCTGGATTCAGATTAGTCAAAAGATAAACACCCCTCCCGGGCCAGCCCAGGGCTCTGCACCACTGCACCCTCTCTCCAGCCCCATGCAGCTGCTGCCCTGGATGGCCCAGGACACAGGGCACTGGCAGCCTCTCCTCTCCACCTGTGGCTTGCCGGATGTACCGGGATGCCCTCCTGGCTGGTGGGACAGGGGAGCTGTGGGAACCCCACCCAGTTTATCTCCTGTTGGGAGATGTCCCATTCCTGGTGGGACAGGAACAGGCAGCACTGCCCCAGTGCAGACATGTTTTCTAGTCCCCTGCTCCCCAGGCTGGAGCAGGCCAGGGCGGGCAGGAGCAAGCCTGCAGGCGGGTGGAGAAGGAGCAGCACCAAACCCTGGCAGAAGAGACTTGGAGTCAGCTGTCCTCTGCATCAAGAGAGTACGGTCAGTGCAACCCCATGCTTCAAATGTGGGAATGACGGGATGGAAAAGGAGCGTCAAGAAGCAAAGCAAAAATGAGGGCCCCTCAGGTTGCAAGGAACAAGGGAGGAGCAACCTCTAAGCACTGCTAGTACAAAGCAGAAGAGTAACAAACACTTTTTATATAAATCTATTTAACGTCTATCTATAAATCTATTTCTAATCTGGAGAAGCAAGGTCAAGAACCCAATCTGTCACAAAGCAAACTGTGTCTGTAACGTTTGACTCCCCCAAGCTGCTGCTCCAGCATCCTTCCCCCTTCAGAGGACAAGGCTCCTCACCTCATAAATGGAAATCATTGCTGCTTCTAGATATAAACAAAGCCAGCCAGAAAGTCCTCTTTCCTGACAACAGGTCACAAGGTAGTAAAAACTGCCTACAGAGTGCAAAGAAAGATTTTTTTTTCCTGATTAAACTGTCTGAGGAGGGCAGCCTGTCTAGGATTTGCCCCATGCACAGGCTCCCTACAGAGCCAAGTACATGCCAGTCATCTTGGTGGAAGAAGAAGCTCCACAATACATCCTTGTTTTCACAGCACAGCAGTGGATATTTAGAATTAAAACCATATCACACAAGTTCTCAATGTGAAGTTTATCTTCATCCCCCCTCATATGGCACATTACCAGTGGTATCCATAACCTCTGCTGCGAAGGCAGCACTTACCTGGGCTATGGCAGCATGTTACCATTTTTTTTCCTCAGCAGCCGTAACATCACGAAGCAAGAGAGTCAGAGCACTGTCCCCACCCCTCTTCCTCAAAACAAAAATGAAGCTTTGCCTAATATACAACTACCATTGCTTCTCCAGGTGAGAACAAAATAAATTTGTTACTTTTAATGTTAGACTAGCAATGTCTTTTTCTGGTCATCACCAGAAAGCAAGATGCACTGCACTCTCATCCCTCCTCTATCAGTAAAAACTGCTTATTTTACTTAAAAGCAGCTTAAAGGATCATGGTGATTCTGGCAGAAGAATCTGCTGTGTAGAGTTATTGGCTAAATGATTTCTCCAACATTATTTTTATAATGGTGTATATATCTTTCTCCATCACTGGCTAGGGCTCCATGCCCAGCTGTGTACACAAAGTAATTAAAGGCTGCGGCCTGAGCAAACTTTGCACCTGAGGGGACTCTCCAAGAGCTGTGGATGTTAGCAGAAACTGCATACTTGAGGGGTTCAGCCCTCAGATGACCACTGACTGGACTGTGAAGCTTCTTTTTTCCTAGAATAACAAGCACTGCTCTGCAAGACTGAAAAAACAAACAAGCAAGAAAAAAACCCTAAATACACCAGCAAGGTTTTTACCACTGAAAAAAATGGCTTCTTTCTTCAAGCAATTTTTGAGACACTATCATTAGTGTGGTAAACCACTGGCTGGTGTACTTTTTCTTTTAAAAAGTGTTTCTTCCTACAAACACATGATACAACAAGGGAGTGGCAGACAGGAAGTGAAAGAAATTAAAGAATTAGATCAAGTTCCATGATACCAGAACAAAACATGACACATGGCAAGTGAAGCTGACATTTAGTGGCTCAAATATAAGAAAGCTCTTGCTTTATTTACCAAACCTAATTCAGGGCTCCTGCAAGCATTTTGTCTCCATAATGAACATCAGCATCGGCAGCTGTAAGCATTGATGTGCCTCCTGGGGAGCCCAAGTTACTCCATCAATTTCCCCAGCAAAGTTATACCAAACACTGCACTGCTTCTACTCAAGTTTTTTTGAATGAAAGCATAGCTCTGCCAGTAGTAGTAGCAGGTCTCTGATGGCACTGCTGCTCAAGGTTTGTCTGGCATGGCTGCTCCAGAGGTGGTAAACACAGACACTGCTCATGTTCAGCCCTTGTCTCTACTAATAGTGATCTCCTGCCAGTACAAATAGAGCAGAGGTTTCCAGTGCCACCCTTAAGTATGCCTGGTATTCCTGCCACTGGGAATTCCCTTCATGATCTCAATTTTCCTGTTACACAGGAGGCAACACTGAATCATCACCACATCTTCTTGTTAAGTGACATTGTTGGGGGCAGGCATACACCCAAAAGAACACGCAAGCATTCACAGCCTGATCCCTGCTTTGAGTGAAGTGTATGGACCATGCTGGGACATGGCTTTTCCCATGCCTGTGCCTGAAAAAAATAAGTTGTGGTCAGACCACAGCTGTGCAACTCCTTAGTGTGCACTGACTGATTTACTACCATTATAAGTTCCAGAAAAATCACCTTAAGAAAAGCATCCCACAAAAGAGGGCTAATTACATAAAGCACTTTTCATCTGTGGATCCCAAAGTGCTAAAAATAAAAATTTACTGTTCATGAGGGACTAAGCTCCCATTAGAATGGTTAAGCTAAAAACCTGGAGAATACATCAGAGGTTACGCAAAGCCCAGCAGCTTTAAAGGAAGGAGGAGGGATTTTTGTGGTTCAAAGGCAGGAAAGAACAGATGCGGTACGTTAGGACTTACTTCCATTACACTGCATAGCTTGTTTCCAAGAATGCTTTCAACAGAAGCATCCTCCCAATACAAAAGGCAAGTGCTTGTTAAGCCAACTCGGACAAGCTTCAAGTACAAGCTGCATCCCAGCCAAGAGACAGTGAACTGCTACCTGCAGAGTAACTTCTGCTCACCACTTCTTGCTTCTAGTCACGAGTCCTTCCTCCATCTTCAATCCTTCCTGGTATATTACCGTGAGCAGCCACTTCACATCTTCACTCCCCCCATATGAAACAAGAATGAATAAAAAAAATTCTGCTTTCTTTAGACAAAAGTCCAGTGTTCCTTTTCCATATCTTTCCTCACTCCACTCTCTTAAATTGCTAGACAGCATCAGGAATTGGCAAGATCTTTAATAATAAGATCAGGCAGTATTACTAAATCCATGTTAAATTCCCACAACAGGAGCCAAATGGTGAGCAAGACAAGAATTTTTATTTGATGATGTATCCTATCTTCAAAAAAACTGTTCCAAGGACAAGAAAAGCGAAGACAAATTGTTATATGAAACGAAACCACTGGCTCACAGGTTGATGTGATCAATGTGTCTTCTTGCTAAAATGCTCTTGGGGGGGACAAACACTGAGCACTAAGTTGTGCTGCATTTTAACGAACTCCTTTACAAAGTAGCTAATGAAACAGCTTAAAGTCTACCAATTACACAAAACTTTGCAGCTGCAATGTAGAGATCAACATTAAGAACCAACACCTCACTCTCAAGTTTGAAAGAAAGAAGTTTACCTTGTGCTTAATTTTAAGCCTGACAGATGTTTAAAGGTGGCCAAGAAGAGAAGTGCAAAGCTTCTGTGTTTGGTACAGCACTCAGAGGCACAGCAGGGCACCTCCTGCAGAAACTGAAGAGACCCAAGTGCTTCTTCCCATGCTAAGGGACAGCTAAAGCATCAAGGAGACATGTTAAACAGGTTTCAAAGTTAACGACACCCGCCCTTGGCTTAGCAGCTACACCACATTAATCCGGGGAGCTACAGTGAGGAAAAAAATTAAGTAGAGAGAATTTTTTTTTTCCAGGCTTCTTTTGCCTTTCTTTACCCATCTATACCATATTTATCTGCTCAGCTCCAGTTTTTCCTGCTGGGTCGATGCAATTTAATATCCAGATCATTGTGCTAAAACTCTACACAGGACAACTCATACTTTGTCTGTATCAGTACATTTCACCCAAGTCAGGCCTTTGGCCACAGGAAGTCAAATGATTGACTTGAAAGGAACCATCTCAAACCCTTAGGCTCCACCTTTTAACACACAGATACAGTATTGAAAGTTTAAGAAAGAAAATGGGGAAAAAAACAAAAGGCTGTGGCTATGAATCACCTGCTTGTCTGGGCAAGAAAGAAATCTGGAAAATCCTGATCCTAAGAGTACCTAAAGTATACTGGAAGAGTGATGAGGCATTCAAGATCAACTAGACTTTATGGATATCAAAAAGCCAGTCAATGGGAGAGTCTTATTTGTAACACACAGGTCTCCTGGGAAAGCACCACCATCCTGTTTGGTTTTATGCCTCTCGTGTCAGATCAGTCAAAGGCCAACATAAAAACGTGCCAGATTTCACATCAGCTGCTTGCCCAAACAACTGGGGAAATTGTTTTAGCTGAGCTCTGCTCTTTCACTCACTTCAGATTGTTGTGTTAATTAAAAAGTCTTGCTCTTGTGTTACACAGCCCACAGGATGCAAGGAGGAGATTCCTAGCTTTATAATCACGTTAGCCAATAGCTCTCAGGGCTCTCACTGCTGCTACACACAACAGAGCCAGGATTGCACTGTCAGTTTGACAGGCTGTGGGAGGATGCTGCGTAGGAGACTCATCATGTTATGCAGAGTCAGCCTGAGCTCCTTTCACAATGGGAGCTTTCTGCAGAAGCACAACACAAAAACCTCCCTAAAACTACAGGACCATCTGAGCAAATTCCCCAAACAGAGCCAGCCCTGCAAAAATTCACTTGATAAACAAAATGCAGTTGCTAGCTGGCAAATTACTGGATACGGATGTGCGATCTTTGGGATCACCCAACCTGTAACCTAACAAATAAAAAATATTACTATTGTCACCTCCACACTTACACTTAAGAATTTCCATCTTGGAAGCACTACAAGAAGTGAGTCACTCTATATACCTTGGCAGTGATTTGCAAACCAACAGGGAATATCCAGGAGGAAATAATGTCACCAATTGGTGAGGCAGCAGCTATGTTTACCAGCTTAAACAAGTTTGTGTCTCAGTACCTCTAGTTAAATATGGACAGCAACAAATCTCCAGTTCACAAGTCATAAAGGTTCCAATTCAGAAGTAATTTATAACTTTATATGCCTGAAAATTAGAGATCTTTAAAAGTTACCCCAATCGATGAAGAAAAGTACTAGGTATTAGCATCACGCAAAGTGCCGTGTTCTTTTGAATACCTGTACTGTCCTTGCCTGATCCCTGCAAGCTCTTTAGTCTAGTGGGAGCTTTGTACACTGGAGATACATGCAGTGGGATGTCAGTGCAGCTGTCACTCTGCAATCTCTCTGGACAGCAGGAGGAACGTGGGGAAGAGCCAGCCAAAGGAAGCCTTCATAAACAGAAGCCAGGCGTGGTGGCACAGGGCACCCAAGGGGACAGTAACCTGAGTCGCTCAGCATACACAGGAACAGGGTGGGGAGCCGCCAGCCTAAGCGACTTTGACAGCCTGAGGAAGATTTAGCTTTCTGAAAGCTGACTGTTGTCAAGAAACTGTGAGGTGTGAAGAAGCTTAGAAAAAATTACCAGAAACACACCCAAGCCCTTTCTGTATTGGTCAAGCTAGTTTTTGAGGGAGATGCGTCTCATCTCATTTGTTGGTATTTATATGTCAAATAAGGTGCTTAATACTGTATAAGATGGCAAAGATTCACTAGCTAAATCTAAAAATAAACTGAGGAATTAAGGGCTCTCAACATATCTGTTTATTACATATAACAAATTTGTAAATTGCTAGAGATTATGTCTGATGAGCAGTGCTAAAGGCACATGGCAGTGCACTTAAGGAAGTCTTCCTTACTCTACTGCAAACAGACACAAACTTGTAATGTGGCTTACCCAAATTTTGAGCTAAAAGTTTACTTTGGAGAAGGGCTAACAGCAATGCATCAGCTTCACCTTTGAAACAGACATTAAAGGGACCAGCACAGAGCCAGGCTTACAGCATGGTAAAGTTAAGACAAAAATCACACCAAAGGCTGGCTAAGAAGCTATGAAAATACCACCAAGCAGTCACTTGAGAGAAAGTATTAACTGAGCATAGTTCTTAAGCTGTTTTTTCCTCTGTCAACTTCTAACAGCTCTATTATCCTTTACTCTTTTCAGAGTATGCCAGCTGCCTTCATTACCAGAAATGTGTTATAAACAGTAAAAGCTGGACATCTGTGCAAGCAAGGATCACATGCAACAACTGATTTTCAAACAAGTGAAAATGAGGACACAAATCCCTTTACTACATTGATTCAGAAAGCAGGAGACATACCTTCTCCTGTCCTAAGTCTGTAGTCAGGTAGTTCTAACACTATACAAGTATCCTTTAAAGCCTTTTTATTTGTGCATACTGCCAGTCTTTAGGATGCTTTTGTTAAGAAAAAGTAACTATAAGCACATACTCTTTCCTTTTCTCCTCTAACGTACAGATGCCTTAAGTAGGCAATGAAATAAAGTAGAACAGTTTAATTAAGACGCTTCAATCCTCACGTTTTACCTCCTTCACAGTGTACAGTCTGTGTCCTATCAGCTGCCAGTGATTAAGAGGCAGAAGCAAGGGTGGCCTATGTTTTTAATGCAATCCCAAAACTACAAAATATAAGCCTTGCAAGAGCCTCATTTCCTTTTAATAAAATACTAGGTCTTTGCTGCCTCCTTAGTAGGGCACTTTAAACATTTGTATTTCCTAAGCAGACAGAACCTGTCTTTGCAAACACAAAGCATCATTACAAGACCTGTGTTCGCTTGTTCTTGTGAGGAAATAGCTTTCTGAAATGTGCTTTAAGATTCCCATTTTTGAGGTATCAGTGCATGGGACATCACAAAGAAAGTGTCCCTAACTGGCATTTACATTTATTGCAGATTATATTAGTTGTTCATGCAGATATTATCATTGTCAGCACACACATATCAACCACAACAATTATTTGCAGACTCTTCAAAAAAAAGCCTGCCCTTATACAATAGTGTTTTCACTGTACCCATTTCAAGAAGTCATTCACATTAGAAAGGAGATAAATGGATTTAAATGACCATCTTGCTAAAGCATTTACAATAGAAGTAACTTGTAAAGCTTGAGAACACGGTGTATGCAAAACGTTTGCTCAGCAAGTTCTCATCAGATGACTAAACTGCCAGTGAAATGGGCTGAAAATGTGAACCACAATTCCTCTTCACAGGGGGCTTTGCCAGCTCTGCCTACCGCCAGTTTTCACCAGCTCAGCAACAGCCGCCACCACCACCACCTGACAAACTGCTTCCAAATTCAACATCTGTATCAAGCCTGTATCAAGCTGTAGTCAAGGTAAGGCAGCCAAAGATGGCAAGTAAGTTCAGACTTCTTGCACTGTAGATCACAATGACGCAGAACAAAGGAGGATAAGTTCTTTTGTTTTTATGAATTTACACAAGACCAATACTAATAATTACTCTCAATTGCTGTAGTAGGGAAGGCCACATTAAAAAAGGGAAAGAAGACTGTACCAGGCTTCTTCCCTCCTCCAACATTTTTATTTTATTCTTTTCACGTGTCTAATGAAGCACGAAAGCTGTTGCTCTATCCTATGCACTGTCACTCTCTGTGCCAGCAACACAGCCAAAAGATTTTAGCTCTAAAATTTACAGACTGTGTTATAACCTATCAGCACCTCTAAAATAAAAATCCAGCATAAGAAATATGCTGGATTGTACCCTTCAAGTAATTTCCAGAGGAAGTCATGCTGTCAGCGAGGTGGAGAAAATGGAGGAATTCCTGTTTACTGTTAGACTTGAAAACTTACTTGGGAGTGAACTTCCAATTAAAAGCTAGCACCTGAGATAACACACAAACTGGTGTGGTATCAGCAAGATATGTTTATATAGAAGACCAAACCCAATTTTTTTGATGAAGAATCATTGCAGAAGTTGAGCAGCAACTAATGTGAGAGGAATGGAACATGCAGGAAAACATTGCTCAATGCTTGTTTAGAGTAGGAAGTGATACCACAGAAGAGACACATTTCTGTCCTCTCAGAGGATAACATACACCCTTCTGTATGGGTATGTCACACTATTGTACCCCCAAATGTCACTGTCATGGCTCAAACTGCTATACAGATAGCTATACTGAGCTGCCAGGAATGTGAGATTTCAGCTTACAAAAGCTATAAGCCGTCATTTTATTTGAGGACAGGCTTGATTTTGTGATGTTCTACGTTTCAGACATGCTATATTACTCTTACAGGTCCCCTGTCTTTCCAGTTAAGTCATGAGCTGTTAGCTGGACATTGGTCACTAAGAAGTACCTTGGACTTGCAACTCAAGCCTGACTGTATATAAATGTAGGCAAAGGGTCACTACAGTTTCCAAGTGTGAGACTCAAATAACGTTGGTAAAGCTGGGCCTGCCACTGCAAGAAGAACATCCTGTGCCGCATGCAGGAGCGGCTTCCACATGCTCTAGCCAGGGCTGAGCACAGCTCTGTCCTACTGTCAAAGTGATCACTGCAGAAGGGGATGTAGACACACTGTGGTTCTTCTCATGAAGAACTCCCACCCCCCAAAAAAAGCCAGATTCCTACCCAGTGTTGGGAGAGGTGAAGACACCTGCTCAGACCGTCAACACACCTCTCACAAACAAGAGCAGCAAGACCCTCTGAACAGAAGTAAGCTTATTACAGAGCTGTAACACACAGAAAGCAGATCTGAATTCTGGTTATTCATGAATGACCGATTCATACTGATAGCACGTCTTTGCCAAACCCACCCAACAGGCTCGGTCTGAACCCTCCAACTCTGCCAGGTTCTCACGACATACGTGATCTTTGCTAACTAAACTCCACCCTCTGCTCTTTCATCTTGACAAGTGACTAGGTTGTCCAGGACACTCCAGGCTGATAAGAAAACTTTTTTATTACTGCTGATTGTATCAATACAAGCATCACTTCAGCAGCTGGCTCCACATAACACAGAAAGGACTTGGGGAAAAAAAATCCACAACAAAAACATACCAATAAAAAACAGGGCCATTGATAGGTGAACCACCTGGAGAAGTATATGATTTGCCAGCTATTGGCCTGATTCACTCTGTTCATGCAGCAACCCTTTTTGTCTAGCCTCTCCTGACAGACATCTTCAGGGCAGGGACTGCATCCACATTTTTGTACCTAGAGTCTTCCAATTCTAAATGAAACAGAGATCGTTAAAGCTTGTCGAAGAAAGAATGCCTGCAAAGAAAGCACTGGTTTGCAAAGAATCTTCAATTTTTTCCTGTAAAAAAGAGCGCAGTATTTTTCATATTTATATAAATACATTTCTTTGGTCCACTGCTGTCTAGAAGACAGATGCTATATCAAACATTTCATAATTTCCATATCTAGGCAGAACAGGCCTAAAGACAATCTGGATTTAATTCAAAAAAGCAACTTAGAATCACCAATAAAGTTCAGTCGAGACAAAGACAAAGCAAGGCCCACCTCAGTTTTCCATTCCACTTTGGCCATAGAGAGACTTTCAGTGTGAAAGCTTTTCTCCACTTCCACCAGCACGAGCAGAAAAGCAGTATGGAAATAACACTTGAGAAGCAGTAGGAAAGAAATATCTGTACCGTTAAGTTCTGAAGAAGGGCTGGAAACGGATATGTGAGTTACAAGGACCACATCTAACCTGTTGGCAGTTTTGCTGGAAGGACAGATTCTATCCATGAGCAATTCCAAGCATGCATCACCATGCCTCATGCTATAAGTTTGGTTTCACACCTGCTGTACCCAAGCTTGAATCTGGGCAGGCTTCTTGTCCATTCTTCCATCCAACTTTTGTGGCTATGGATTAGCCACAATCAATCCCTGACCATCTTCTCAGGCTGCAATAGGCCATGGCATGTGACAGCATGACCCTATCTTGATCTCAGGATTGCTACAGCAAGCCAAACTCACTGCTGTATATCTTTCTCCAGTTAGGATAGTGGGTTTTGTTGCCAGGTAAAAGAGCTTCCTTCTTGACAGCCTCTGAACAATTGGGAGGAAGTCACCGCTAGTTCCTACAAGTCACTGACTATGGCTTTTAGCCTCTGCCTGTGGGAGTTTAAAGGTTTGGGATTCACCGAATTCACAAAATAGCAGTAATGCTGCCAGCAGTTCCACAGACCAGTATTAACAAAATTACTTTCACCATAACCTTTTCTCAACGATGGGCTATCAAATGAATTACCTGGTTCTTTTCAGTTCTAACTAGACATGGAGAAGGTGCCAGGCCAAGGCAATTCAACCAGCCCTCTCCCAAAATTACTACCATGAAGCCCACATTTCACTGTCCTCCTGCTCCCTTCCTAAGGTGTTCCTGGGATGACAAAAAAAATTCATATAAAAATTCTGAGAGTACAGGATTATTTCATGCAGTTTATGCACAAGTTTATAGTGGAATGCTACCAATTCAGGACCAACAAGTTACAGCGCAAATTGAAGACACTGGTCCTTAGAGGTAAATATTCCTTATGTTGTCCTAGCTCAAAAGCCTGATCCTAACCTGCTCCAAGTCTGATTTTGGAGACACTGGTTTGGAAAGGATTCTTTTCAAGTCAAAAGAGGCCTGTTACATAAAGTCAAATACGTATGATAGCTCTATATCAACTATTTCTGTATGTATGCCTTTACAGTAATCAGCGATCTTATGGATGTTATCACCAGACTGTAGAGATACCACCTCTAAAAGAGGTACTGAGAAAACGAGGGAGGAAATAGAGTCATGATATAGCTTTCGAGATAAGGGACTTCAGAAGAAACACTTGAAAGACCATTAACCAAAATTCCAATGCTAGTGAGCTAGTAATTGGCTGTCCATCCTTGCATTAGAATAAATCTTTGAAACTTCTCTACCAATCCCTGAGGAGCTCCAGATCAGAAGGACAGTGAAGAACCTCTGCCCTCCTCAAGCTTCTCCTGGGAAGAGAAATGTATGTGTATATACACACATGCTGGGCCACAGATAATGCAAAGCTCTGCAGAGTACTCCCTGAAGCTAGGCCATGTGGCTAACATCAGAGAGACAGTGAACTCCATATGAATATATCTGCATAGAAAAAGGCCTTTAAGTAAGATTGCTGATTGCATGAAATGCACTGTTCCTACTATTACTGGCCAGCAACTTGCTCCGAAAAGATGACTGCTGTCTGTACACATTTTAGCGTGAAAGGGAAGCCGTCCAGGGGATTTACCACTCATGGATGTAACTTGCAAGTACCACTCATGGATGTAACTTGCAAGTACCCAAATACAGATTCTACTCTAAATGTATGAGGCCCTCCCTGTCCAATCTGCAGAGAACTGGCAGCAAGTTACTTCAGTATGAGCAGCCGGACATGGAGAGGGGATAGTGCCAATTTGACAGTCTGATCAAATTTTGAAGAGGCACCTCTTGAAGAAAGGAAAGGTTTGAATCTAACATCAAGTGAGGTCTGGAGTAAGAGCAGATAAAAGACAGGATTGTTTGTCCTAGGAGGTTCTGACAGGAGCTTAAAGCAATGCTTATGTTCTGGCCAGTGTCACAGAGGCTAGCAGAGCCATGGTGATGTGCCAGCAGATGAAAGCAGTGTTAAGTGCTACTGTGGAAGGAGCAGAAAGCATCTGAGTATCTGATGATCTCACTAAAGTAGTGGTTATTTAAGCAAAAGAAAAGTCTTCCAGAAAAACAAAAAGCAAGAACAGCTTGTTCTTCAGACTGTCAAGCTTATAGATATCCATGCAAAGAATCTGGATTTCACAGAAGAGGCATACAAGGCAGTAATCAGTGTACACACAGAGTGCCAAAGGCTGTCACGGACACAGATTTTTCTCTGTAAAGCAGTACAAAAGGTAAAAAAAAAGAATCAGAATGAGCAGAAAAGGAGGAGGTAGGTGGAAATAAAAAAAAAGGCTGGGGGCATATGTCAGTGCTGAGCCGTGACTGTATTACAAGGAATAGTGACTACCAAAAAGAAGCACTAGGAATATTTAGAAGAGTCAAAGTCTTTATAGTCCTAGAAGGCTGGCCACAGGGGAAGAAGATAAGAAAACAAGACAGTCAGGCTTCAGATCATGAGGTAGAAAGAGCACTGTGGCCAGCACTGAGGAAAGCTACAATTCCTTATTTGGGAGAGGAAGGAACTGCAACTATTGCTAAAGACTGAGAAGACCTCTGTAAATAGACCTAAGTAAGTTTCCTCAGTCATCTCACTTCAGTCTGAGATATGCTTTCCTAAATGCAGATTACAGGAATTACAATCACAATTCACACCATCTACACACAAATTGCTAATTTGTTTCTTCCTCTTTCCACCTTGGAGAGTATCCAGGCAGAAAACCCTATTCCAACCTGACACCAAAACCTCTTTTCTCCCCTGAAGAAAGCTTTAGCTTTTTTCTTCAAATGATACATTAAGGACTCTAGTTTGTAAGGCATCCATTTTCTGTGACTAGATTTACAGGGCCACATCAGCCGCGATACATCATCACTCCACTGAAATCACAGAGCTGCAGCTGGATCTGCTTCATGAGATTCATAGTTTAAACCTCAGTCTGATCCACTGTCAAGTTGCAGAAAAAAAATTATCTGCCTTTGAGATTTCCATCAGGATATTGAATCCTGGCTTTTGTTTTTGGTCAAGTCTTCAAGGTTTCTGCCCAGTCTTTTGTGATCCTCTTCCTCCTTTGTCTCTCAGCGTGCAGAGTTGCAGGCCTTTCACTAAGCCAGATTTGAAGTAGAACACTTGGATTCATCATGAAACACTACCCATCAGGGTCAGTTTGGGCCCATTAACTCACATAATGCAGTGGAACTCCACAACATCATGAAGTTCATTGAACTTCACAATCTCTTCTACCTCTCAGGAGACATCAGTACAGACAGTTACTTCCATGCAGCAGTTATTTAAAGTGCTGCACTGCACTTGATTCCCCAGATTCCCCACTCCATGAAGATGGGTTGCTTGAAGTACCAAGGATGGCCTAAAATGCTTCTTGCTTGAGACACCTTTCAGTGAAGTACTTCATGGCATCACAATGCTGCTGCTTCTAGCTGATCTGGAAGCCTTCAAAGGTACCCCCACCTGAACTCTTCAGTATTTGGCACCAACCACCCCTTGAAACCTTGCCATGTTGTACCCTTTTTACCATTTGCAGAAGCAAATGCTGAGATATCCTTCCTGAACAATCCCCAGCATCAGCTATGCAGCAGTCCCCACAATGAAGATTTACTCCTGGCAGCATGCAGACAGGTGGATCACATGGCCCAAAGTTTGCATACATGTTCAAGGAACAGTACTTTGTAAGTTCTTTAGCCTACAGGGATAGATCTACCACATGTCTGGGTGACTTCTCTATGAAAGCTAAGAATAACCTAGAAGTGGGCAGGAGGTACACCATCCCACTTCGGTGCTGCTGAAAGACAAGAGCATTGCTTAGAATCAGGACAAGACATGGCATCTCCAACTCAACAATACATCATGCAAAATAAACTCTGATCCTACCCTAAGGCCATTTCATGCCTATTCCCCATGCTTCTCCTTTCAGCCACATAAGTCACTGAGTTATACTGCTTCACTTCTACAACAGAGCACTAAAAAAAGGTACTGAAGGCAGAGGAGGTTGGGCCAGCAGTTGTGCTGCACCCAGCAGAGAATTTTTACACCCTAAGAAGAAAAGATTTTTCTCTGTGGTCTTAAAGTCTGCACAGTAGTGTTAGGTGTTGGGAGGTGGGATAAAGGTGGTGGGGGTGGTAGTAAAAGATGATCTCACACAGCTATCAAGAAAAACAGGAGAGAGGGAGAGGAAAGAAAGCACACCTGACAGACATGTTAAGAAATGTCTGAACAAGAACAGGGCCAGCCCAAAACCACACTGAAGTTCCTTAGGAGCAGTGGAAGTAAAAGTAGTTCTGCAACTAAAGGCTTATCATCACTTATGTGCATGTGCTTTACTGAACTCCCAAATAAAGTTATTTAAAAGACAGGAATTGAAGGATGACTGAAGGCTCTCAACGGACAGGAAGAAGAGAGCAGATAAGGGCAGAAGGACCAGCATAGAAAGAGATGCTAACACTATGATCAGAAAAAGCCAAGACATACAAAATAACAATATGCCACAACATTGCCTGGAATGATTCTTGTCTCCCTTTCCTTTTAATAACCAGGGCCACATTAATGTAAGTGGGAATATGAAGGGAGTCAGCAGACTCCTCCAAAACACCCTTCCTTCTTCAGGAGTGGTGACTGCAACCTATGCAACAAGCAGCTGGTGAAGAAAGAAAGCACTGAGGCTTCAGTTGACTTCCAAGTCATGCAACTAAGTCAAAAGAGAGTAATCCACAGAACAATTCTGTGAAAAAAAGAGTATGAGAATTCCAGGCTGAACTATCACCATTAGTTTACTATGCACATTTCACTTTGTCTACAACTCTAGGAATCCAGAAGAGGTGGTCAACTTACTTCCCAGGGGAGAAAGCAAGCCAGCTAACACTAGGTTACAGACTTAATCATATATATAAAAAAAAGACACCGCCTTGTGAAAACAGATTCCAGCCTAAGCTTGTTTAGATAATTAAGACAAAGTATCTTCCACCCTACTTTTGCTATAAAGGTATTCCAGTACAACTATACTGAACACTTAGCCTCAAAACATGCCCATTCAAGTCTGGATACTGGATTCAACCCACTTAAAAATTCTTCTGCATAATTTGAAAAACTGAGCATGCACTTCATTAACAGCTGGTTGATTAGCATTAATCAGCCATTTCAGTCATCTGCCACTGTCCTTGTATCCAGGGGCTGAAAGTATTCACTGTAAGAGTCACTCAATTTGTAAAACTTTGCCACATGATAAATGTAGTTGTGACTTAAGATTCTTAACCTAAGTTAATGCCACCAGACTTACCCACCTCCTGCAGTTAGTGTCTGCTCAAGCCCATCCATGTTATTCCACAAGTACATACTCCAACTGTTCTCTGGCAGACCTGTTCTATCTTTACTACAGCAGGATTTCCCATGTGTTGCAATTCCAACACTATGGCACAGAAGAACATATCTTTAAAGATGTAGCTGTAACTGTATGTCAGAAATCAGTGCTGGAGGAAGTTAAAAAAGTAGACAAGCTGCTAAACTGATTTAGTGCTTGCTATAGTTCGCCCCTGTTCTAACAACTCTACAGAAAAGCACAGCACACCCAGTAGCAGCACAAGCCTCTCTCATACAGCTCCTTCTCAACTCAGAGGCAGCAGCACTTAGCAACACAGAATTTTAGTATAGAATATTAGTAAGCTTTCAGGTTTGGAAAGAATTTCACTGAGCTCATGTGTTTCTATCTTTCAGTCTCTGGATCAGAACACCGTGAAGAACAGTTGATTTCAAGACATCTGCTGCAAGGGCCTGGGCTACAAGGAGATGCATTTCAGCTGTTCCATTACTTTACCTACAATGAAGTCAGGAGTTTACAGGAACAGAGTAAGAATGGGCATGTTTGTTTTGAGAAGCTGGGGCTTGAAAACATGAGTGGAGTGCAATGGCAATTAAAAAGAGAGTACAGTTCTTTGATTTTTACCAGAAACTTACTGAGGAAACATTAATGTTTTCTGGCTAAATTTGAAACATCACCCTGGCATCTTTCTCTCCCCTCAGCTCTCCTGATATTTCTTGGCACATCAGGCCTCATCACAAAAGAGTACAACAAATTTCCTGAGCAGTTTTAAGCACATCAAATCAACATTACCACCCCTCACCCAGTTTGCCCTCCCACACCCCATGTAAAGTTATTAATTGTATAAGCATCACCTGCTGAAAAAGCTGGGCTCACACAACTGGTATGTTTTCATAGGATAGTGAGACACCTCCAGTCACTCACTTTCCTGAGGATCCCCAGCAAGGATGGTCTGCTGAGACTCCAGGCGTGAGAAGAAAAAAAGGGAAAAAACCCCAAACTCAAGTCACAGCTTCACATCAGCAGGACTCTGTTTCTTCTGCTGCAGGTAGTGGGGAGAAGACATTTCACAACATCTACCACTGGCCTTGTCCAGACTCCAACAACTGCAGATTTCTAGTCAGAACAGATACTTTGCTAAAGTTTCTCTCAAGAAGCCCCTTACTTCACAGAAGTAAATTCAGCTGTCTCATACAGCCACGGTCCAGTGAGATCACTGCAACGGTCAGCATGCATCTTGCCAGCGTAGACATATTTGTAAAGAAATTAAAGCATCTTGAGAAATCCACTGCATGGCCACCTACACATCTGTGGAAGTCACAGCTTGGCTGAATATGCTGAGAACTACGTAATGCTGGCAAGCAGAAACAGTGGCCAAAAAACAGCAAACCAAAGTGTCATTAATGTCTGAAGGAAACCAGTGGTTAACACCTGCAGCTCTAAGTCAGACCTGCAAGTGAGCAAGGTTCCAGTGAACAGCTTTTCAAAGCCACATAAAGGATTTAACCAAGTCCTAGGGCAAGGATAGGAAAACCATTCATTTTAGACTTTTCAAGCACCAAACACTGCTCATTTCTATTCCACCATGAGATAGCACAGACATTTTCAGTGAAGCCCAAAATAAAATAAAACCCCAAGATTTCTCCCTTTCTCACACATAGCAGGACAGGGTAATGTTGCTTTCCTGGTTTAGTAGAGGCAGCTGCTGAAGAAAGGCAGAGGGCTGTCCAGAGCAGAAGAAACAATATTGCCAAAAATCAGCAACACAAACATCAGAACAGATTCATCATCTCATCCCCTGCCTGCTGGCAAAGCAGCTCCCCCTCTGCCAAGGCACAGGGGAAAGTGAGCCATCATAGAAGTAACTGAAATAGAGGTGAACACTGGGGACAGATTTCCTCAAAGAGTCTCACTAGCACAGCGACTACAGCCTGATCTCCTCCCTCTTTACTACAAAAACATAACAACATACTCTTTATTAAACTCCACTTGCAAGTGATTTCAGAGAGGGGCACACTTAATAACAGAACATGACTGGAAGGGCTAAACCTGATTTTAAAAGTCAATAAAGCATATGTTTTCATTTAAGAAACAAAACTTAGTCATGGTTTTAATAAAAATCCAACCCTTATTTGTTTTGGAGAAGGGAAGTCAGTGTGCTGCTCCCCACACCTCCCCAGTTTTGAATCCATCTCATTGATCCTGGTAACAGCAAACAAAATTCAGGTCATCCTTAGGAGAGGTTTGCTCTTAAAGAGAGTGGGAAACCTGGGCACGTGCTGTGTGGAGAGGGGAAGAACACTTGGAGATTCTTGCATTGCTTCAAAGCAACCTAACTTTTTAATTTTAGACCAGAAGCAGCACAGCAAGATA
The DNA here is from genome assembly GCA_026546715.1 of Gallinago undulata. Taxonomy (NCBI): domain Eukaryota; kingdom Metazoa; phylum Chordata; class Aves; order Charadriiformes; family Scolopacidae; genus Gallinago; species Gallinago undulata. The sequence continues at coordinate 91,780,281 of JAOTQQ010000012.1, forward strand.
GGGATTTTTGTTTTTAAAGGGCAATTAGAGCCTTCCTCCTCTATTTGTTCTTTCTTTAGAAGAAATGTTTCTATTGTCTTGACATTTTGGAAAGGAAAAGCCCCACTGTGATTGTTTTATGGCAGTTATGAAATGCAGCAACCGCACAATATGCAGCCCTAGGTTTGTGTTTTTGGTTTTCTTTTAGGTGCCCAACCCAGGCTGTGCAGGCATGAAATCATTTGCCTGACAGCTCAGCTGCTGGTCACTTATCTAAGAAGAAAATCACTGATGACTGCAAACCAAGATAAACAGCTCAATATGCACAATGGAAGAACTTTGAAAAACAATTTGCTCTTTTAAAGAGAGCCCACACATTAGTGACCCATTGCTTTTCCACCTTAGTCACTGCCTCTACCATATATGTATCTTGGTATCAGCCTATTCAAGCTCATTTTACTCCTATGAAGGATATAAAAATATTTGGTTTATGAAGCACACACAAAGAACAAGTTACCCTGGAAAGCATACTGCCAGATTTATAGTCTAAAAGCACCAGGACAAACAACCACTACCTACTTTACTGAAATGGCACCTGAAGACCCATCTTAAAAATCCTTTAACCTCTTATCTTGAGAAAATTTGCCAGTACCAAAAGAATCGCAGTCATTTTGCTTGCTAGCTAGGGTCAAGAGTTCTACACCACATTGCTGTATGATTCTATCAGGCATGAGAAATGCAGAACTCCTCACATGTGCCAGCAGCCACCCCACAACACTTGCAGTGAAAACTGGTATATACTAAGTGACCGAACAAGGAAGATTAATTTTCTAACCATAAGCAGCTCCCTGGGGACACCTCTGATGCCTGAAAATCTTGCTGCTCATGAGGTTCTTGGTTTTTAGGCAGCAAGACTGCAGCTTTATTTCAGAGTTTGAACAAGGAAATTTTGGGCAGCCCCATCAAGGCACACCAGGACAGAAGCCCACCACATTTTCAAAGGCAAGGTCCTTATCTATCCCATAGAGGAGTCACTGAAAAAACCCCAGAGAATCTCCAGGATTTTAGCCTCAGTTTTGGAAAAAAAAAAAAGAGGCTAAGTATTTGGTTCCAGATTTCCCACAGTGATTAACATGGTTAATAAAAGTTGCCCAGTAAGATGCAAGAGCTGTACTTATCCAATCGATTTCACACCATGACACTGACAGCTCTTACTAATCCTTCCATTCAGCCTGCTGAAACATGATTTTGCACCCAAGGCCACATGCAAAAGCATCTGGCTCAGAAGCAGAAAAAGAGATGCTGTTGAGCAGGATGAGCTCCACACCTTTCCTTTCTATCACCATAAATGAACACAAACAACATTTGATGCCAGATCCCACAGGCCCAGGATAGAGGCGACAGGCAGGAAATGCGTCTGTTCCTGCTAGGGGTAGAAGCTTACACTATAAATTACGTACAGCCCAGTAGCAGGTGGCCACAAGCTTGTAATGCAAAGCAGCCTTGATTTCAGATTGAATTAATCCTAAACCCAGAGATTCATAGTAAGCAGAAGAGACCTCAACAATATACTAAGTAGAAGAGACTAAGCAGTCAAGAGTCTGCTGTGAATTCCTTATACCTTATGACCACTGACTTCAATACAAAAATCATGGAGGTGAACAGCAGCTTCCAACATGGGTGAACTCCAGCAAAGAGCATTTTAAGAAGTTAATAGAACTGGGCTGGACAACAGAAAGTCAAAACCTAAGCAGGCACTCTAGCCCTTTCCTGCTAAAATATGCCATGTTTAAATGGAATCAAGTTTTTATACCTTGATCCAGGAGGATTTCCTTTTCTAGGACAGAGTAGCATACTATTTCCTTCCCTCAAAGGCAGCAAAACTAGGTCTTCTGAACTTAACCTGCTACAGCAATGTTGGCATTGAGTTCTAATCAAAAGACAAGGGAGAAATTAAAAAAAAAACAAAACACCATATATAATAGTTCATTCAGAGACTACCTTTATCCTAAGACTCAGGAAATGGATGGCAGTAGTTTTATTATAACTAGAGGGGGAGCATTTTTCTTTAATAATCTCCACAACTGAAGTTACTCAGGTGTGTCTCCAGCAGACCTAGTCCCAGACACACTGCATAGTCAAAAGATGAAGTCATCATCAGTGCAAAAACCAGTCTAGCCATGAAAGACAGAGGCTTTTCTCCCACTCAGCTCCTTCACAGCAAACATCTGACATACCTGAACAGAGCAGAGCATGGTCAACCACCACTGCAAGCGGAAAACTCCAAGAGGCAAGATAAAGAGCACAAGTAAGAGCCCTGCAAAATACTGAGTCGCTGAGCCCTCAGCATGCAACTGCATCAAATTAGCAGCACCCCAAGGGTTTAAGTAACACTGACACACATCCACCTCCAAGCTTCAAAACAGGATGACTAGCAAGCCTTTAACACAATTGCTTTCTCTTATGTCACAAGTGCATCCCAGCCACAGAGACACACAGCAATTAATGGCTGGTTAATAGTCAGAATTTCTTCCTGAGCTGGCCAAAGCCAAACATACAGCATGATGAGCTTACGTGAGGCATATGCCATTTAGGGCCCAGCATCCTTAATTCAGATTACGTTTTATTTATTGTCTGTTCACATCAGTCAGTAATGCTTCCTCCTCTCTCATCTTGGAGAATCTCAAAGGTTGTGGGGGGGAGAGGGAGGGGAAGCAATATGCTCTTCTTTCTTCCATTCTCCTAAAAATCCCAACTTGCAGCAGATCATAGTCCAAGGACAACAGCATTGTACAAGTTTTCTTCCCTTTTCCAACCTGCCAGTCATTTGTTACATGAAGCAAACAGTAGACTTGGACTTCAGAGGGTCAGAGTAACATATCTATTTAGATCAAGCACATCTGAAAACAAAGTCATCCAGACACATGGAGGGCAAAGGGTGAGGAGATATGTCTCCAAGAAGACAGCAGACTGCACCATGGGTTCTCCAGCATGTATCTAAACTATGTTGTTTTAGAACAAAAACTACCAGTGGGATTTAAGAGACAGCAGAGAAGCTGACTTGTTTTTTGCTCAACACACTCACACAGTTAAGAAATTTCCTCAGCCAGACCCTAGCTGCTGGCAAATTGTAACACACACAGGACACACAGCACCAATTCCTCCTGTGCTTTGCCAACATAAAATAAGCAGTGCCCAATCAAGAAAGCTAGACTGGACCCACTAGAAGTGAAGTACTTTCTCAGGCTACTCTTTCTTATCTCGCTGTAGAGAAAAGCACGTCTCTTCCCCCATGTTATTTTTTATTTTCTCTTATTCACTTTCCTAAGCCTTTGAATCAAAACACCCTAAGGCTGCAATAAAAGCATATGCTTTTGGTGAAAGGTACACATACATTTCTGAACAGCTCTGTAGAAATACACAGCAGCTGAAGAAAACTCCTACCAAATACCACTTGTAAAGGATCTTGATATGCAGGGGCTAGGAAAGCACCTCAAGAGACCGTTTTGTGCAATTTGTGCAGTGAGACAAGTCATTTATCTCCTAGGAAGGGAAAGCCAGCAAGATGATGCGAGTAGGGCTTCTGCCAAGCTTCAATGACAGTGTGAAAGGCAGTTATAAAAAATAACAATAAAAAAAATCCATATCCACTGGAACAGAGCATAAAAGCTTGCCACATATCTCCACTGTCATGTCTGCACATAGGGTATACAACCACAGAAGCACGAGATTCACCTTTCCAGCCTTCTACCTGGGCAGTCTGTCCTGCTATACCACCACACTAAAGCTAGCTCTGCATGACCAAGTACTTTGTCCCTCTTGAAGCCATCTACAAGACAACCCTATAGAAGGTCCCAACGTCCAGACTACAGGTTTATAACACTTTTACTTCAGACCAGGTCTCCTGCGGCAGAACAAACACCCATCGCAGCAGGTGAGCCAGGCGGCCCTTTGGGAATGCAGTCTCTGGTAGGTAGAGGGAACCCAACTTGCATACTCTGACACTGCTCTGCAACACCAGCCAGCACACAGGGCAGGGAGGGGGGAAACCAGGTTTACTTCTGAAGTGCTCTCCTGATCCAAATCAAAACATGAAAAGCAGACACAGCTATCTTCCAATGCCTTTAGCCCACAGCAGTATCAGACTCATTTTCTCCTCTCACTTAATTCATTTAATTTGGGTAAAAGCAGAAATATGCTCAGCCTTTTCAGCTTTTCACTGCTCACCCTTGGACTTTCTTTCCCGAGATGTTGGTCTAACAGCCAAAGAAGGACATAGCATATTAAACAGAGGCTCTCTCTGGGCCAAATTGCTTCTCAAGTGCCAGTGTGCTAGTTTTATTAATACATCCTGCTACATTTGTCATTGTGGTATGTTTTTCTGAGGTGTTCTTTAGTTTGCCATTGATCATGCTGGATGAAACTACTGACTAAGAACAGTTTTTACAGCTACTTTTGAAGTTGCCTCCCTCATTTGCAGCATGGCTTATCAAGTGGCTCAAGCCTGGGAGTGGTAAAGGAGAAGGAAAACACTGCAGAGGTGTCCATCACCAGGAAGCAGCAGCCAAGGCAAGAACACTGGCACAGAGGGCCCAACAAGGCTACTTACTGGTAGACCGGGAGAGGTGACAGCTGCCCAGCCAATCTGCTAACTTAGAGCTCCCCAGTTGAGGAACCTTACCCCCAAAATGGGACATACCACCAGCTTTCAGGATATTGCTATGCAGAGCCATATGACAAGAGAAGTCAGATGCTTGCTAGACTGCAGGGTCTGAAAGCACAATTTGGCCTTTTATAATGAACTATTTTAAAAAGAGTTTATAACTTGTGGGAAGCTTTGGCAGAGAATGTAAATTCCTCCCCCCCATATGCCTTTAAGAGCTTCAAGCAATAGCTAAAACATTCCCAAGACTTTTGGTTGCTGTCTCAGCTTAATAGAGGGCCATATACTCTTTCCCCTTCCACATGCATATCCTTCCCAGTTTTCCAAAGATCCACCTTTGTCAGCATGAAGACAGGCATGGATTATATGGAGGGAACAGGCTGCACAAACAACAAAGCAGATCTGCAGCAACTTCTCACTGGATGGAAGAGCACTTGGGAAAGGGGAGAGAAGCACAAGGGATGCAGTGTGCTTTTCTCCAGATTTAAGCTACTGAGTGGGAGTGGTTTTGTTCCTTTCAAGGGAAGAAAAAATAAATTCTTATTAGCATGCATACTATAATTCAAAGTTTTATTAGCCTCAGTGCAACTGAGATATGAAAGATATTGCCAAGCAAAGAACTGCTGTGCTGTAGAAAACTGTGTAAGAGAAAAAACTTCAGCAAGTCAGTTTTTGTTCTCTTTAGAAGTAGTTTTACCTCAACACACTGACATTTCGTTTCCTCCCTCTGTGACCCCAGTCACTGATTCTCTCAAGGCTGATGGCCTTGATACTTGCCTGTATCATTCTCCCCAGCTGGTTCAGGAAGCTATCACCAGGGTAACTTGGTGCATGTAAAAGGGGATTGAAATCAAGCTAGGAAAACAGTTTGAGTAACAAAGCGAGACCTCCACGCTTTCAGAAGGGTTTGCTTCTCTGCCCTCTAACAGCAGCTTCCTCCAGTGCCGCTCCTCACAGAGCCACTCAGTTTTCAATGAGGCCACCTTTCCTTTTAGTCCCCATGTTTAATGAGTCATCATCGAAGGACTGAGGTTAGCCTCTGGAAACCACTGATTTTCTTACTTCCTATAATGCTTGGCGATAGAGCCCATACAAAGTTTTGAAGAAAAATCTGACCCCAGAGAGCATGCATTTGTTGGCTGTCACCTACCGACCCTTTTTGGTGCACAGACACCTGTACTAACACTGCTAAAGAACTGTTCACACCACATATGCTATGAAAAAAAAATGAGGTGCAGTAGAGCAAATATCTCTTTATAGTATAGTGAATATCTGCTGCTAGTCACACATTGTAATTCCCCTCCTCTACTTCCTCCCCAAAAGAGAGCATAATACAGGGAAAAAAAATTAAATGTATGTAGTTCTGTTAGTTTACCCCTGGAGCGCCAAGGCCAAGGACACTACTCTCCTATCCACAGCAAATGGCTGCTCCCCCAACCTGCTCCGGACACTGGGCATAGGAATCCTAGTTTGGCACCACACTCACCTAACTATGTGGCTTCTGGAGCAAAAACAGTTCATGTCCTGCCAAGAGAGCACAGAAGCAGCCAAAATACAACTACCCTGTACCACTGTCTGTGCAACTAAGCCCTTAAATACTCCTTCTGCTGTTAAAGTTTTTTTCCTTGGTAACTATGAAAACTAGATGACTTGCAGAAGCACCTCAGGATTTGATCACAGACCCTAGAAGCAAGGGCTTTGCAAATAAAATACACAGCACTGCCAGAGCTAAATAAAGCAGCTGAAGTTTAGGTAACTACAAGTATGTTAACCATAACATTTTCTCAGGCATCACTGTTTTGTTCTTTGAAGCTATAAGCAAGAGAGTGCAACACAGTGCTTTCTCCTCAGCCTGAATGATTTATCCTCTGCTACTTTCATTTTCTACTTCTTGAGTTTTTCCTTGAAAAGTCTCCACCCCCAACACCGCATTCTCATCTATCCACCCCCAAGCACTTGGACTAAATTAAGCCAAAAATCAAAGCCAACTGATTATTTATTAAACAAACAGGATACATTTTGTCTTTGGTAGAATTAAGCCCTCCCAATAGCTGTAAACTTTAAACTTTACTTGGGGGGGAGGGAAGGAAGGAAGCTGTGTTTCACTTTAGGAGAGCACACTGAGAAGTCGTTATTTTACTTAAAAGCCATCTGCCTATAAAATGAAACTGTACACGCAGATAAGACCTAACAAGCTATAAAAAAGCACCAATAGCAACACTCATTTCAGCGATAATAGCTGGCTTTGATCACGTTTCTTTAGACTACTCTCCCCTTCAAACCATTTTCAACTCTCTCAACTCCTGTCAAGCCTATCTCCCACATCTACCAATTAAAGGAATAGGCAGAAATTGGAATTAACAGGGGTGCAGGGAGGGAGCTAGCACACTTTGTTTCTGTATCAAAAGCTTCATCAGGATGCAGCGAGATCCCTAACAAACAGGGGCCAGCAACACATGCAAATGAAAAAAAGCCACAGTTATGTACATTAAAAGGTATTCCTAAATTTTTCCAGAGAAATTCTGAATACTTTGTTTCCTATGAGAAAATGAGTATTTGACTAGAGATGTCCTGATCAGGAAACAGACATATCAGGTATTTCTAGAATGCTAATAGATGTACCGAACAGAGCAGGGATTATCTGCCGCCTGCCTCAGCTGACACCAAGGACTCCCAGCACCTGAACTCCCTCCTGATTTTATTCAAGTCACAGTTTGCAGAAGGATGTTTTGCATGAAAACAAAACAATACATAGTCAGTTCCCAAATGGATAGAGCTACATGTGGAGCTACAGGAAGACAGAGCTTAGAAGCCACTTGCATCAGGGATTGTTTTCTTCTGGTTGGGGAAAAAAAAAAAAAGAGAAAACACATCCAAGACAAGAATGTGCAATAAAATCAGATTAAGGAACGTTAGACACTCCTGGCTTCCCCTCAAAACAGAAGTCAAAGACTTCCCACTATTCATTCACAAGATGTCTAAACAGTGAGTCTTGCTGAAAGGAGGAGAAAAAAAAAAAAGGGAGAAAAATGAAAGGAGGCAAAGAAGGTTGCTCTTCTCAACCTACTAATAAACTCCCAAAAGTGCTTTTCTTTTGTCCGTGTGCTAAAAGCCAAAGCAATCCCTGCAGCATCAGCAGGCGCTGTGGGCAGAGCTGGGTTACAGCCAGCCAAGAGTGCAAATACAGTATTAAATGCATTCATACTTTCCCACTGAGACAAAGCCTGTAAAGCCTAACCACTGCTCCATCCTCTGTGCTGCCTCTTCCCAGTTAAGCCTCCTGATACTGCTTCTAAACAAAAATGTCCCTGACTGCTTCCATCCATGTTTACACAAGAAGAGGCTGAGGGTCATTGGCTGGAACAGCTGAGAAGAGCAGGCACATTGCTAGAAACGTGTCCACTCTTCTTCAGATTTGGCTTAGGTACTTGGTGGCTTTGCCATTGCAATTTGGCATCCACTTACACAAACACCAGTGTGGTTCTCAGAGAAAGGAGGATTGTAATTGAAACCACCAAAAATAACCATTGGCATACAACACTTACTATTTAGCACAGACCCCCTTCAGCAGTTTTCATGGTCATGATTCAGCAGACGCAGTGGCAACACTCCAAAATAAGGTCTATTTCTCCATTTTCTGCAAAAGACCACAGAGCTGCACAGAGCAGCCTAGGAGAGGACCGCCTGCCTAAGCTTAACCAATTTACCTCCACACTACATCCCAACCACAAGAGAAAATGCAGACTAATGCAGTTGCAGACGGAGAATTGTGCTAAGCCTTCACAAAGCCTCTCTCAGGGAACTCTTTCTTCACAAGCAAAATGAACCTGGGCTGCTATTCCCAGCAGCTGATGAGTCAAATAAGCAAGTGTTTCATAATAAAGTTAAGTCCAGAGTTGTTATTTAAGGAGCCAGTATCTCACCTGCCTCACAAAGATCATATAGGTACATGAGACAACACACCCAGAACGTAGCTCCTCTACCTACAGAAGTAACGTGCACTGAAGCAGCTTTTCTTTGACTGTTTTAAGTGTGTCACGCCACAAGGAACTGTTTACCCAACTTCTGCTGAGATTGTAAAGCTGGACATATATCACCTCCCAGGACTTCCACAAGCTAGTGAAGGTACAAAAAAAAAAACCAACAAAAACCTGTTGGCTTTGTTGGTTTTTTTGGTTGGTTGGTTTTGTTGGTCGTTTTTTTTTTTAAAATGAAGGAAGATAATTTAAAGTGAAAATTCTTCATCTCATAGAGGGCCTGGCTGCAGAAGTTACTGAGTGGCTATATGAAGTAACTTCTCTCTCCAGTTTTTGCCACGCAGAGCAGCAGGAACTAAATATGCCCTAGACTTCTTGTAAATATATCTCAATAAAAAAAAGTTCTAAGCCACAGTCAGTCAATATAAAATTCCCTTCCTTCCTATTAATCTTACTTACATTTCTGATACAAGGTGCCACATTTAGCATTTCCAGAGGGATGCACACAGAGGTGACCATGAGGAAGATGGCTGTGGTTGCAGACTTCCTTTTAAACACATTCTTTTGCTTTGAAAACAGAAAAGCATACTATGTATGGAGAGCAGCAGTTGTTTACCAGTTCCCAATTTATATAGCCATTGGGCAAGTGAGCTCCCACAGACATGAGCGTTGCTGTCTTGCACTGGTCATATCAGATCCTGGGAGCTGTCAGACACAGCCACCTACATATATGAGGACTCAATCTTCTAAACCAATTTGGAGGAACAACTCTGCTCCTTGGGAGTCTTTACAGGGTCTTAATTGAACCTGGCACCTCGGCTTTGAATCTCATTGCCCTCCAAAGGTCCTGGGCTGCTGTCTATTCATTGCCCCCATGGGAGGGATAGGAATCATAGTACAAATAAGCAACAGAGAACAGCAGCTGCATTGTGCTGGCACACAGAGGCAGAGAGAAAGTGACAGACACGAAACAACTTTAAAAAAAAAAACAAACAGTGTAACTCCACATTTGACATTTTTTTGTTTTGTTTTTTTTAAATCAAAGTAAACCACTCAAATGTATACATGTGTTCTGAGCAGATTATTTATCATAACTATTTTAAAGCCATTAGCTGGCAACTATTTCCCAGCTGAAGGTGCACTAGACAACACACCCAAACTCTTGGGGTTTTTTTTTCTCATTTTATCATTAAAAATAACTAAGTGGCATAGGATCTAAGTGCCCTAAAACACTTGATTTTTTCTTTCCATCAAGAAAAGCTTATCAAGTCAGTGCAAAAGCTATTCACCCAGCTCTTAGCAGGATGATAGAGTTAGGCATGACTTGCCCATCACAAAAGAAAAAAAATTGTGAATTACCTATTCAACAACCTTCATCTGCTGGGAAAGCACAATTCTGCAAGTTGCAAAAGCTCACATGTTATCACAGTAATGATTAAATTATTCAGGAGTGGCTAGTGGCAGTGACTATGCCACCACACTGGCAGACACACTACTTGTGTAACTAGTAGCTTGGTAATCAGCCTCCCACCCTCTGTTTCTGAAAGAAACACTATTTTGAACAGTGAAAAGAAAAGTTTCCCATAGAAAGACTACAATGCAAGCAAATTCAGCAAGCTGCATTTCCGTACCTCTATTCTTCTACACCTTATAGAGAACTTGTTTTATTTTACTGACATCCAGCTGCCAAGAACTGATTTGAGATTTAGACAAACATATCAAGTATAGATAAATAATACATACAACCACCCTGTTTCTTCCAAGTGCCAATATTCTCAGTGACATTGTCATAGATAGAAAGCTTGAACTACATTTGGTACTTTTCTACCCAAATTCAACAGCCAGTCTCCTTGTGATGTTCTCCCTGGTAGAGTGTCTCCAAAAGCCGTTCTAGCCAGATAGCAAGATATTAGCTCCTTAAACCTCTCAAATTGCTGTTCAGAACAACTACTGTTTCTGGACATGCATTTTCAAGCCAGCTGGCTGCATCCACTAGGTGCTATAAAGAAACAGTTATGAATAATTTTAAGACAAATAGCTTATTTTAAATACACAAACAAAAACAGTCTTGAGGCAAAAGACACAGGAAGTGAGGTTTTGGAGAAAGAGCATGTTAAGTATGTTAATTTGGAACCCAAGTCCTTCTTGGGCTCCTTTTTAAAGCCAGTGATATTTTGTCATGGGTTTGGTTTTTAGTTTTGGTTTGTTTTTTTTTTTTTTTCGGTTCTTTCCCCATCTTTCCCATATACTTTTTAATTTCCCGTGCATTCTCTCTTTCTCTACTTTTTGAATTGTACTAAAACTCTCTGTTTGTTGGCAGGTAGATTCTGGAAGCAACCTCAGTGATACAACGACTGCAACTCACAACCATTAGACCCCCCTCATGCAAGCTAACAAACTAGCCAAGTAAGCAGCTCAAAGACTTCCCCTTCAATCTTGAACTCTGCCTTGGTGCTTTGCACCAAAGCACACCGCTTCTAGTATTCATGTATTAGATAAGCTCACAAAGCCCATCCGCATGCACTGTAGCCAAGTGTCACATTCAAGAGTAGATGGATTCATTCACTGCACTGAATAACAAGCATTCCTGATTTATTTTAGGCTGTATGAAAGCCAATAACATAAGCAAATCCCATATTTTCCTTGAAACAGTAAAAACAGTAGGAGTTAGGAACCACATCTCAGCAAGACAGCAGGAACTAAGTCCGAGTAACAGACTCCACAACTGCATGGCACAGAGCTTGTAGATGCTCTACTCTGTTCGCCATTCCAGCCTGTATGAGCTGACACAGCCCCATCATGCAAGAGGGGTGTGAGGCCACGCTGGAGCCTTTGTGCACCTTACAGACACAGGACTGTAGCAAGCTGCCTTTATGAACTTTCAGACCTCAGCACAACTCCAGAAATACCTCTAGCAGTATTCTCTCTACAGTGAACCCTCCTCAGTGCAAACAGCTATCCATCAATCCTTGTTGCTGACACTGAAATGCCTTGTAGCGCCAGGTCTGTAAGGCAGGGAGACCTGGTTTGCTGGAACTACTCAGCCCAAACTAATTGGAAGTGTATCTTTCAGCAAGGGCTAGTGAGCAATCTAGCTAACCATGTCTACAATAGCAGGGAAATAATTTCCTCTTTTAATTGCTGCTAATGCACATGCAGAAGTAACAGCTTCACACTTCTCTCTCAGCTGTCCTGGGACATCCACATGGAACTGAAGTGGTCAAAGAGAGAGGCAATAACATTTCTGAAGACAGATGGAGCAAGTGACTGTTTTTCCAAGATAAGCAAAACACACCCATAAACCAGACCAACAAGACCCAAGAGCACGCTACCCACACACTGTATGACACCTATCAGTGTAGAAAGGCACCCACACCACTTTGCAACTCTATTACTTCCTTATGTTGCAATATGGCTCTGGGAATTTAGGATGCAACTGGTGAGAGGAAGGGTGTGGCACATAGGCAGCGCTTACCAGCTCAATTGGGACCAATGGAGGTACAGCAGTGAAAAAAACCCACTGAGGGAAATACTGCTGCTGTCCAGCTTTACTCCAGGCATCCATACGTAGGACAAGTTAGTTGTAGGGATGCTCTACCACTACCCTTCCTCTTGCTTTCCACCACTATGCACTTCCCAGAGCTGATGGAAATGACACGTACCCTTACTGAGGGCTTCCTCTGCTTCGATGACCAAGTTTGTTGTGGCCAGCTGTTTCCTGTGATCTGCAAACCATGAGCTGGCTCCTGCAGCCAGCTGCTTCTGGGAAGATTTCAGGGAGGGGAGATAAGCTTTGAGGTACTGCCAAACCACTTTGCCACAGCAGTACATGTTAAATTACAATGGATATCCAGTCTGCAGCTTCTCCCAGTGCTTCCCCTAACCTCTCTATCCCCTCTGGGTAACATGGCATGCCTGATATGAGCCTAAATAGCCCCCCCACCCCACCCCAGAGTGCCCTGTAGTGCTCATACAAGAGATCAGCATACAGCAATGAACAACCTCTAACATAGAACCTGTATTAAAATCCACATGTACCATACCTCTTCATTACCCCATGTCCCCTGTAAGGCGACTGGGAAATTGGTCACGTGGCAGAAGGAGGTATGGTACAGTAGCCAAATATATCAAGGAATTAAATCCTGCTTAAAGCAAAATACAGCACAGGCCAGTGCTCTTCTATAGGGCAGCCTGGGACCCTCAGGGCAGCCTGCAGAGAGCTATTCAGTTCCTCTCTTTCAGTGCAAGAAATATTAACGCAACAAACTCTACACTGTGACATGAGCTGCCAAGTAATGCTGTCACACAGCCTTTGAATTCAGTCATAAAAACAGGGAAGGGGAAATTCTTCAATATTCTCAACCAGCACCTTTGCATCCACACTGAAGTTAAAAAGTTTCCTGTTTTTCGTAGTCATGGCCCATTGCAGTCACAGATACCATGAAGAGGTCAGAAAGGCACCAGCCACACAATTAATGATATCAACTGAAACAAAAAAGAATCTGATGTGCCTCTGGGCTTGTCCTATTTACACAAGAGAGGTGTTAGCCAGATCTAGTGAAAATCATGACCAGAATTGGCATTTTCAGTCACCCTTGCAAACGTGACGATTACTAGCAAATCAGGAGCAGCACTGTCTGCAGCACGATTGTCTGTCCAGGGGAAACCCTTGGGATACAACCTCTCAGGTACAACAAGCTGATAAATGGAGGCTCCATAGGGGTAACCACATGGAAAAATGACTCTCATGAAGCAACAAAACAGATGGAAGCAACTTTTCAACCATAGCACTGTAGAATCCAAATTCGGTTTAACTCTGAAAACAAGAACCTCATATTTTGAGAGAAATAAAGGTAAAAGCCATGATGAAGAGGGCATCTGTAGCTTTGAAGACAATTCAGGCTTGAGTAGAGATCCTGTACCAGGGCTAAATGCATAAGTGCTAAGTTGGCTCCCCCTCTCTAGTATGCAGGCAGACGTTTTAGAAGTGCACAAGTGTCCAGTGCACTCTTAAGTGACTGAGGAGTAATGCAGGCACAGCAAACATTGTCACTCCTCCTGTTATTGATAATATTTGTCTCAGCTCAGAATTACTCTGAAGTATTTTTTTTTTAAATTATCTTGTTGCATACTGTATTTCAAATATATCGCTATATTTTTATTTTATCCCTCTACAAAGGATAAGGCATGTTAGAATTATGCAGCTTCAAGGAATGCAAGCTTAGGGAACTGTTTTGTCTTGTTGCTAGCTACAAAGACACTACCTCTGGACGTACTTATGGTTTCTATTATAAAGCATTCATTCAGATTCTTGCAGTTTGGGTAGAAGTCTTCCTGAAATTTTACAGTTTTCTGGTTAACACAATATGTTTTTTCCTCCCCTTTACTCACGCCTGCTGCAATTAAAACTAGACTTTAGTACGTACACTAAAGCAAAAATTTAAAGATTACATTATTTTGTAAACAAAATCACAGCACCTGCTGGATACATACTACTAAAGCTACCAAATTGCTTGGCAGAATGAAAACAAAGCAGCTATAAAGCAGGCTAATAAAGCTAACAAAGTGGTTGCCATCACAGTGTCCAACCCGAGGTCATAACTGACAGACCTCCTCTTATCACATTCCAGTGGTATTGAGGCCTTTTCAAATCCTCAGCCCGTACCTCAGCTTTAAAGGAAACAGTTGTGTTCACTTACTGCAGCTGAAGAGACAAATGCTGTTTCAGAGCTGGCCACTGCCACACCAAGACAGTGCCTTCCACCAACTCCAGTGGATTCCAGCTTCCCAACTTCCACAGACACAAGGGAATACATAATTTTATTCATATGTAAATTCAAATTATATAAATGTTCTCCTTTAAAATTTCACAATGGTGTTTGGTGCCTTTTTTTTTTTAATTCTCAACTCCTCTATTATTTCTAGCATAAAGGGATAATCAGAGAAGACGAGTTAGTTGAAGATCCACAGTAGCACAGAGTTTTCCCCTCACAAATTGCTATTTCCATACCTGCTCTCTCACTGCTGCTCTACCACACTGATGCCAATGTTCTCCAAGTCACCTTCTAGCAGTTGAAGTAAAACAGGCACTAGCACCTGCATGTTTCACCCAACACGCTCTCCTGCCCAGTGAACAACAGCCTTGCAGAAGAATTAAAAAACTAAGGCAAGGAGTAGAAAGCTGAGAGCTCAAAGGAAGAAAAAGCAATACATGAGAAGAAGCAGCAGAACAGAAAAAAATATAAGAAAATAAAGGCAGCAGGGGAGATGAGTGGTGTAGAAGTTGCTCATATGAAATTTTTAGAGGTTAATAACAGCATATGGCAGGGAACTGAAGAGCAAGAACAACAGTGGAGTTTTCTTGGCTAATAGTTTCCTTAATATTCCCACAGGATTCTTCGTTACTCTAAACATAGCACAGAGGGAAAAAATTAAGATTTAAGTAGATCATCATCAGGGGCAGGTTCAAGAAAGAATTCTTCCAACCTCCCCCAAACCACTTTCTCTCTTGGAGTTGAAAAATACCGAGTTCTTACACAGTGTTAATGCTGACACTTGCATTTAAATTTGTAGTGTACATTGCCAACAACACAGGCAGTCTAAAGACAAGACAGGAGCTTTCAGTCACTTAAAAAAAATTGATTTGACTTGAGTTATAATTGTTGAATTGTATGTTAGTTTTTCAATGCCTACCACAAACACCTAGCAGAAACACCCTTCATCGCATGCTTCCTTTCAGTGCAAGAACCTACTGAATAAGTTGTCATAAGCCCTTTAGTGTACTTGAGAAGTTTAGAGTACTTCAGAAATTTAGCAGAAAGCCTATTCCTGAAGGTCAGAATCTTGAGTTAATGCTTGTATTTGCATTGCGCTATCTACCCTCCCTCACTATGTGAAAGCTACTTTAAGCATGTGAGGCCTCTTCAGGTGAAACCTGTCAAAGAAGAGACTGTCAATTGCATTTCATTATCATCTGCACATTGTACTTGTTTCCATCGCTTACAGAAGGGAAATGACAGCTAGGCACAACAGGAAAAAACCTGAGCCATGAGCAGGAAACAGAATCTCTTGTTTTGCCTACTAAAGTAAGAAAAAAATAAATAGTGGAAAATTCCCTCATAGGGACCTGAACAGGGGTGGATCGTTTGACAAGTCTTCCTCACCACTGTTTTTATTCAGTCAAGCCCCCTGTTAGAGCAGCTTCACTATCTTAAATAGGGTCAGACCAAGGAAGAAAAAATTGGCTTCACTTGAGACTATCTTTAAGTAAACATAATTGGGGTGGTTCTGCTATTTTGCTTTTTAAAGCACTGTCAAAGCAGCAATCTGCAACTGTAAGACAACAAAAAGAAATTTGGAGGGACAGAAGAGAGTGCTTATTTGCTTGTTCTCATGTGGGTTACCAGCTAAAGCAAATCATGGAGTTGAGTAGAGATTCCTACTAAAGGTTGCACAAGTTCCCACTGTAAACAAATTTCTTTAGTGTAAATTCAGCAGAATGGGTGATGCTGTTACCGGCTTGATGCAATTTTTAAGAAGCATCAACTGCTACAGTCTACTTTTAATATATTTGATTGTGTGTTATTATTAAACTTGGAAATTAAAACTAAATCCCATGTAGCTGTAACACAGAAGTGCAACAAACACTTGCTGCCAATGACAGAGCAGCAGTGATTTTGCCAGGCTTCTGTTCCATGCTTACTCTACACTGCAACTACTAATATTTTTGCAGCACGTATTTCTGCAACAGTTCCCACTACCAGTTGTCATCCAAAACTACAAAGCCTATCTGTAGACTATGCTATTTCCACACATTTTCCCCTCCTTTCACTGAACATTCTTGCTTACCAGGCATTCTAACTGCAATTAAAGTACATCAAGTATCCTTATGCTCGAAAAATGGAGTTTACAAAAAGGAGAGAAGCAGCCTCATGCTGGCTCTGCTCAGCCACCAGGTATCACTAACTGTGCCAGCAACAAAAAATCCAAGGCCGTTTTGTGTTTACATCTGAAAAGCCAGATAAAAAATAATGTTTATAAAGATGGTTAATAAAGTAGTTGAAAGATAATGATTACCCAGTCTCATCATTTGCACATGAAAGGTGGAGCAGAGAAGTTACAGTAATTTGTTGCCAGACTTCGCTGGAACAAACAGCTGCATTTTACTTATCTTCAGATATCAAAGGATTTGAGTGGGACTTGGCTTGACAAGCATTCAAAGACCCCTCCAGCTCAAAAACAGAGATGTTTGAGGAAAAATCATGAAAGGATTGAAGCCTAGCAGCAATTCCTATTATACTAGCATGAAATCTACCACCATCCCCTGATCTTGTCAGAGCTAAGACAAGATGCTTTGCAAATACAGTGGCGTTGCACATTTCTAAAGGCTACAAGCAGACAAGTTCCTTCTCCAAGGAAGCAGAGGTTTCACGGCAACGTTAAGTCACTTTACATTTTCTGTGGTCTTGCCCATCTTATGTTACCTCCTCATTCAAACAATTAGTTTTCTGCCAAAAAGCTGGCTTAGAGAGCTCAGCCCCCAGGTCATGCCAGGGCAGAAGAGACAAGGCAGCAGCACTGAGACAGTCCGACTAACAACAGAGCTGCATCTTCTAGTGTGCCAATGAGCTACACTGAGCATCAGGAAGAATTTCTTCGTTCTCCGCCTCCCCATCCCCTTATGCAGTAGCAGATAAACTAAGACATCATCACCCTCTGCACAACTTTTTGCCTCAGGCTCATATAAGACCACTGTGAAAATCTACACAGCTCAATGAGAGCAAGACCAGAAGCAGTTCAGTATTTTCAACATGTGCTGCAACCTGCTTTACTATTTAATATGCCTTTAAAGAGCAGTAAAACCACATTGTTCTTGTTTAGAAATAAAAGATTTTGAGAAGGTAAAGTCAATGCCTGTACTGTAAAACAAACAGGAAGGTTACTGAAGAACCGAAAAGATGACATGAAAGACTTCAACTCAGGCTCTTCCAACTGTACCCACTCTGGAAGGCTGACAAGAGAGTTAAAGGTTTTAGGTAGTCGGAAATCAGTTTCATTTCAGTTGCTGCCTCAAAGCCAGTTTTTGGTGTTTAACATATGTGGTTAGATAGCCAACTACCATTCCTGGGGATTATCTGCTTAGAGTATGAAAGACAATAAAACAACCCACCATCAGTTTTTCAGTAAGACCTGGGCATGATTCCCATTAGCACATTTTTATTTTAAAACTGTATGTGACTGGTCTGATTTTATAATACAAGAAAGCTAAGCACAGATGTTGGTACTTTGAGCAGAACAGAACTTTGCCAGGTGAATAACAAATTGCAAAGTTATGAACTACTTCTAAACATAGAAAAATATGTTGCACAGCAGAGCACTAAGTACATTAGTCACTGCATGTAGTTGAAGAAAAACAGCATCTTCCAATCTTTAATGTAATGTAAATTAAAACAAGACAAATCTCAAACCCAACCTCAAATGCATGTTTTGCCCTGTTGACTTTGGATCAAGCTTTATGTGAGAACTGATGGCAGACAGCAGCTCTAACAACTCAAGGAAAAAAGCAGTGACTGGTGTTCAGTACTGGTTTACTGTTACAGTAATAGACTATGAAAATAAAACTACAAAAGAAAAGACACTTATAGGAAGTTTCTGAAGATGGTACTTAATGGCTTTTTACACACTAACAGTTTTGCAGACTGCAAAATGCAAGACAATATCAAGCGAGCAGCTGCATGGTTCTAGCTGCTGGCTGGGGTTAAACTGTGACAAAATTTAATTTTATTGATGGAAAGATTGTGAAATTGGTCTAGAATCTGCCTTAGGATTGATAAAGTGCCCCCACATTCATAATTTACTGTTATTTTTATGGAAGTTGCTTAAGAGCAATAGTAATACACCTGCTGATTCACAAGAACAACAGCTGTAATCATATTAACAGCCACATGCGCAGTCACAGTCCCCACTGACACTGTATGTCTTGTCAAAACAGTCTGAATATTTAAGTAAATTTGTTATTTCTCCAAACCTCAATTCCTTCAACTTTCCTTGAAAATCCCTGCTAAGGGATTTCATCAACACTATGGATTTACAGGAACAAGGGTACTTGCTGAAACTCAGATAAAGCAAGCAGAGGTCCAAATTCTCAAACCATCAGGACACACCTTGAGGTGTGTGATAAGGACAAAACAAAACGGCTTCCCAGAAGAAGAGTTCATTTGGCCTCAGTCTGGCATCAAGACGAGGCCTGACAGGCTGCTCACCACCTCTCTCATCTACTTTGCTACTTGACCTACAGCAGCTTTTCTGTTACTGCCCATGCAAGCTCTACAAACCTCAAGACCAGTAGGAAGCAAAGGTCTGTCTGGTCATCAGCAGCCTCCGTCACTTCTCCCAGAATCAGAATAATTAGTCTGGAATTAGTCGTGTGCTCTGTTAGCATTTGAGCCAAATATCACTCCATTCACTCTGCTTCAGCATCTTGGTCCTGGATCTTGCTCTTTTCCTTGGAAAAATGTGCTACACATTACTCACAGGGTGATCAGCATTCATTTTGCAACACTTCCCTGACTTTCTGAACTCCTAGGTTAAGCATACCATAGTAGGTAATCCAAGCAAAAGAGGAGAAACCCTGAAATTTCTATTGTCTAGTAGACCTTCACTTATGTCCTTATGCTCTACTTGCAAAGTTCAAGCAGTCATTTCAGGCGGGTTTATAATTCTGCTATTTGTTCCATTCCATTTAAGAGCCTCCAATACAGCCTGGTTTGAACACATACTCTGCCTCTGGGAGATAAACATTAAAGCAAGATTTGATAATAACACCACTCAGTTTAATCATACAAGGAAAAATGTAATGCATTCACGGTATGCAATACTAACTCCTTTCAGTTTTTCTATTCTTTGTTTCTGGTTGAATTCATAGCTTAAACTTAAATATTTTTGCAGTATTCAAAAGACTGTCTCAAGTACTGTAATGTTAAATCAGGCAGAACAAACTAAGGGTTGAAAAAATGATGATCAATTGCATCATCAGAAAAGCTTTTCCTTCACGCAGGTCTTGGCTAAAGTACAAGAGTTCAGTTATTATGGACCAAGTCAAATACATCCATAATTCCTTGCATCCTTCCTTGTTCTCAGATCTTTGGGACATCCGTCCTTTCCCCAGCAGCAGGCACCTTCCATAGAGAGTTCTGGATATGTCTGATATGAGTTACAGCCAAGTGAATAAATGCTTGGGCTCAAAGCATCAGCTGATGTAAATCACAACTGCACTAACAAAGTCAAAAGAGCCACATCAGTTTACAACATGGGACACAGCCCATACTTGTAGCCTGGGAAAGCAAGTTAAAGGGAAACTGCCTTTTCTTTTTATAGCCTAGTTTTCCGATTAGGATTTTTGTCTGCATTGCAATTTAGTATTGGAGGGAAAAAAAGAGAAAAGCACACCACATACTTTCAGCAAATGGATCCCTATGAACTTGTATAGATGCCCTATAGCTGAGTTTACTCAAATGTAACCTGTAAGTTTCCAAGAGCCTTCAAGGCCCCAAAAATTATGAACAGTAATTGTTGCAGGGACACTGGGAATAACAATTCAGGTCCTTAGTAAAAAGGCTGGCTAATAAGCCCCGACATCCCCTGCCTGGGGAGGAAACAGCTACTGTGATCCTGAAAAATTTGGTGCTCAGAAGACTTGAACAAATAGGAAGAAGTACAGTAAAACAGTTATCCCATATCTGGACACTAACATGGCATGTAAGAGTCCAAGCAGTGCATATGGGGCTTGCCTCTGGGGACACGTAAGGGAAGCACTTTGGAATTGAAAAAGTACAAGACCAAGCTCAGATAAGAGATAACTGAAAAAACAACAAACAACCAAACTAGCAAACTGTTGCTGGATTATTGTGCAAATACTACATTACCTACTTTGCTGCTCTGGGAACAAACAGTTAAGCTGTTTCAACATGATTGTATAATTCACTTGACAAGATAAAGGATAACCCAGCTATAAACCAGGAAAACGGATGACTAATCATATAGTTGATAAAAAGTTTTCTCTGCTGGAAAAAGACCTAAACTTCAACTATTCAGTTCTTCCATGCCTGCATAATTCTTATGCATACTTCTGTGCCCAGTTCTCTCAAACCCTCTCTACTGTACAACACTGTGAGAAAAACCTTTGGCAGCCACCTCCCAGGACTTCTTCCACTGAAGGGCAGTGATCCCTAACCCAACACGGTAGAGAGCATGTAGTCTGCAGTCTCCTTCAATGTCACAGAAGAGGACTGGCCTCCTATTTTACTAGCATCCCTGCAAGTTTAGTTTCCTGCCTCTGAAGTCAAAGTTTAGGGTGTGAGCTGTAGCACTGCAGGGACACCACATACCCCTGGATGGCACAATGATTTCTTCGTGCTAGTCACCTTGTTCTCTAGTGCAGGTCTCCAGCAGAAGAATTAGCATGGTTCCATCACACCAGTCTGAAGACAGGGAAAACAGTGGGAGTATGATAGAGCAAAGGAAGAAGAAACAAACAAGATTTCAGTATCTCCTGTTTGTTGAAGGGAACAATTTCTAAAGCCTTCTTCTCAGAAAAGCAAATAGACACGACTGGGAACATCCACAAATATGGATCTCAAACATCTGTTATTACAGTACCACTAATCAAAGGGACAGGCCAGAATTTACTGTTTCCTTCAGTTTTATAGAGGGAGCAGAGGAGAATGTGTGTTGGAAAAGCTTCAGGCTTCGCCACACGTGAGAAGGCATGGGCCTGTCTTCCCTCTTGTATGAGCTTCCTTACTTGTCAGCACGACTCTTTACACCGAACAACACACAAAAGAAAAGCTTTTTTAAATAAGGAAATACAGCACTTTTCCATTAAGGTTACAAGTTACAAACATTCAAAACTAGCATACTTCTCCTACTAAAGAAAATAACAGTATTTTTTTCCCACATGTAGTCAACAATTCTCTTGTTTGCATATTTCTGTGATTAGCATTTTGGTGGCAAGCCCACTCCCAATGCAGAGTTACAGGTACTCAGTGGCTTCAGGAGTACGCCCAAGCAGAGCAAGGACAGCTGCATTTCGAATAGGAGTGATCCAGAGACATGAATAAACTCGAACTGATGCAGGCATGATAAAGTCATGCAAGCAATTTCTCATAACCTGACCCGCTATGAATATTCACAAGTCCTAACAGGCAGTGCAGGAAGGAGACATAATAGGACTTGACATCTACCTTTGCTTTTTTTTTTTTTTGCAGAAGAAAGCAGAGCTAGCAACCCAAGATCTCTCCCAAAGATATTTCCACTCATCTGACAGACACACAAATAAAACAAACCGCCCTAGTCCTCTTCTCCATTGCCTTCTGAGCACTTATTCCCACCTAGAAGGTCGCAGACAGCATGCTGTGAATGGGGAGGGCCCCACAGCCCTGGGTCTGTCTGACAACACTGAATCGAACCACACACTACACTGGCTCATACTAACGAGCAGGTTGGAGCCTCCTGCTAAACCCTTATCAGTACAAACACCCACAGAGCAGAAAGACCAGGCCAAAAGCACTACATGACTGCTGAAAAACTCAGATCAGGTCTCATTTCTGACTCTGCTACTGACAAGATTTTAGTTCCAAAAGTCCTGTGCTATTAATCACTATATGGCTGAAAAACCTGTGGACGTAATGTTAACAGTGTTAAGTTTCCCTGGGATTTATGGAGCATTGTGAGGAAGACACACAATTATGAAAAACAAACCTCATCTGAAGCAACTGCCAAACGTGGTCTTTAAGGAGAAGGTTTTATCTGCAATAACAGCTTGACAAAGAACAACACACAGTCAACTTAATCCTGATGTCATCTTGACATTTGGGCAATTCTGCTCAAGGTTCGCTTGATGATTCAAAATGGGAAGATCCAACACTCCTTAGTGTAAAGGCAGAGGGGAGAGCCATCATTTGTTGATCCTGTCTGCCAGGATCAACATAGTTAAACAAGACCTCATTTGTGACAATTTTTTTTTAATAACTGCGTATCTGTATGCATTCACACACTATACAGGCATGAATCATTTGAGTATGCCACTCTCAAGATACATAGGTAAGATTCCTAAATGTGAATTTCTCCTCCCTCAAACAAGCGTCGCAGTGCAGTTGGCATGCTTAAGTGACAACACAGTACCAGCAGCACAAGGTACACTCCCCCTTGGAGAAGAAGGGGCTTATGATGATTCTGAGCATGTTACCCTTCAAACACCTTACAGACAGAAATGCAATCCCTCTACCTCCCCAGAAGTTGTACCATTCCTGCAAGTTGTAATGAAGTGCCGACAGGAAGAGTGAGAGGGCTCCTAGGTCTCTCTCACATAATTTCAGCCTTTAAATGAGGGCCACAAATCCATTCATTTTGCCCCAGCACACTTTGAGGCAGTGAAATTAATTGCATCTTACCTTGTCTTTGTATAAAAACCCTGAGCAGTGGATGAGCACTTGAAACAGCCTTGAAGAAGTTGTCATCGTTATTAATAGGGAGAAGGTCTCCATGCACATCAGCATATCCAATCATCACTTCCAGGTTGGCTATGTGATGGATGTGAAGAATTAGTTTGTAGAAATCTTCAAACTTCCCTGGCTTGTAGCGATCCAGGGAGAACCTTCGGAACTCTGCCCCAAACTGCAAAAGAAAAAAGAGCATCTGCTGTCAGATATCACCACAGACCAATGCTCTATCTTCACATTTGAACATGGTGTACATCCCCTTTGTCTTTATGATGGTTATAGTCACATATTGGTGCTTTCAAGTCTACAATGACCTTTTAGGTCCTCACATTAGAACATAACCATAGCTACCAAGACACCACCCTGCTTGACAAGACATGCTCGTGTGCCACCTGAAAAGAAAAACTATTTTTTAAATATTAAGTTTTCATTAAATCTTCTAGAGGATTTGCATTTGTAGGAGTTAACTCTGAAGCTCCATCATTCATTGTAATCATCTTGGGCATCCACAGAACCATTCTTCTCCAAAGCAGAAGTGTTCACTCCACTGCTTTCAAAAGAAGTTGCTCAGCTATTCAAACAACCTTCTAAAAATTCTTTGCTCATTTCCCATCAATACCACTGAGATCTCAACCACAAGACCTTTAAAGAAGTGTGGTATGTGAACACACAGCTTGTTATTAGGAAATACACTGATTCTACATGCCCCCTGAATTTCCTGGTACCTATACAGGAGCGGGGAAGTTCTTATTCTAAGTTAGTTTTCATGGGTTAAATATTTCTGTCACTCCATTGGTCTTTATTTTTGACAATATACAGACCAGTAAGTGGCTGTTAAAAAAAAAAAAACAACACACTATGACAACTTGGCACAAGACAATTGAAAATGTTATAAATCCATTAATGAAGCTATTTAAAATAAGTCAGAAATTGACTGAGGACAATATTTCAGTGGACCTTATTCCTGATATTAGATATCAAACATGCTCTTAGGAACAGGAGAAAAAAAAATTAGATCCTCTACTTAAGGAAATTAAGAGAGTGAAAAATAGGCATCTGGTTAAACTAAGTAGCTTAAATAAGCTTTCTGGTACATTTAATTTCTTAACTCAGATTGTATAGGACTAGTAAAGTAAAAAATCCACAAAGGAACATCCTTTGAACAAGGAAGGCTGTGACTAGGATCTCATGGAAGTTCTCATTTGCAAAGTCAGTCAATACCAGAGGAAGAAGCCAAAGACAAAAAAAAATAACGAGCAAACAAATAAAAAGAAAAACCCTAAGCCTTTTCTGTAGACAAATTCTTCCTCAAAATGGAGAATGACTTGCTTAGAGGTTCTCAGATGTTCAATCAACTTATACACGCAAACCACTTTCTTGCTGAAACTAACAAAAGTATGAATCATCACCATAATCATCTTAAAGCAAAAAAAAAAGCCACCACACAACCAAAACACTAACAGCCCTACTGGCTTTGGGTGCAAGCATGTTCTCAAATTACTTCTGCAGTTATGAAAATCCCACTCTTCAGCATCAAAGCCTAGTTCTGATCATCTGAAAGCTTGTTTAGTCAAATTATGCTGTTTGTTTGTAATATTAACTGCTAGTTCCAGTTTGGATTTCAATTCAGAGTGCCCATCCAAATGCACAAAAGCTGAACAAACCACAGCTGGTTCCAATGGAGGAAACACAGTCCTCCTTTGTCCTCTACCCCCTCCTCCTCTCCAGAAAAATCCAAGTGGCAACCTACTTCTGTTGACACGGTTTCAACTGAAATAAAGCTTGAGTATTATTATTTGAAAGGTACCTTAAAGTTTTATTTTTCCTAGATTCAAACAAGAAGCCACCATCTTCAAGTGACAAGTTTAACATCTACACAGTAAACTAAAGGGGTGAGAACAAGATCTCTGTAGGCCTCGTTTAGGGCTGCCTCACCTGCTCTGCTCACCTGAACAGGAACACAGGATTCCTTCAGCCAAAAAAGCACAAGGAATTTGGATGCTAATCCCAGTAACCACTTGTTTACTGGACAGACAACTTGTTCAGTACCAATAGCATGCACAGTACTTGCAAGTGTGCTTGTGGTACTTACAAGTGGATGCTGTGCAGTCTCACCCCAGTTAATACAACATACATCCCACAGAACTGCCCAGACACCTGGCCCTGCATGGTCTGTTGGGGCAGCCCATCGGTTCTACTCTGCCCAACACATGTACCAAGTCACAGACCAGCTCCCATGCTGGGGCATCACCCTCAGTGGGAAAGTGACACAGGAAAGGAGTGAGGAAAGAAGCAAGGATTTACACATTAGTATGACCCAAAGATCAGCTTAAGCTGCCATGTCAGAGGAGGACAGCTGGTGAAAGGGCCAGGGCTCCCAGCCTAACCCCTATGGGCACACTGGATATGATTGTATCAGTAAAACATGACACATGGGTAACAGTCCACCCACAGGGATGCAATTGCAGACTTGGGGCACTGAAGTCTGATGCGAATGCTGTATTGTCAAATGAACTCATTCACATGTTCAGCCTCAGGAAAAGCCCAAAAGACAATCTCCTGCACCTAGGAACAGGGCAACATAAACAAATGGAAGCGATTTCACTTGTGCTTTTTGCATGATGCAGCCCTTTAAAAGCAAGGGAGCAAGAAGGTGATGCTGCAGAGAGGAGTACAAGGAGGGATGAGTCTCTTCAAAATAGATTTAAGCAGGTAACGTGGATAATGGTTTGCTGTTTTAAGGTTATTACTGTAGTAGTAGTTTAGCTGATTAATTCACTGCGCTCCCTGCATACACACAGACAGCAACTATGGTCAACAGGTCTTCTCAGAAGAGGGAAAAAAAAAATCTTCAACAGTGACCATTCATTCATCATCCCTAATGAGGCTGATACAGTGTATCACAGTAATAACAGGTTTTGCAGTACCACACAGCTTGGAGACTGGGTACTCTGCATTGTATTCAGTCAGGATTTCAAGATAACATCCACCACATATCTTGCAGAAACTACAAATTCTGAGGGCTTTGCACAGATAGGCAAGATGACTCTTCTTTTCTAAGCTACAAACAAAGTTCATCTTTAGTATATCCCTCCACAGAAAGAGGCACAAGGACTGGTGTCTGCCAGCAGATTATCTGCCAGAACAATGCAGAATTACACTGTTTGATAAAGTAACAGTTTTAACAAGCAGATTAGTTTTCCATAATAAAGTAAATGTTTGTAACCTGTTTATCTAATGCAAATACAGCACCTTCTACTGCAGAAGTGAAGAGGACAGGAGGGTCCCAGGGAACTGAAAAGAATTTAGCCTGACTTAAAAAAAACTATAAAGAACGGTACATTTTGTTTTACAAAGAATAAACTCTGTCCCAAGATCCTCCAAATTGTCAGCCAGCCATTAAGCTCGATGTGCTCTCTACTGCTAAATGACAAAAAGCACTCAAAATGCTACACATCAAGCAGGAACCCTGAGCAAAAAGACACAGAGAAAAAAATAGCAAAAAAAGAAAACCTAAAGTGTTCTGATAAAAGTCGTATCAAAAAAAAAAAAATCACAGATAGCTGACCAAAACTTACCCAGGTTGATCAAGAGCAATCAACTGCGGGTTTTTTTTCTGGTTAAGGGGACCAGAGGTCAGAGAAGAGGAGGGAGCAGAATTTTGATGTTTGTTTACTTGGAAGGCTGCTATTTTGTGCAATGAAATGGAAGAGTTATTTGCAAGCAAAAGAGACCATCTTTTTTTCTTTAAATTTTATGTTTCAAAAAGTTTACAGGGTCAAAAATGAAGCCCTGGGTTTATGAGGTGCCATCCCTCTAGTTTATTGCTAGCTTTGAGTTCAGGCTATTGTAGTAAGAAAACATCAAAGAGCAACATTTAGCAATAAACATGAATTACGTTAGCCACCTACTTTTCCCATGAATACCAGGAACATAAAGAAAAACAAACATCTTTTTCTCATCCTTGCATAGACTGTAATTTCTGCTTACCTGTGAGATTTTCAAAGTGAGGAAGACCTGAGTGAGAAGAAGCAGAAGCCAAGTAAGAGGAGGAGAGAAGTCTGAATGTGAATGGTTTTGTGCTGGCTAACTTCATCTGGGACTTTAGAGCTCTGCTCTCACATTCATGTATGTGCTTCTCTGCTCCCAGCCATGTCTTCCCCAGGTCACCCAGCACTCTCTTGCTCTGCTCCCACTCTCACAGGGGATACCACCCACCAAGCAGACATTCTCAGCAAAAAGTTCTCTTTTCCCCTTCAACCAGCTGCCCCAAATCCATCCCAGTGATCAAGCTGGTGGCAAGTGTAGGATTTTGTGTTCTGCTCAGTCCCCTCTTCACCTCTTGCTACTTCTTCCAAGAGACAGTCACAAGAGCAAGACATCCTCTGTTCTATTTACCCTTCATTGGAACCCCATCAGACACAATTTCACTACCTTCTCCCTCAAACTTTTTTCCTGATTGGCATCATGCCATACCCTTCTCCCTTGCATTTTCACCTTTCACTCCCCCATGAAAATAGTCATGCTTTAATATCTTCAATTCAGTAGTTCCTCCCCGCAAAGCATTTTCGTGCTTTTTAGACACAATGCTTCACATCTCTGCTTTCAGCTGAAAAGCAGCCTCTGCAATCCCTCCAATGGTCTGTAAGGTTCAGTCCATGACAACACTTTTCTGCATCTACTCAAATGACAAATTCAGCTTTTTTCTCTGTGCACATCGTTCTCAGATCAACTTCTGTTCATGAGAGGCACCTTCCATAGAATCTCTTACTGATATCTTTACAGGTGTTCAGCTCAAGGGAAACTTTAAGCTGACCATTTTCCCCACTTCACCTACCTTCTTTCATCATTATTGGGCACAAGACCATTACACTGCCTTCCCCAGTGCCTGGAACTCCAATACCACTCTTCATCCAGGCAGTTGCACACATCTATATGTTAATTACCCAAATCTTTTCCATGCAATATCTTAAATCCATGGGCATCATTCAGCTACTCATCTGCACACCTGTACTTCACCTTGACTGTCACTCTGTACTTTTCCCTAGCTTTCCTAAACACTCTTTTGCCTCACTACCACCCAACTATCTCTTTGTGGTAGTTTGTGAAAATAGCTATAACTAAAAACTATTTTCCCAGCCTGTCCTTCTGAACTCATCATCCCTTTCTTTACCACCTATGCTCCAGTAGCTTCTCTCCTATTAGGTCACCAGTGAAGCTGCTTTCTCCCCATCATGTCCCTCAGTCAGTACTGCCTCCAAGAAGCACATGGTGCCAGCCTTCCTCACTGCCTCAACTCTTAATATTTAAACCCGCAGTCAAGAAACAGTCATTCATAGCAAAGCCTTTAAAATAAATCTTTGCCTTAAGTAGTTGATCTACCTTTCTAGAATCAAATCTCTTCCTTTTTTCTTCCAGCCCCCGACATCTCTTGGAACAAACCAAAGTCTGTTTGCAAAGGATGCAGACCAAGTTCATCCTGTATTTTCAAGAGGACACCAAGCACTGCACATGCACCATGGCACCACACAGCTTTAGCACAAATACAGTACAGCATGCATACATCCATGGCATGTCACCATCAGTATGAGGAGGAAAGAAACCTCTGGCACCTTGTCACCCGGAGGGCTACTGAATCAGGAGGTCTGGTCAACACCTCCAACAGCCAACAATCCCTTGAGCCTAGCTTCCTGCAGAAAGGCAGCCCTGCTCTAGTACAGGTCCCTAGCAAGAGCAAGCCAGTTTCTGGGTGCTTACTGAAAGATATCTGCATGGTTTCAAGACACCTGTAACCAGTGAGGGCTTTGGCTGGTTTCAAATTTATTTAGGACCTTTTTAGTTTCCGCAAGAGGTTTTCCCATGAGCTCAGGGACAACAAGAGCTGCAGAGAACTAACTTGACGCATACACACACACCTAGCAAGACCTGACAGGGGACTGGGAACAGCTGTGTAGGACAGAAGCAGGAAAGATGGCCGAAGGCCGGGTGGCCCTGGGGCTGCTGAACCACACCCTGCTCAGGACATGTCTGCCTCAATTAACCTCAGGAATTTCCAGTGGGAATGCAACTATCTCTGTACAGGGAGATTTTGCCTTCACTTAGAGGGAGGGAATGTCTCCAAAGGCGCATTTCATCTTTAACTTCTGGCCTGCATTGTAAAGGTAATTAGGGGCAAGCAATCAATCCTTGGAAGAGTGTTTCTTGGTTACTAAAAGCCCAGATTAAGTGTGCACAAAGTCTCTTCCAAAGGGAATGATAAGGGACTACTGAGGAAAGCACTATTAATTGCACCCCTGAAGAACTCCTTGGAGGTGGCTAGTCCTCCAGCCTGCCAGACAGAGCCTCCACTGGTATTTTAACATCATACAGGAGACATTCTTTTCTGACCTGGCTGTAAACAACTTTTCAACTTTAAAGAGCACCTGAGCAAATTAAAGGTCCATTGTTCAATATCCTTTAGGACTGTTTCTGTGTGGTAAGACAAATTCAGAAGACTACTCACATAAGACAGACTGTCTGGACAAAGTTTTAAGCAGATCAGAAATTCTCAAGTTACTAGGCCATAAATTATTACAAAAGCAAAGGTGAGGACCTGGAGGCAGGATCAAGAGCAGGAGAGTATGGGAGGTGCTGAAACATAAACTAACAGCCCTAGCTTCCTAGTCAGTGCATCATAGGCATATTGATAACCATCTGGTTAGCACAGCTAGCACCCAAGCCTGTAACAGTATACTAACTATGGGAATATTGTCAGAGGAGCTACTGTCTTTCTGTAAATAGATTTTTACTTTTTGTTGTTGTTGTTACACAGGGCATGAGACTATAACCCTAACACCAGAGCATAACCTCCTCCATTGCATGTTCTGTGAAGCCAGAACTCAAAGCACATTGGCCAGCCTTCCCTGTATCTTATACAGGCACATAGTGTTGCTCACAGTGCCAGAGAAAATGGTTACACTGTGCTAGTGCTTATTGCAGCTGTCAACTGTCACAAAATGACTTTTTTGCACAACACCTTTTCAGCTGAAAAGTTAGGCCTCCCATCTGTGAAGGGCAGTAAGCATGCACAGGACCAACTGTTGTGGCTCAGCTGCTGCATGGTAACTTGTTCAGCTGCGGTCACTTTCTCTCAAGTCACCTAACCATTTAAAGACAGACTTGAGTTTACTAGGTATGACCACTTCAGAAAGACATCCTATTATGAAAAACAAAAATTTATAATAACAGAGCAACCAGGAGTTTAATAGATGCTGTTTAGCACATCAGAATAAATACAATACCTGCCATGAGAAGCTCAGCAAACTGGGAAGGAAAGGAATAGAGGCAAGATTTCTTAAGTGATTAAGGTTTACAGTCTCTTTCTCTTGACACATTTTGCAACGATCCAGACCATGTCAAGTTGCTATTGCTGTGGCAAACTGTCTTTATGTGAGAGGGGGAAGCACTGCGGTTTTCCGAGTCTGTGCCACATTTGGTTTGCATATAATCAAGTATGTTTTGAAGCTCAAAACCAGAAGTTAAATCAGCTGGTTACAGGGCTTTTCACTGCACTTATTTTAGTTTTATTCTAGGTATGGCAAGTATGACCTTAACTTGGAAGAATCTGAAGTAATGCTTAAAAACTTAAGGCAGCCTTAAAGTCTGTAGGCTTAAAAAGAGTGATGCTTTTTGATCAATTTTAGTGTGTGCCACACATGGAAAACATTTCTTAAAACTTCAGAAGGCCTGTAAGGCTTCAGGGCTAGAGCAAAATCAAAGTACAAAAGGCTGGAAAACACAATTTGTAGACCTCTGTCACTTAGTTAACAACAGTCAGAGAAGAACCAGACCTTTAAAATCTCTTTACTGGGGGACTGGTAAAAACAAGTTTGCTCTTCGTGCTATTTCTAGTTATAATACTGCTTGGTGTTTATACCTTTATAACTTTATACCTTTCAAATACACAATGTGTGTACATGTGCTGTAATAGCTAAAGAGTCATGGGGACATACAAAAGTGTCTGAGCAGTACCAGCAACTTTTGGAGGGGGGGAAGAAAAAAAAAAAAAGATGTGAAAGATTTTAAAAAGCTATCTTTTCTGTAAGAAGCACAGGTACACTCCTAAAAAGAAGAAATGACATGTGAGCAGGACAAATCACTCACAAGCTGTTTGGACATTACATCAATCTAACAATTGGGCAGGCTTGCTGAAGCACACACTTCTACACTTGTCCTAGACTAAAACACATCATTTTACCTGCTAATGACTTCATAAGACCACAGACCATAGCTGATGTCCAACATGCTTCTCTTTGAGGACCATAACACTAACATGTCTATACTCTGGACACATCAGAATATGAATGAAAACTTATTAAATATTCATTTGCAGCATCCATTTGAACATGAACATTTACTGGAACACAGTCAAAACATGATGGGAGAAGAGTAAAGAAATATGGTTATAGTTAACTGGGTATATTTATATTAATGGGTTTGTTTATAGTAGTAGGATGTTAGTCACATTAATGTTAATTTGTAAATCAGTTTGTAATGCAGGAAAACATGACGCTATTAATAAGACAGAAATGTCACAGTCAGCACCTGTGTCAGGTAGCTGTGCTTTTCTAATCCCCAGCCGTTAACAAAAGTTCCATTGTCTGAGAGGGTTCAGCAACAACAAGGGTTTCTTTCCCCCCAAAGGACTATTTTTCAGGGAACCACTTTTAGTCATTGTTGAAAAAAAGAAAATGAATTCTTACTCACGTATACAGCTTGCAGGAAATCATATACTAATAGTAGAAAAATAGTTCTCTGCTGCTTTTAAGCCAGAAACATAAAACTGTCAGTTTCAAAGTGGGGGAAATAAAAAAAAAAAACCAACCAAAACCACACTTGCAAACAATTCAAAGTGCTACCATGTAAAGGCCTGAGGCAATCTTACACCTCTACTATTCCATAATATCCAAGTGACTGGAAAAAAAAAAATATATATACTTGGGCTGATAGCTGCCCTCCTATTTGAAAGCTGTATATACAATTCAAGAAAAATAAAAGTCTCTTTTCACTCAGAGCAGGACAAGATAGGATTGGCTACGTAACTCATCATTAATGTAGGAATTCCTATTTTAAAACTATTTATTTTTCTGTAGACTTATACTCATGGGGAGAGGGGCCTGCAACCTCTCTGTAAAGCTAAGGAAAGAAAATTAAAAATAGGTTTGGGATCTCTTGGCCACAGGCAGGATTCTTAACAAAACAAACAAAAAAAGCTCCACATGTCTCATGCACTGGAACTCTTGGTAGAAGGGAGAAGAGGGAGAGAAAGGGTCATCTGGAAACCTTTTTTCAGAGATTAGAGGCAATTTCTTCAGAGGGGACAGATACTTTACTTGTCACCCAATGGGAGGAAAGGAGCCAGTGAGTACTAGACACATGAGAATCCACAGTTGTTACTTTTAAGTCAGTGAGATAATGTGTTTTCAGATCCTGTCTAAAAGGACTGAAACATTAATCCTGAGTTACACAGACAACACCTAGATAAGAAGTGATCTTCTAATTTATTCTGTCCTGAAAGATAGGAGAAGAGAGGTAAGGTGTAGTTACGATTAAACTAGTATTTTCCTAAGACATGTGCCAGTTTCTAAGCAGGTTTCTCTTTATCCTTCTGCTTTCCTGTCTAGCAATACGTTTTTAAGTGTTTTGATTATAAGGCCAGCTCTAAGGGGAGGAGACAGAGGAAGGGAGGAAGCATAGAACCCAAAGGAAGAGGACTTCTTAAAGCAGAATACTATAGGAATTTCCATCGCTGCCATGTCTGAAAACAGAGGTGTGCACAGATAGCTGATGCTCTGGTTTCCCCTTCAGTATTTGCCACAACACAGTGATTCGAGACACTTCTGCAGCACCTTACAGTCACCCAAAGAAAAATCAACTTTATGTATGCCAAGAGGTATTACACAGCACAAAGCTCATCCTTCTACAAAGGCATGTACCCAGAGAACATATCACTACAAATGTTCCCACCAGGTAGTCACAAGGCATGGAGACATCCACATACACGAGTGTTGGGAGCTGAAGCATGCTTCTGGGTCACATTCCCAGTGGGGGTGATGGATCAAGCTAGGTCCAGGGAAGATACAGGCTGGTTTAGACCAACCAAAATCTGATCATCCACACACCTATTGGACAAGGAAAGAGGAATACCGTGTGCAGGTTTTGGTGCTTCAGCACAAGAATGATGTTGAAAAACTGAAGTGACTTCAGCCACCAAGATGCTTCATCCCTTCTTCTCTACCTCTGCCATCTCTCCCCCCCCCCCCCTTTTTTTTAATAATACTGACACACATCAAGAATCTTAAGATTTAACCATACTTGGGGCTTGCCAGAGAAGTGTCCTATCCAGTGTGGTGCTAAGGATTTGACAAACTCTCCCCTTCCAATAATCAAAGGCACAAACCAACTTCCAAGAACTTCCTTGTTAAGAAAAGGAGCTCAGGAAAACCTTGGTCAGTTTTCACAGGAGCCATTTCTGAATGGTGACTTAGTTGGAGGGTGGTTTATCCTTTAGGAAGGAACCACCTGGTTATCAAAACAGAGGCAATCAAAACTCCTGCGTTTGCAGACTATCACCCATCCAACTCCCCACAGCTATTTTTTTCCAGAGGTCCTTCACGTCCAACTCAATCTTCAGAGAAGAAAAGCCATTTCACACTGTTGTGTAAAAGCAGCGTTTGCTCACGCCCAGCTCCTCCACTAAAAGGGATTCCACCTGCCCACGGCCCGCCACTTCCCCAGCCTTTGAAAAGCCACCTGAGAATCCCTTGATCCCCCGCCAGCAGCATGCCCCAGCACAGAGGCTGAGCTGCACCCACCTCCGCTCACCTGGCAGGCTGCGCTCTCAGGCGATAGCTGCAAAATCATGAGTTCTCAGACTCAACTTTCGAGTTCTCAGGCAAGCCCGGACAGGCATCATACTTACAAAACATAGGCAAGTAAATGTTTAAGAGGCTGACTACGTACAGCTCCCAAAAGCAGCATTATTAAATCTTTTTTGTTTCCCCAGCCTTAGATAGTCCACTCAATCCACAAAAAACTAATCTGGATTTCCAGATGATCACAGCAGGACAACCCAGTGATACACAGGGAGAAGACAGCATCATAACTGACCCTACAAGATTATCATATTTTAACAAGAGGTATAAGGTCTTATAGTATCTGGCCAGACCTTTTCTCTGGATCTGCTTCTAACCACTGAGGATAAACTCCATGAGAAGGAACCTACAAGCTTTACAGACAAAAAAAAAAAAACCTATCTTTCAATGTCAGTACCTACCTCTGTTTTCCAACAACACGCAACTGCCTGCTACATAAACAGTGTAAATATTATTGCGCACAAGTCACACTAACAGTATAAGCCCACCAAGAAAGTAAACAGCACAGCCTTCACTGACCCACACTGCACATTAATGGATCATCACTGGGTGTGAGCCCTCAGGAGGATACTTTGAATTTAGCCTCTATCTTAAGTTTCCTTCCAGTGTAATACAGTTCTCAAAAGTAACAACGCAGAGCTACAGAAGACCTCCCACCCATACAAGTTTATTTTCCTTCTCTCCAGAAGTCCGCAGTCATTCCTACACTTACAACCTCCCTAAATCACTCTGTGTTGGTACAACTATATAAGATTCACTTACAGGATTCCCACAGCTGTAAAGGAGGCTTTGAGGTGCTCATTATAAGGTTTTTTTAATTGTTAATAGAACAAACTCAAACTATGGCAATATTAAAGTAAAGAGAGAAGATGAATTTAAAAATTCTTATCTGTGGTTAAGACTTTAGTTTGAAGCACATACTGTGAATGGGGTGTAACTCGGTAACTAGAAAACCGGATCTGGAGCACTGGGGGCCACAATGAATGTTGTGGGTGGATTACACCTTAGAAGCATTACAGTTGGACTCAAGGATTTTTCAGTTCTTGTCCAACCTAAATGATTCTATGATTCTAAATCAATCCAAAACTTTGCAGCAAGGGAAACAGAGTGGAACTTTCCAGAGCAGTTGAGCCCCTTCAAAGTGCCAATAGGAGGTTAGGAAATCAGGGCCTCGACCTACACTTCAGGTGCCACATTTAGAAATGGCATTTAGATGGCACTGAAGCCATCCCACCACCCTCAGGTCTCTGTGTTGCTCAATGCTGTTTGATCTGAATGCAAATATTAACAGCACCAATTGACAAAAGCAGAGAGCACCAAGCACAAAGTACCAGAGACATCACCCTCAATACCACCTCAACAGGCAATCAGGGCTGTGTGCAGTTCCAGGACATGTTAACATTACTCCCTACTTTTTTTAAACTATACATTGCCTATGCCTTTCCTGTTATATGGATATAAAACACAGGCTTCCAGGGCGATTTCTCAGTTTTGCTTAAATGCTACTTATTTTTGCACACAGACGTGGCAGGCAAGATTTGGATGTGCTGGTTTAACCAATAGTGATCAGAGCCTCTTGAAGAGGGTCCAGGCAAGACCAACTATAGACACGGCCAACCGATACCATCATTCTAAGAAGTCAAGCTCTGGCAGGCAGCTGTTTCTCCACATGACAGCCCTGCAGACCACAACCCCTTCCCCAACAGCACCAGCCTGCAGAAGCTGGCGGCTTATGGCGGGTGCCGGCAGCCCCAGTTTGTGAAGCCGCCGCAGGAGGGTGAAGCTTTTCCCTATGCACATCGCTCCGGCTCCTCCGACTCGGACCTGCAGAAGGATTTTGGCCGGGACACCCGACCTTTCTCTCCCCAAGTCGTCCGCTCCTCCGGTCAAACAGGACCGAGAGACTGGAGATGGTCGAAGCACCCGGGCGGCTGAAGGGAGGAGGGGGGCCAGACAGGACCACCTCGGGGCGGCCGGCACCGACTCCACGCTCCCACCCGCGCCCCGGCGCCCCCGTCCCGAGCCCCAGCTCTCCCGCTCGGCCCGGAGACCGCCGCTTTCCGAGCTGTCCCACAAAGTTAGCGCCGAAGTCCCCGCGGCGAAACAAAAGATCGAGCAGGAGCACCGGGCGCAGGGGGCCCCCGGCGCCCGCCCGCCCACCCGCGGCCACGCCGCCGCCCCAAGGGCGGGTGGGGAAGGGTCAGGTCGCGGCGTCGCCACTGCCTCACGCCGGGCAGGGGCGGCTCGCCGGGGGCGAGGCCGGGAGCTGCGCCCGGAGCAGGGAGCCCGCCTCTCCGCGGATTGCCGCCAACCCGTCATCGCTCTCCGGGCTGCGGCTGGCGCACGGCTCCGGCAGCACCGGGCGGGGAGGCAGTCGGTGAGGGGGGTACCGAGCGGGGTGGGGGGAGTGCTAGGGGGGGCGCGCTCCATTCATTTTCGTGAGAGGCGCCTGGACCGGACCGGGCCAGGACAGAGTGGCCGCCGACGACGGTCGAGGCCGCGCCGCGCTCTCCTCACCTTACTCTTCACTTCCACCGCGCTGCACTCCAGATACCGCAGAGTCTGAGATTTGTTGAAGCTCCGGTTCATCTTCCCGGTCCCGCTGCCTTTCACCCCCCCCACCTCCACCTCCTCTGCCGCCGCTTTCTCCTCTCGGCGCCGCCGCGGGCCGCGCGCCCCCGGGAGCCGTTGGCCCGGCACGCGGCACCGCCGCTGCTACCCCTCCACTTTTTGTCCCCGGCGCGCCAATGAGAGCGGCCGCTCCGCTGGGCTCGCGCTCCGGCCTGCCGACAGCCGCGCGCCCGCGGCAGGCGGGGCGGCTTCTGGGCCACGCCCCCATCGACCCGCCCCTTCCCCGCTTGGCCCCGCCCTCTCCCCGCCCCACGGCGACCGTGGCTCCCACGCGTGTGCGTGGCGGCGGCGGCGGGGCCGGGGCGGGGGGAGTGAGAAGGGGGAGAGGGATGGCGGCAGCCCGGGAGTTCCTGCGGCAGTTGACTCAGTTTGCGGCGAGAGCCGGGGCGGGAGGGGCTGCTGGAGACCGCACGCCGCCCCGGCATGGAGAGATTTTCAATCGATTTTATTTTGCACCTGCACTACTGCCGGCCTTTCGAATAAAACAAAATCGATTGAAAATCGCTCTACATGGAGGCTTGGCAGGCCTTGTCACCTGCCCGGTTCCCACTGCCCAAAAAATCATTTATGATGCAGAAAGTACTCCCAAAGTAGCCCCTGGACCATGATGCCATGGGTGTCCCTCCCACCCCAAAACCCGGCTCTGAGGCAGCCAGCCGTTGTGTGCCACAGAGACCCACGGGAACCTTCCAGACGGTGGCGATTATTCATAAAGAGTGTCGGGATTTGAAAAGGGCTGCAAGACGTTAATTTGAGGCCACCATCCATCAGGTTTGGGAGGAGGAGAGTTTCCACCACTCCCTGCTGGAAATAAATCAGGGGACTGCCTCTCTCTGCTAGCAGCCCTTATTAATTAGCTAGGTTATTTATTTGAGAATCTTGAAGGAACTTGTTTCTTTCCATCATCTGCTAAGAACTTTTGTAATTCTAACAGACCTTTTTCCCTTCAGTCAATTTCTTTTAGTCACCGAGAGCCTTTGACAGTGGTGTTTTTTCCTACACGGTCCTGCCCAAAACATCAGTCGTGATGTAAAGAAGCCAAGGACAAGGCACAGACCTGTGCAACCAGTTTTCTTCTGCTTGACATCTCCTAGAAGGATCATCTGCCCATCTGAGGAAGGAACACAGAAGTCCCAGCAGACGTGACAGGTCGCCCATCTCCCCTCCTCCAGACCCGCTGGGCAATTGTCAATGGCAGTGACGGGCAATACCTGTGAATTTAGGGATGAATAAAAAGAACTAAGTTGACTTTTCATGTGACTCCAAGTGGGAGGATCAAAGCATATGCCCCAGCTTCAAACCAGCACCAGCTGATTGGAAAATGGGTCTGAAATGAACATTTGCCACATATTCTGGGCTTGCGCTATGTTTGGGAGGCTTGCTGTACATTAAACTGGAAAAATAAAGTCTAGAGACCTGAGAAAGGAAATGTTTGTATGAACTCAG
Organism: Gallinago undulata; assembly: GCA_026546715.1. Lineage (NCBI taxonomy): Eukaryota > Metazoa > Chordata > Aves > Charadriiformes > Scolopacidae > Gallinago > Gallinago undulata. Next base: position 91,818,388 of record JAOTQQ010000012.1, read on the forward strand.
TCTTTCCCACTTTTTATCTTAGCATGAGCAACGCAACGGCTTCGCTTTCCTGCTGTGATGGCAGAGGCTGGGCTGAGGAGATACAGCGTCCCTGAGGTACTGAGGGGCTGAACATCCCTTCTGGGATGGACCTTGAAATCCAACAGCTGGATCCATATGGTTTAGTGGATCAACATCTGGAGCAACAAGGCTGGTTCACTGGGGTGAAGTTAATCAGTAGCCAAAGAACTGGTCTTGTCACGTAGCCTCCAACGGGGGGAAATACAGGTATTACTGGCATTGCTGGAAGCATTAGCAGGGACTTCAGGTGGGATGTTATTCCAGCCCATCTGTCCTCCAGCTGACCCTTGGAAAAGGACCCTGCTGTTTGCATTCCCTCCTGGGTCAGGAAAAAGCCCTGGGAGTGCTCTTGCACATTTCAGGCACATGGTGATGTGGTTGAATTCAAAATCACAACCACAGAGAAGGGAAGAGCTGTATAAATTTTTATTTCAAATGTTTAGCTTGCTTTCTTTAAGCAAAAGTAAGCTCTCAACAGCTGGCAATCAATAAGCAATTTAATTTTAGTCTTAACTTTAAATTTGGTGCTCCTTGTGTTTATGACATTCATTCGAGAAGTAGAGATTAAACATTTGTCTATTTTTATTTATTTCATGTTTCCTTCAGGGAGTGCATATGCTTCATTACCATCTTTTTCACATTAATAAAAGACTTTTCAAACTAATGACGCCTACCAGTCTGTGTGTAACCAGAATGGGAATTCAATGAAAATGAACAAAAAATACATATTTTTTGGGTAAGATAAAAGTGGGTAAGCTGTGCTGGAGTTGTAAAGAATAAAGATACATTTTTCAAAGGCAGGGGTTGATTTACCAGCCGCGCTAAGCTAAGGGGACTTATACTTTCCCTTCCGTCAGCAGCAGCCATTGAAGATCCTGCTCATATTTTCACCACCACATGAATGCACGATCCTTCTCATCTACCCTGTCTTTGAAGCTAACAGGTGTATTGAGGACACAGGTTACTGTATTTGGGGAGTGGAGCTAATGTTGTTTCTATTTCTTCTATCCTACAAGAATTCAGAAGTGCTCACTGCTTCTTTTTTTTTTTTATTCACCCATAGGAAGAGCTGCTTTTCAGCTGTTCCATTCATGCCTGCTTTTTCAACCTTGTGTTAAACATTTATCACAGCAAACAAGGTGAATACACTAATATGAGGAAATACACTCTTTATACCTCCAAAGTTCTTTTCAAACTACTTCAAAAAAATTTGGTTTCTGCTGCTTTTTCTCAGTTGATCTGATTGCCTCTTTTAAAAGTTCAAATGGTAAGCCTGAAAAAAATATTTTCAGTTGGTTTTGTTCAGGTTTTAATATATGTTGTCATGACTTCAAACATAATGATGAACAGACTTCTAAAATATAAGTTTTTTACTTAAAAGCAAATACAGTTTGAGTTAAATATCCATTCTTCTGTAAATTAATATAAACAATTTTTGCCCACTCTGGTCTGGGGAATGATCAGCTTCTGGATAGCTTGTTGATTAGGCTAAAGTAGGCACATGCATGGGTAGAGTATGAAAAACTGCCTGTATACTTTAATTAGTATTAAAACACAACAATATAAAATAATTATGTATTAAATAATATATTATATTACTTATTAATATTATTTATTACTATTATGTAATGAATTATTAGAAGTAAATGCTTCTCAATGAAGCTTCCCTGAAATTCAGTTCAGCCCATTTTCGTAAATTCACTAAGATGCAGGCTGTTTTTTTTTCCATTTCCAAATTACTTCCAGATTTAATCCCTTTCCTTCAGAGGAGAGCTCAGGCACGACTAAGACAGCTTGGGAAAACTCCTTCTCCTGCCTCCCCTTCCCAAGCCCACTCTGGGCTGTGGTGAGCAGTGACTTCAGCTTCACGTACCAGCAGGGACCAAAACACCGTCCCTGCTCTTGGGCTGCCCCGGCCCCAGGTTGCACCAGCCCCCACCAGCTGTTTTCCTCCTCAAACTCAGTCGCAAAGGTGGTTTTAATTTAACTGCTTTTGCTCAGGCACCTTCTGGGGCTTTTTTTATTTTCTCATTGCTTGCCAAGGGCACCACATTTCTTTGACAATTTCTATAACTCTTCATCTGTTTTGGTAATCTGTAGTTAGTTTACTCTGTTTCTGACCTTTAGACATCTTAAATTACTGTTTCTTCCTGGGTGCCAGTCTCCCAGCCCTTCCTTGCAGCCTTGTCCCCAGCTGGAGAGTGAGAGCACGTTTGCTCTCCCCCAGCCACATAAGCCCCTTCCTGCATGCAGCACTGCCACTGAAAGCTCTCGTTTCTTGCCCTAAACATGGCAGGGATGCCACAGCCCAGAGATCCTAACAGGCCATTTAAAAAAAATTCAGATATCCCTGTTTTTGAGGCTTTGTATTTACTAAGCCAATGAAAAGAGCGGCAACATGTACCTGACTGGTGCTCCTGAAATGCTGTTTTTCAGCAAGCAGAGGGATTCCCTCCGACTAGCTGCATGCCTCATTAGTACTAACACATTGTCTGTGTGCTTTGAGAGGTGAAAAAAATACCCCAAACCCACATCCAAGGATTTATCTTTCTCCCTCCTCTCGCCACGCTGGCTTTGCAGGAGTTACAAATAGCACGTCCTGCAACTACAGACTGGTTTTGGTTTCTTTAAATGCAAACCAAAATGAAGCAGAGGAGAGCAGGGATGACAGCTCTTGTTTTGCGTGTAGCGAGCAGTGTTCCTGCCACATCGAGGATGGTTTCTACTTCATCAAGCGCAGAGGACAATGCCAAGGAACATCAGTTGCCCCAGCGCAGAAGCCTATCTACAGGGGAGCAGGAGGGATAATGCCACCAGCCGCAGCAGTAATGGATGCTCCAGGACAGGAGACCAGCTGCTTCAGTGGTTTTCCTTTGTCCCATCCCTCGTAGGGGTGAAATGTCTTCTTTTTCTTTCCTTTTAAGAGCTTTCGCCTTTGGGCCTTCAAGAGATGTATGTGCATTTAATAGGAAAAAGAGTGAAGAGAGATGGCTGTTTGTTCTCAAGGGTCGGAGAAACTCGATGCTTCTTTTCTTCCAGGATGATGAAGCACTGAGGAAACCTTTTGCGTGACTTTACTACAAAACACTGCAAGAGGAGAGGCCAGAGCTGCAGCTGAGGGAACGGCACCTGCTGAGCTGAACTGTGCACAGAGACGGCTGTTTGCGGTTGCAGCTCCCGGGATGCCTCCAGAGAACTGCTCTGTTCTGCTGATGTCCTTTGCCTTTTTCATTTTTCCAAAATTTAGCTCCCCACCCCAGTGCTGGGCTTTGTTGTCATTGCTTGGTGTCTGGCTGTGCCCTGAGAGGTCTCGGGATGGTGTGTATGGCAGCTCTGTCCAAAAGCAGGGGAGAAAGTTATGCTCACCTTCCCCCTTTCAAATAGGCATGCATGCTCAAAAAGACCAGGAGAAGCACTTCTCACTGGGGGTGAGAACTTGGATGCAAAGGAATGCCAGGAGCCCCGTGCAGAATCACAGAATCATAGAATTCTCTAGGTTGGAAGGGGCCTTTCAGATCACTGAGCCCAACCATCAACCTAACACTGCCAAAACCACTACTAAACCATGTTCCAAAGCCCCATGTCTACTCATCTTTTAAATACATCCAGGGATGGTGATTCCAATGCTTCCCTGGGCAGCCTGTTCCAATGTTTGATAACCCATTCAGTGAGGAAACTTTTCCCAATATCCATCCCTGTCATAACTTGAGGCCATTTCCTTTTGTCCTATCCCTTGTTACTTGGGAGAAGAGACCGACCCCCACTTTGCTGCTAGCATACTCTGGCTGTATGAATCACCAGGGTAAGACAGTGCTGACAAAATACAGAAATATTCAAAGTATATTTGTTTTGCACATGTATTTGCTTAATTTAATTATTTTTTTCTCCCTCTCAATTGCTTTGATTCTTGGTTTTCCATTCTTAACTAAGAAGAAAAACATGTAAAAGCAATAACATTCCCAAATATCATTAATTTCAGCAGAAAAATAGATCTTCTTCTGTACCAGTTGTCCAGAAATAGGTCCTGCTACTTTCACATGGGGTGAAAACGTTGTTTACAATGTGATTTGTTGCCATGCTGCATTGGACTCAACACAAACTTTATGTGCAGTGGCTCATACACCTCACATGCTGCCAGCAAGGTTTCCATGTCTGCTGCAGGCTTTTATGGCTTGATAGTAAGTATAACAGAGATTATTTGGAAAAAAAAAAAAAAAAAGTAGGAAGAAGAACAAGGGAGAAAGCAGAGGTTCTAGCAAAGAAGATGGTTTTGCTGCTTGATAGTATGGGTTTGGGACATTCAATGGCTGTTCAAAAAGCACTGAGTTAATTTTTAGAAGACTCTTTAGGTCTCTAGATAAAAGCGACTGTGCAGATAGCAGCTTCTTATGATGTTAGAATGATGACTGCAAATACTTTTAAAACAGAATTGAATTAAAGACTGATCACAGGCCCGGGGTGTGGGAGCATCTGCCTGGTTCTCTTCCCCCAAGAGAAAACTCTGCTTTACTTTATCCCTTTAGTGTTGGTCCTACTTCTACAGTAAATTGAAGCATAGTTTTAAGGTGGCAAGTGCAGGGTAGATCTTCTAATTAGTCCAGTGCTATCAAACATTTTATTCAGTTGGCATCATCTTTATCTTCCTGGACACCTTTTCTGTATGAAAATCTGTGTTCCATAACCCTGGAAAGGTGATGGAACACCTCATCTTGGGTGTCATCTCAGAGCATATGGAGGAAAAGAAAGGTATCAGAAGTAGTCAATATGGATTTACCAAGGGAAAGTCGCGTCAGACTAACCTGATAGCTTTCTATGATATCATGACTGGTTGGATAGATGAGAAGAGGGCAGTGGATGTTGTCTACCTTGACTTCAGGAAGGCTTTTGACACCATCTCCCACAGCACCCTCATAGCTAAGCTTAGGAAGTGCGGGTTAGATGAATGGACAGTTAAGTGGATTGAAAACTGGCTAAAAGATAGGACCCAGAGGGTAGTGATTAGGGGCACAGAATTGAGCTGGAACTCTGTAACAAGTGGTGTTCCCCAGGGGTCAGT
>JAOTQQ010000012.1:91823603-91921859 GCA_026546715.1 Gallinago undulata
TTTTTAGTCTTGAGAAGACTTAGGGGGGATCTGATCAATGCATACAAATACTTAAAGGGAGGGTGTCAGGAGGACAGGGCTAGTCTTTTCTCAGTGGTGCCCAGTGACAAGCAGGACAAGAGGAAATGGACACGAACTTGAGTATAAGAAGTTCCACCTAAACATGAGGAGGAACTTCTTTACTGTGAGAGTGGCAGAGCACTGGAACAGTCTGCTCAGAGAGGTGGTGGAGTCTCCTTCTCTGGAGACATTCAAAACCCGCCTGGACAAGTTCCTGTGCAACATGTTCTAAGTAGACCTGCTGTGGCGGGGAGGTTGGACTAGATGTTCTCCAGAGGTCCCTTCCAACCCCATATGATTCTATGATTCTATGAAACTGTGAATGGGCTATTGAAACACACACTATGACACTGGAGTAATTTTTTTTGCAGCAGTTACGAAATTTTCTAATGGAGTTAAGATGACCATATCTTCCTTAAATTAATTGGAAATTAAATTTAATGGAAAGAAAAGTAGTGCTGTTAGTTTTCGAAGTTTGTGTCTGTACAAGAAAGCTGATGTCATGATCATATAATCATGCCTGCCTTCTGCTTATGTGTGTGCTTAGCAAAGAGAGAAACCTGCCTGTGGTGTCCCTCTGCAATTCTTCTGAAACTGGCTTTAATCTCTTTTGGGTAACCATGTAACTCATACGAATGCCATCTACCATCTCTGTTAGTCCCGGCAGCTGCAGCAAGGGGTTTGGTAACAAGATAAGAGAGTACGACTTTTGGCCAGTCTGAATCAGAGCCTCACCGAAAGCACAGAGAGGTTTTCAGCCTGGAAAGAGATGGAATTAAATAGAAGGAGCAACCAGAATCTCCACAAAAATATAATTTATTGCAAATTTCCATTTGGGAAGTGACTAAAGGTTACTTTAAATAAACGATCTCAATATTCCTGAATTTCAACTTTAAGTAATTTGTAAGGTACTAGGTCTAGTAGTGACTGTTAAGTCAAGCCCTCAGAAGTGGTGGTTAATGGTCTCACCTGCTAATAAGGGAAAATAATAAGAAACTGTCCTAGCCATGAGAGTTGTAAAACATACGGATCTTGACTGTTCAGTTATTAACTTGAATCCCTAAAACATCAAATGAAAGTTTCTTAGTTTAAAAAAAAAAAGAAATTAAATTGTCAGGTGACTTTTTAAGTCTGCTCTTTGCAAGATTTTTTTTGGCAGATCTGCAAGATGAGTGCTGGTGTTAAGATAAAGCTAGATTCAAAGATGTAGCTCATGATTAATAATAATAAGAAAAAAAGATTAGAGGGAAAGGTCACAGATATTCACATAGCCAAATCCATCTGATGTTTGCCAAACCGTTGCACATAGCTGTACCAGGCTGAAATCACCTGATCCTGTCAGAGCTACTGAAGCAAGCTCTTATATGGTGAGACAGTGTGAAGCTCTAATTGTCTGGGACTGGACATAATCTCTTCCTCACCCACCTGATTTACAAAGACATTTGCCAAGGAGTGGCTCACTACATTAGAGTTATCTTTCAGCGTGCCTTTGTGCCCTGCAAACACTGAAACTTTAAATCATTTGTGCACAATCAATCCTTTCCAGAGCTTTCAGCGAGGGCAAACAGTCTCATGTGAGGCTTGAAGTAGTCCTTCAAAGCAGCTGTTTAGAAACACATGAAGCATGAGGCACATTATATCCTCTTCCCACGGGCTGAGGGCCAGATGTTCGGTGGGTGTAAAGCTGCAGAGCCTCAGTGTGACTTTTTCAGGGACCATGAAGATTGATACCAGCCAAGAATCTGGCCCTAAGTGTTTCAGCCAAGTGACTTCCCCGACCTCTGCTGCTGAAGGGCCCGGTTTTGTAATCTCGGGTCTAACCTCTGTCCCATGCCAATGTCCTCTGTGAGGTGAGAAGGGATGGAAAGTGTTCAGGATCTCTGGCTCAAGGTGCTGAAAATAGAAATATCTCTGAAGATTCCTGATGCCGCTTCTCCAGGCCAGTTTGCTGAAGGATTTGGGTTTTGGTACATTTACATATTTTCCTTCCCATGTTTCTGCTGCTAGCAATATTTATATCTGTTTCCTCCCAAAGCAAGTTCCTTTTTGCACCCTCTCCAAATCAGGAAATGAGAATGTTTCTATGCAGAGGTGATTTCTTGTACTTTTTTTTTTTCCTTCATAACTTGCGTCTTCCTGAAGCACGAATGAGGATTACTCATGGGAATAGGGATTTCAGAATCAGGCCCTTTGGCCATTTTGATAGTGTCATGGGAGGAAAAACTGTTTCCCAGAACCAAACAATTTTATTGCATTCCAGAATCATGTGCAAAACAGGGATCCCATCTGTTCGACAGCATTCCCACTAAGTACAGTTCTGCCTGTAGCTCACCAGTGTAAGCAGTTCAACAAAGAAGCCTCAGTTTTCAATGATAAGGTTTTCTTCAAAATACAAGACACCAGTAAAAAGGGCTTCATAATTTGCATATTTGTCAAGGTTTATTTTCTTAGATCCTGCTTTGACTGGTAAGGCCACTGCAGAGTAGTGTAGTGCTAGATGAATAAATAATAAAAACATTAACCTCAAAACTGAGGGGTTAAAATTTGGCTGAAATAAGACTTCCTTATTTTTTCCCCTCACAGCTTGAAGAGTTTTGAACAGAAGGTGCTTGAATGCAGCACTCTAGGCTTAGGCCATTTTACCAGAGTGATTCATAGTAAAAAGATTATGAAATAAATGAGAGAGAATTTATTTTATGAGATTTATCTAACTGAGTGATGGTGCTTGGGATTTTTATCATCACCATGAACACTGGCAAGTTGTGCTTAGCAAGTACAATGAAGAACCTCAAGAAACTCTAGGTAAGGGGATTGTAGTTGCTTAATCCTGCCTCTCTAAATTTCTAAATGTCTTCTTTGAGTCACCTTGACCTGAAGATCTCTCCATCTGACTGCTCAAGATTCCCCTGACAGCTCGCTTGTGCTTTTCCTTTCAGAAACTGATCTGAGAAATAGAAATAAAATGCAATTTCAGGGGATGCTTGCCCTTCGAAATAGGAAGTCAGCCTTGCTGGTGCACATGCTTTGCCATCAGGCATGGAGCAATGCCCACCAAGCCCATTTTGCCCCAGTCTCCATGTAACCAGCCTCTTCCCTATGGCCAGAGGAGCCAGGAATATTTGTCTGACTCTTGTCTGGCTCAACTCAAGAGAACTAGAAGGGGAGATGTCTTCCAAGTCAGGGGCTGAAGTTGTTTTCTCCTTTCCTGTGAAGGTTTGGAAGGAGGGCAGGATATCCAGCAAGACTTATTCTACCTTTCCTGCCCAAAGTGCACCTGAGCACACCTGGTGCACCAGCACAGCTCTGTAGCTGTGCTAGCTCTTTCCCGTAGTCCTCCTGTACACATAGCTCTGGGATGCATCGCTGGAGGGTGTCAGCAGCTTCCCTGGTCTCTCAGGATGTTTCTCACAAGGCATAGGTATTACAGCTGCCATCCATTGCCTAGATTTTTGTGCTGGCTGGGATGTACCAGGATGGAGGTGGTTTGGTGTGGGTGGCCTGTAGGACACAAGGGAGTCAGGTCTGATGTTCACTCCCTGGGTTCATCCATAGCTGCCAGCATCACGAGGGCCAAGTGCTGGGCAATGATAGAGAGATACAACTCATGGACAGTTAAGAGCCATCCCTCACCTGTCTAATGACTCAAATAGGTATGGGTGCCTTTGAGAGTGCATCCATGCCGAGGCCACGGCTGGGCCTCGGGTTTTTGAAAGCGGGCAGCCCGTCCTGAAGGTGCATCCACGGCTCCAAGGTAGGGAGAAGTAGTGAATATTGAAACTCCTCATGATTTTCACCTTTATAAGAAAACTTTCTTGGGATTTTGCAGGGGCACAGTATGTGGTCTGTTAATTTTACCAACAATAGGCCAAAACGTGTTGATCTTCTGGCAGGTTGGAAAGCAGCTAATGGCTAAGGTGGGGAAGCCAGGGGAAGGCTTGGGCTTCAGGAGACCAAGTACCAAGTATAAGCTGGTCCCTCAGCTTCTTCATTTGTAGATCAGAATGAAAAAAAATAAAATAGCTGTACCTCCACATCATGGTGTTAGCATGAGGCTTAATTAACTTGTGTTTATGACACGCTGCCGGAAAGGTGTAAGGATAATTAGATACTTAATTCTTACATCTGTTCGTGCCTATTCCGTTGGGGCCACAGCCCATGATTAAGATTTCTAACAGATGTCACAACGCGAATGGTGACGCCTGGTAAGTGGAAGTGCAGTAATGAGGAGCACGAGCGGCTCTCCCCCCCGAGAGAACAGGCACGCTCAAGCCACGGCTGGTGCCCGCACGTCGGGTGAGGTCCCCTCGAGGGGCCCGGCCCTACACGGTGCCTCTTGGCTTGGTGTTCCAGGGGGAAGGGAATCTATCCTGAAACATGGTGTTTTATGGTAAACATCTAGCCTCTGAGAAGCAGACTAATCCATTCCCTCCCCTCTACCCTTACTGCAGGCAACTACAGGGAGAGGCATTTGCCATTGGAAAGGATTTTTTATTGATGCCGTTAAGGAGGAGAGTGACATCATTTAAATTTTTTGGAACAATGGCCTTTTCCCCACAATTACCTTGGCTTTTCTTCCCTTTGCTCTGGCGCCACGGGACTGGCTGGGATCTGACGTCATTCGTGGTGCTGGGTGCCAGGAGAAAGCAGTATCTGGAGAGTGGGTGATTGGGAGGAGTCAACAAAATGCTGATGGGTCCCAGTTGGTTCTTTGTCTGTCAAGGGGAATAGTGGTATCTGGTTTTGGCCTGATTTATAACTTCTTAGGAAAATGCCAACTTGCAGAGCAGGGATCCAGCTTGTTGGTGTTCGAGGTGCTGGAGGTAGTAACACACATGGATGGGAAGGAGCCAAAGTTGTGTACTCTAGGTAAGGGCTGGAAGCTCAGTGGACTGGACTCAGGCTGAAGGACAGAAATAAACCAGGATCCTAAAAATAACAACACCCCTTATTACTATCTTTCTTCCCCAAAGCAAGTCAGTCCTTTGCAGCAAGGTGAATCTTGGTTTTCCCACTCTTCCCCTGCTGCTTGCCTTGAGTTCCTTGGCCTCCGTTGCTTCACTGCATTCCTCCTCCTCAGCCCAATGCTTGTTTCTTATGGTGCAAGCTGGAGCTGTTTCTCATCAAGCCTGAGGTTCCTGCTGTCCCTTACCCCATTTGGGTATCCGGGCCCAGCATGACCTGCAGGAGCAATGCACATCTAACCCAGGGAGGATTTTCTGAAAATTTAACTGTTCAAATCAAATATGATTGTACAAACGAGGACTCCTCACAGTATAAGGGTTTGGAAAAAATTACATGCATGTCTGTGGGGATGTAGGAAGTCTCCTATTCAGCAAAACACTGTGCAAATATCATCTGCACGGATACATTTTTTTTCTCAATTCCTGCTAACATGAGTGATTTCCAAATGAAAGATCACACAATTTATTTCTTTTAAATATGGATGAGGTACATTCCCTAGCCTCTTCCTTGGCAATGGTGGAGCTGTTTTGCCTGAGAGAAACAATACAAAATAATCCAAAACAACCCCCTCCAAACCACAAAAATCCCAAACTGAAGTCAACTCCCAACAAGACTAAACTAGCCTGAGGTAGGCATCCAGGGAAGATTTCAGCTTGTTCACCTTTGGTAGTGCTGTAAGAAAATGAAGGCAAGGTCTTGTGCCAGAAAATACCGGGAAACCTGAACCCGAGGCATCCTGCCCATCTCACCCGCTGCAGCTGGCTGGGACACTCAGCACCCCATTTCGGGTGTGTTGGCTGCATATGGCAAGCAGTCTTGATTAGGAATTCCTGCTGGCAAGCTTGCACCTGAAAAGCAGCTCTAGCAACTTTTTATTTATTTTTTTTTTTTAATGCAAAGCAGTATGAAATATGTGAGGCGGGAAGGAGTACGTGAGGCCATTTGGGTAATCACCGAGCAGAGACTGAGTACCAGTTTCTAAACCAACAGTCTCCCGGGGCATTGGTTCGGTGCTCAGTAGTAGTTGAAAAGACAAATCAACTCTCAGGTTTATTAGGAAGGGAGTGGCAAAGCTTTACCAACGCCATTGTAAAGCCACAGTGAGCATCACTCTTGAAAACCTGGTATGTGGTTCTAGTCCCATCTCTCAAAAGTGGCATAGGAGAATTAGAAAATGTGCAGAAAGGGGCAACAAAGCTGGCTGAAGGTGTGATACAGCTTCTCTACTGCAGAAGATGAAGTAAAGCTCCAGAATCTGGAAAAAAAAGAGGACTGAGAGGAGAAACTGGAGAGGTTATAAAAATCATTAAGTGAATGAAGAAGGTCAATATAGAGTAATTATTAAGACTCTATCATAACAGGAGAATTAAGAAGCTTCAGGTGGAGTTATGAGATAGTGGGTTTAAAGCAAAGAAGAGAAAGTATTTTTCTCCCATAGCACATCATTAAACAGTGGGATGTCGTAGGATGCTGTGAAGGCTAGAAGATTAATTTAGTTCAAAAGTGCTTAGAGTCATGGAAGAAAGGCTACCAGGGCTAATAAACAGAGAGCTGCAGATATGTCCTTTGAGCCTAAGAACTTCTGTGCTGCCAGCTGCTAGAAACCAGAAGAGCACAACAGCAGGAACAACACTGTACACTGGTCATAGTCCTTGATGTTGTTTTTTTTAATTACTTTTGTATTCATTCCCAACCTTTTTCAGAGACTACAGGCTGAGTGGCATTACATGTGTGGTCGTTCTTCTACTTACAGTGTAACAACTCTGGAAATACCCCATCTGTCATTCTAGGCAACCGGGAAGCAACGTGGCAGAGATGAAGTTCTCTATTCATTAACACAGCACCAGCAGAGCTACATTGGGGATCAATTTTTACTGTTCATTTTCAACTACAAATAACTGCTTGGAACACAAGTCCTTTCCAGCTAGTTTTGGTGGATCATGATTCCTTAGAAAGATTGCAGCCTATAAAATAGCCATAAGCAAGACAAGTACAAAGTATGCTTTGGCTGGATACTAGTCTTCTCATAAAAAGTATGAGGTTGGAGTAACGTGCAGCATGTTTTAAGTTATGTTGTAAAGTTGCCTCAAAACTGCTTCTTGGGGGAAAAATAATTCTTGGGAAAGAGTGCCAGCTAAGAATTAATACTGATAAAACCTACATTTTTCTTCCTGGGGATTCTCATGGGAAATGTCTAGTTTTGCTCTTTTATTTTTGGAAAATGTGCTACCAGTTGTAGGTGGTTTCAAACAGATTAAGTGAAGGAGTAGGTGACAAGAATATAAATATAAAACAAGAATAGTGAAGGCTGTGTCACTGAGCTTGTCACATGTGATTTCAATACTCCTGAGAAGATAAGCAGAACCTTTTTTAAGCCAGCCACCAGATTGCAGGAGCCGGTCTCCCAGCTTAAATCAGCTTCAAGGTGGATGAGTGAAGAATGTTCCTGGAAAAAAAAAAAAAAAAAAAGAGGGAAAAAAATCTCCAAAGGTATCTTTTCCCTTTAATATACTGCCAAGGGTTTTCTTAAAACAGGAAGAGTTAGTTCACAGGGACTGGAAAGCCAGGATTTGGGCCTCAGACATAGTTGTAGTAAAGTTAAAATGTGAAATTACTCTGCTAATGAGCCTAAGACAATTGGCAAGTCATTATCTCCTGTCAGAGAAGCTGGAAAAGCAGTGTGAGGAAGAAGAGTCTGTGCTGCCTGCAGGACAATTTTGGCTGCTAATGAACCTGGATGAATGAAAGAACATCAAATCCAAGCCAGGAGTCCTTCTCATTTGTTTATTTCTTCCTGTAGGAATTTGTCTGAAGCTGCTTGGCACACTGCTATCGGATGCCTTCAGGTTTCATCCAGTATCATCCCACCTTTGAATAAAGGACCTCAAATCTTATCCTGATAGAAATGGGTAGCTTTAGACAACTGCCCCTTTCAGATCCCCATGTTCTGCCACCTCTGCTGTGCACCATCGTTTTGCTGTGAGGCTGCTGATGGCACTGAAGTGACCGCCACGGCTGGGCATGGTCTGACACAGCACAGCTCCTTGCTTTTACCTTGGCTTTCACTGCTATCGTTCTTCTCTGTGTGGCATCCTGGGCAATTTTGATTCACCTCCTTGTTTCCCCGGCTGAGGATAACCCAGCAACTTTGTGATACGAGCAATCTTCCTTTTCTAGAAAAGAATGACATAGGGAATTTTTTGCCCCCCTTTTCACTGACAATGTGTGTTCACAACTTTTGGATTAATGGCATCGGACTGCCAGTTTAGGACTGAGTTTTTCTGTTATTAGTAGCACATCTCTGTTGGTATTTTGCTCATGACAGACTGCAACCTATTGTTCAGTTCTTTCTTGCCTTCTTCAGCGTCAGTGGTAGGACATCAGACTGCATTGTATTCACATCCTCAGATTTCAGACTGAGTCTCTGATACCAGTCCCCATGGCATGATAAGATTTCCCTTCCACCTTTAAGAACATACTACCCTAAACTTCATCATCCCTTCTCCATCTGCATTTACACATCATCTTGTCATTCCGTGCTACAAGATTTTTCTTTCCCTCAGGCCATAGACCACTTACTCTCCAAATGCGTTATGTTCATTCACCAAGTGCTAATCATTTCTGACATTTTTTTTCCATTTATCTACTAATTTGGCAATCTGGTAGAAAGCTTTCCCAATTCTGTTTTTAAGAGGAAGGCAAAGCTCTCCTGAAGTTAACATGTTGGCTTATTTTAGCACTTCTACACAAATCTACATTAGGCCCACCATGGAGTGATTAACTGTCACTCCTGCTTCTCTAACCATTAGAAGATGGCTAGCCTATATTTCCCAGCTGAGAACAGGAAAGACATCCAGGGCTCCAAGTGAGGATGAAAGACCTCTTGGTAGGCAGTGAAGCCTGCCCTGGCATTATGCTGGGTTTTATATATAAAACAGGATTTTAAATTTCACTAGCCTCTGTCAGACATTTCACTGTTGGATCCACCCTTGACAGGACAGAGAAAATATTCAGTGTGTAGGGAAACAGCACATAGAGCTTTGTTTCCTGAAGCACAAGCTCACATGGAACAGCTGCTTGTTTCCAGTGATAAAGAGGGAAGAACTTTTCATTTCTGAGAGCTTAGGGAAAAAAAGAAGCTGACAAGGGAGGGGAGAAATTATGGAGTTGAAGTAGTCAGAAAAGCGTGTTTCCCATCCAAATAAAATATGCAGGCATAGTATATTTTTCCTAAAAGAACGTGATATGAAAAATGTTATCATTGCTGGGCTATGGGAAAGGAAGCATTTTCCTTCTCATCTCAGCTTGGTTTCAGCAGATAGGCAGGGCTAAAACTGCCTTGCACAGTTCACAGAAGATGATTTTTCTTATCTTAAAACTGATGCTTTCCAACTGGAGCCTGAATCCTGACCATATGAAGGTACCTGTGTATCCAGGGAAGCAGAGTGTCCACAGGGCTGTGATGCTAGCTGTGTATCACTGAAATCAAATGAACTTTGGTTCCTAAGTTCAGGATAAAGTTTTATGGGTTGTGTGGGAATTGCAAACGCTTGCTACTTCATGAAAATTTTTCACTTACTAAGGACGTTCCAAGTGGAGTCCCATGATGGGCTGATTGATTGAAAGACAGAGAAAGGGGCTGAAGTTTACATGGTTTGTGGATGACACCAAGTTTTTGCTGCCTGGCTATGAACCCTGGGAGCAAAGAGCATGAGGCTGGGATTCATGGTGGGGCTCACAAGCCAAGCTTCAGCAAGCAGCAGGAAGAGGACTCATATGTGGACCTTGGTTTACTAGCCTAGGCACATCACCACTGGCGATGCCAGGGACCATTCCCAGGAGACAGAACTCATGTGTTCTGTTATTAAGCAACTTGAACAATTGCAAAGTATTGTTAAATACTTTTAAAGTATTGTTAAATACAGGAGCATAGCTCCTGCCAAACAGCATCTTCCAAAGAGCTCCTGGCCCAGGGACTGTCCCCAGAAGGCAGCTTGGGTATAGCCACACTCTTTGGTGGGCAGAAGAGGTCAAACATATGATTAAATATACAGTCATGGGGCACTTAGTGCCAGGGCGTGGGGCTGGGCACAATGAATTTACTCATACATAGGTATGACTTGTACAGAGGAGCAGGTTACAGAGCTTGATTTGAGTGCTCCTGAACAACCTATTTGGGAACTGGCAATGAATTAAAAAAGTGGCTTTACCAAGCCAAAAACAGTGGCTGCAGCCACGCTCTGGATGATATCAACCCATGAAGGGCTGCAGGCACTCTCTCCTGCTGTCCTGTCAGAAAGTCACACAAATAAGCGAGCAGCTATCAGCCAGGGGACTGCCAGCCTCCAAAGCTGTCCTTACGCTGTGCCAGGGAGTTTGGGTACCGAGTGCTGGCTTTGTGGAGGAGAAGGAAGTGAAAATCACGCATTACAAACCCTGTTTTAAAGAAAGAATTTTATTTCTTTTGCTATTGAGTTAAAGCCTCCACACAGACAACTCTTTCCGGTTGTAAACATTTCCTTCTGGTAGATTAATTTGATTGTTGTTCTATTCGTCATGCTGGTACTTGAGAAACTGAAAGCGGAAATGAGTATAAAACAAAGGGAAACAGCTGAGCTTGTGTTCACCCTCCAAAGTAAGTAAATCAAAAGCAAGTAAATAGCACAGATAATGGAATTGGTGATTATAAGACTACATAGGATCTTCCAAAATGTGGAATGAAATGAGCTATTCTCTCAGCCTGCCTGCTGCTTACGCTGTTCTTGTTTAAATGTTGTTCAAATAACATCGTGCCAAGAAATATAAACTGCAAACACAGCATTTTAATAAACACAAAGTGAAATAAAACAAACCAGAACAGATCTGTTGGCTCTTGCAGTTTTTTGTTTGCAAGATGGGGAGCCTGGAAGTGGGGGGCACACAGGGAGGGTATTATTTCTTGCACATGTTTGCCTGGTGCTGATTAACAGGGATGATGTTAAAAACTTTTTGTGACTTGTTACAGGCTGTAATCTTCAAATTTAGGGCCTTGTACTGCTCTCAGTCTAGTCACACAACCCCCATTTAGGAGCGTAGAAAGCCCTGAGGAGTTTGTGTAATAGGCTTTAATAGTGCCTAAGAAACAAAAAGTCTCCTTAATTGTGCCCAAACCATTTTTTTCTCACATTTTGCAGAAGGACCTTGGGTACTGTTGCATTTTGCAATCATACTATCCGTTGTTCTTTAAGAAGATTAATGTAAATATGGGCTTAAAACTCATCTAATTAATAGATCTGGTTGGTTGACCAGTCAGATATAAAAGCAACCAGAGCGTAGAAATGTTAAGAACATTCCAAATGTGAAGAAAGCTGAGTGACACCCTTCCTTACCCTGAAAATTAGCCATACACCCATCATTTTTCCTGCCACATGCTCCACTGTTTGTTAGTGCCTTGGTTAACAGCAGCACCTCTGTAGTCACGTTGCTCCGTTATACTTCCACTTTGCTCAGCCAAAATCCCCATGAACTATTGAAGCTCCTGCTTCAAATTCCAAAAGAATAAGTCTTTTCCAATGTGTGAGCTGTGATGGTTCCCCTTTCCCTAATACAGATGTCATGAGTGTGGCCATGCTGTGGTGGTGCAGACAGAGGGGCCTCATGGGTGGAAAGAGGGAGGCATCTCAGAGAGCTTCTTTCTAACCACAAGCACAGCCAGCATGAAGCTGGGGGTGGTGGGGCCCAGGGACCACAGCTCTGCTCCCTGCCCTGCACAGCACAGCAGCCTCCAGGACCATGACACCCCAGCCCCTTCCCCCTGCTGCTGCCTCCCTCCTCTGAGCAAGCTCCCGCCTGCTGTTTCAGAAAATTACTGCTAAGTAGAAAATGATGAAAGCATATTACCTGTAAATTACCTGACTAAATCATATTCCCTCTCCTGGGACCTATTACACTTCCAAGCCTGCAACTTACTCATCCTTGCAGGCAAGCTCTCCTTGTTTCCCAGTTTTGTTCATCCAGAATATTTACTAATTTCTTTGTTTTCCTCCAAGCTAGCAGATCAGTCCTTCCAAGCACTCAGCTCTCCAAGCTCTCTCCGGGAAAGTAATTAAGTATATGCTTGAATTTAAGCGTGTGAAGCTGATGGCAATTAGGAAAAGGGCAGGCTCTTTTTTTTTTTGCTGGTAATTCCTTAAGTAGATGGGATGAAGATGCTTGCCTCTAGAGATGTTTGCCTATCTTCACTGACTTATGAGGAAATCCTAACAGCCTGTACACCAGTTAAGAGCAGTCTGAATGTACCAGCCAAGACATAGCATGTGCATCCCTTGAGTAGGGTATTTTGACTCACATGGAATATAAGTCAACCACTATTTTTAGCATCCTTTATTGATTCCTGTATAATTTCCCTTGTTCTTCCTGTGGAAGTTCCTTCCTTTCCAGTAACACCAGCATTTGAAGTAGCACATCAATCCCTATTATGTGTCAAACCTGACTTTTTTTCCCAAGCCTCAGCATGATGCGGAAACTCTTAAACACAAAGTCTTCCTGTAATTTAAACACCCAACTGTATGTGTAATTCAAATAAGATGTGAGTATTAATGAAGTTACCCCCGGGCTCAGCAGATCGTACAATTTTCTGGATTATTCGTGGGAGGGTTGATATAGAGCCACAAAATACTTTATCTTGCCAGAGAAAAGAAGAAATGGCTCAGTGAAGGCTAAACTCTAAGTGACTTCGGCTCTGCTGACTCTGTAACATCCCTTTTGTGGTTCTGAATTATTCTGCCTTTATGCAAATTGCAGGAAAAAGACAGTTATTCACAATTCTATTTTATTTTCTCTGAAGCAAACTGGCTTTCTAGCCCCCCAAAACCTCTTGGAGGAGTTGCTGCTTTTAAAACCCTTCCACCTCCAAAAAGAACTGATGTTTAAATTGAACCAAAATAATAGAGGGGGCCTGGCCACTCCTTATGAAAGTCAGATTTAAAGGTGAAAGCTAAGCATCAAGTGCCAGCAACTACTGTGTCTCAATAAGCAAAGCCAGGCCGCATGAGATGAAGAGTACACCAGTGTTTTAGCCTCAGTGGCGGTGTATGTTACATCACAGTGCTTTTTAGACAGATCTGTCTGTTCCCGTTTATCCATAAAGCACAGAGCGAAGGAATTGCTATGCAATTTGCTCATTAACTAGCTTTCCCTCACACATTTGGTATTGGTATGCTAGCCTTTGTCTCGGGATGTAGCAAACGCTATCAATTCCGCATGGCATGACAACAGACCTTGATCGTTTTTCATGTCTTAAGGACAAATAGTAGGAGTTTCTATCGCTTCCACCAAAGGTCTTAGTGCCACATTTTAAAGAAGCATCCAGCCCTGTAAAAATGCCACTCAGTGGGACCAAAAAAAAGAGCTGATCTGGTTTCTTTGCTTCTACTAAGTATAAAATATTTGGCCCTAATCTGCTAGAGCTACACGCTCTAGTTTTCATTGTAGAAGCAGTGTGCAAAGGCATTGAACACAACCACTACACCACCTCCTGAAGGTTCACAATCTACCACACATGTGGACCAGAGGGAGATAGATAAGCAGAAGAAGATTTATCTATTTATGCTATGTGTGTATGGCAGGGAAGCCAGCCATGTAGTGTGATGCTCTGAATTCATGGGTCTTCCAGACTGGGAAAAATCCTCCCATACAGTGTTGTATTTAGGACATGAAGGGGTTATCTGAAGTGATGATGCCTTGCTTCCCAGTAAATACCACTTTTTGACCACCACCTAGGTGAGGGCACCCCAGGTCCATACCAAGCTGTTCAGAAAAACAAGGGATTTCTTTAGGACTCCCACTGCCCAGGTTTGGTTACACAAGTGTGGAGCTGATCTCCACCAAAGAAAGCAAAGGGGCCATTTTTGACTTCTGAGGATATCATGACAGCCAGCAAAGTATGGGAAAGCTGCGTAAGCTTTGCATTAAAGCTGTTTTCTGTCCAGTTCAAGTGAGCCCTGTGGGGATACGTGAACTCCAAAAGGAGGGGACTTGAAATATTTGGTGCTTGGGGGACAAACTCAACATCACAGTAGAGTTTTCTGTCCTTGTACCTAGGTGAACAGTTTGGGATTTGAATGCCAAGACCGGATGCTTAACAAACAATTCACAGGCAATGTTTTTATACTTTTCTTCTAAACTCTGAGTAGTTTTAAATGCTTTTAAATACTCAAGTAAAAGCTAAACTCCACAACTGCTAAACATCTTGCTTAAAAATTTAGCTGTCTACCTTGCTTTGCAGTTCTGAAATGCTTTAGATGAATGTTCTTGTGCAACACTAGCCCTGTCTTCCACGGTGTGCATTAGGACTGCTATAAATAAGTTGCAAGCTACATGGGCCTGACATGGTATTTATGAAAAGATCGTATTTGCTCCTTTGAAACAGCCTCCCAACAGAAAGTCTGGCTCTCGTACAAAGGCATTTATTCGGTGCATCCCCTTTAAAGGTCAGGAAAGAAAGCTGAGAAGATAGGTAATTGCAAAACTGGTTCTGGAAATGTGCTCTTATCTGCTGGACAAGAGAGGAATGCCAAGAAGGCAGGGAGGTGAGCTAAAGCAGGCTCAGGGAAGATGCAAATTCCAGGACCTTCACGTAGGCAGTTGTTACAAAAGGAATTTCTCCTGCTTTTGCAAGCTCCGAGGAGCCCTGCGATGTCTCCAGCCAGCAGCAGAGGCATCCAAGGGAGGAAAGAGCCATACACCATTTACCCCACCTACCAATTTTTTGCAAGAGTAGGAACAGGGAGGAAAATTAATGCTATATTTTAACATGGCTTTTGGATCACTCTGTTTTGGTATGGACTATCCTTTTAAATCCCAAATCAACCTTCCTATTCAGACATGAAATCTGGTCTGGCAGACATTTCAATGCCAGACTCTCTTTTCTGTTGACTCCAATGGATTTAAGGAGATTTTTTGACCCATGTTGCTGTTAACTCCAAATAGATGTGTGGCCTATCTGGTAAATAACAGTTTAAAAAACAACCTAGGGTTATTGATCTCCCTCTTAGGATTTGTTCTCCAAGACTGACATTACCCTGTTTTGCCTACTGCATCACTTTCTATCCAAATTCTCACCAATCCCCAAATGATGTCCATGAAGCATTTGCTGCACTTTGTTACATGATGGGGAAGACTGGCGTTTCATTCCGTAACACATGGAAGCACCTAACTAACTTTTAGCACATCTCTTCTTGACTTTGTTGGGACTTACAGCCCCTACTCTGAGTAGAGTGTTATTGCACACCCGAAGCACAAGCCTCAATCCTTTACCTGCGGCTGGGCTTGTACCAATGTGTCAATGGGCTCAGAGTGGTTCATCACCAAGCATGGTGCAAGGTTGTAAACTAGGCTTTCCAGGGCAACTCCAGATCAGGTACCATGGTGCGGGAAGGAGGGATGGGCAGGTCTGATCTCCTTGCAAAGTGGAAAGTTTCTTATGCAGGAAGAGGTGTTCTTGTTGCAGGTACTGCTTGTCCTCATGAGAAAGCATAAATCACATTTTCTGAGTTTCTTGCACTGGTAAAACTTATTGAGCAGAGAGCCCAGCTCAGAGGTGCAGGGAGGGACTGGGTGTCTCCTTGATCTACTGAGCCTCAAACAGAAGATGTCCATGGACTCCTGAAGCAGCAAAACTTCTCCATAAAGACCAGATGAAGATGTAGCTATTTTGAAATCACAAGGTTTGTATAATTCCTCCATATACACCAGCTGTTTCTTCTGTTTTATTTATCTAGGAATAACAAAAGGAGATGTCAGAGCTTGTCTGGAGTTAGGTGACAAGTACTATCTGATGGAGGTCCACATTTCTTAACTGTAAATTAAGGCAGATAGTGTGCCAGTGAGAATCACAAAATAAAGGAAAATAAATAATCATTTGTGGTAGGACCCTAAAGCCCCCACAATCTCACCTCTCCCTTTTGTTTTCAGTATTGGTGGGTTGGTACCACTACATGAGTCTGACCTGGTCGAAGAAAGCAGAATTAAACCCCAAAGTGCTTGTTTCTGAATGGAGGTGGGCCTGCCTCGTGCTCTGGTTGGTAGGTGCAGCACTGAGCCAGGGCATGGGTGCCCAGAGCATCACCCCAGCCTTGCTGTGACTGTGGGAAGCCTCTACATCCCCACCACCACTATTCCTTTTATTGCCCTCACGAAGGTGTTAATTGCTTCACCCTTCCAAGGGCTGCTTTTTAAATAAGCTGCGGCTTCATCCCCTCAGCCAGCTGGAAACGCTGGGTTTCGCTGGTGTTTGTGCCAATGCAGCGGGAGAAGAGAGCCAGCCACAAATCAGGCAGCACAACACGTAAGCGCTGAATGGTCTGGGGTATACAGCCTTCTCCTGCCAAGTGAATGAAACATTAGCATTCTGCTCTCCATCCGACGTCTGCGATTGTTAGGGTAAGAATAAAATATGAACGTAAAGCATTTGCACAACAGCCATCAGCCCGTAATGAGATTTCTATCCTGTGGTCTCTTGGATATTTTAGACTGTCAGGCCCAGCACTTCACAGCATATGGTTTAGATTTATTTTTTACGCATATCAGACTTAGGGCATGCATCTGGAAGAATACATTTATAGAGGATAAAGGAGGGCCGCTGGGGAAAAATCTTCAGTGTCTCAAACCTGAGCTTGGCTTAGCTTCTACTCTGCTCTACTCTACTCTACTCTACTCTACTCTACTCTACTCTACTCTACTCTACTCTACTCTACTCTACTCTACCCTATCCTATTCTTTTGCCTTCCTGCATCCCATCTAAAAGCACACATGTGGAGTCCTACCTCATTTCTGTCCCTGGAAAGGTTACAGTAATTACTAAATTACAAACCTTCCCTCCTCAGTGTTCCTAAACCAACCCACAGGAAAAATACTGCAATTAAGCATGAGGAAACCTAAATGCTGGAATGGCTACTTCAAATGCATGTGCCAGAAAAATGTTTATTTGTTGATAAAAAGCCAAGTATTATTATTTACCACTTTCTGCACCTGGCCTAATGCTCTAAACATCACTTCCAGCAACTATGTGGATTTGAAAAGTGGGGTTCTACAGCAAACTACCTGCCCCATCTAAAAAATGATGAATAGAAAAGGGAAAGCTGGAGCTGATGCATGGGGAACCCTTTTCTCTGCTTAACTTATGGCCTCTGCAGGAACACAGGCTGGTGCTTCTGTGGAGCATAAATCTCCTAACACTGGGTTGGCCCAAGGTTCATCCCTCGCAGCTGTGCTGGTGGTGGTATGTCCATACTGTTTCAAGCCGAATGCATGGCTCTTGAGACACAGGTCTGAGATCCATCAAATGGGTGCTAGCAACTGCTGTGATAGATCCTGACATCCTCCTTCCACCCACTTGCCTTCTTGTATGAGTTACACTCGTTGGGGGAAGACAAGAGGGAGGGAAAACATGCAGCTTGTTCTGCTCAGAGGAATCTCCCTGTGGTTATCCCTGGAGCTCCTTGTGGAGCTATATAATGAGGATGAGTGTTGGCACTCATTTTAGTACAGCCAGGAACTATAATTTTATCCTTTTAGGTTTTTAATTTATAAGCACTGGACACCCACAGTCATCTCAGTGGCTCTGCCCATCACTGGAGATATTCAAGAGTTCTATCCAGAAAGGGAGACCAGGTCCGTAATTCACTTGTGAAAGGGCTTTGAAAATGGATCTATTTAATGATGTTGAGAAGTGGGAGCCATGTAAGGGATGCAAAGAAAGTAATATAAGCCTGAAGGAGAGCTTTTAGTTGTCTATGAGATTAGAGAAAGCTGAATATTTGGATTTACATATAAACTGAGTAAAAAGCTGTGCAGAAAGTAGGCACGAATTATACACTGCCAGCATCCGAGGATGTGAAGGGACAGAGTAGCAGGTCAAAGACCTTGGGTAAGCTGTAGTCATATGAGAGGAGCCTGATGGCAGTGGTGTCTGTAACAAGCAAGGGAGCAGGTATCAGGGGTGACATGGGGAGAATCAATATCACCCTTTGCTGAGGAAAATGTTTATTCACAATTAAATGAGAGTGCAGAGCGGCTGCCCCCTGCAGATTAGCTTGCTATCTATAGAAACCCATCACACACCTATAAAACCTTCTCAGTTTAGCCTTACCCTTCTCTTTAGTGAGTATAATTGACCTGGTCAGTATTTCTCAAGGCCACTAACCCCAAGATAGCATCACTGGGAAGGATATCCGAAAATCACCTGGAGGCTGGCTGGGTAGGACATCTGGGCTTTTGTGTCACCTCTGCTGTGAGGGAGCACCCAGTGAGCCACACCAGCACATCAGTGAAAGCGAGCCTTAATCAAGAAGGCAGCAGCAGATTTAATTCAGAGGTTGCTTATGCCTGTGGTGTGAGCATGCTGAGTGTCTCTGGCCCGGGGCCCCTTCCTTTGCTTATTCTTGGTGTCTTGTGTCCCCTGTAAAGTGCCTGCTAGTGGCTGTCCCTTGACTAGGTTGCATTTTCTACTGCATGCTTCTGTAATATTTTTGATGACAGGGATTTCAAGGATTATTGTTCCCCATGGGGATTTGAGGACTTTCATGTCTGCTGTTGTTCTGGGAACAACCTTTCTGGCACCAATGAACAAAGCACACAGGCTTAAGGTGAACTCTAAAGCAAAGCAACAAGCCTATTCCAGGAAAGACTTTGCTTGACATACTGCTGTTGATAGGCAACCTCTGAGGACACAGTAACAGCTGTCCTCTTTAACTTGAATGCCTAGAATATTTAGAAAACAAAGTAAGTTGCTTTCTCTTCAGAGATGCTGGACAATGTCCCTTCGTTTGTTAAACAATGCTAAATATAGATCTCAGGGACTGCACCAAGGACTCCAGATTTGAAAGCACTTGCTGATATTCTTCCTGTTGGTTCCTGGTGGCTGTGACGTGAACTGGAACATAAACCACTTTCTGCTGATCTCAGTCCACAGTGTGTCTGTATTTATAGAAATGGGTAACTGAGAGGAGAATTTGGGCTACTGGGTGATGCGGGAAACCTTCAAGAGCTCTCCACAGATCATGCTTATATGTAGTGAGTGCCTTTATGCATGCTCTAAGCTCAAGACAAATTTCAAGTGATTTGAGTTGATTGGCTAGCCCTCTCTCATTGAGGGTTAACTCTAATTACTCAGTTTAACACAAATTACCTTGGGCTAAAAGCATGCACATGGGTAATTACCATGAATCACTTGGACCACTGACTACTTTGCATGCCTGAAATCCTCTTTACCTCTGATCTGTCACTGAAGTGTACACTGTGGCTCAAGGATGGATTGTGGCTCTACCAATCCTTAGGCAGCTCCAGTGTGAAAGGCAGTGCATCCAGCCCCATGAATAAGAATATTAGTCTGTCCTCTCCTAAATACTCCTCTCTGCCACTGAGGTTTGGGTATATACAGTTACTGAGATTTCTCACTGTTCATCATGCTGTGCGCTTTCAGGAAAAGCTTTCTTTGTGCAGACCTCTATTAGCTGTATCTGAGGTCTTCACCTTGCAGCCTTTTATCAGACAAAATGCTGTTTCACTGGAAAAGGTGCTGCCAGCCAAATGAGCCTTATTTATCCCCGAACAGGACTTTAAGAGGAGTAACAGAAAGTCCAACTCTGGTCTTAGGGAAGCGTAGGCTGGCTCAGCAGCCAGAACTTTGGTAGGAGCTGTGTGAAGTCAGCTGTTAATCCATATGAATAACACATTGATACTTTAGCAAAAAATCCCCAAACCATCAGGAAAGTTTTGTTTCCTCTGTTCTATCCCCACTGTAAGATGCTATTGAATAGGACATAATCAATATTTGCTTTTTAACAGGAAGCACTTGCATGACCAGGCAGGTTTATATTTAGAATGGGAGTGGTTTAAGATTAGGGCTGGGAGTTGCCTCCAAACATTGCTATTACTTCTTTAATGAGATACACAGCTTGCGTCCCTCTTTAAATAGCAGAATGGCCCTGTATAACCAATTATTACAGCTTGCAAGCCTTCCTCAGGCCCATAGATGGCACATTCCAACTATTTGTGTTCTGTGAAACCAGCAGTGGGATAGAAAGCAGAATAACCTAAACAGCAAAATTAAAACTGAAATGTTTCTTCACAGGCACAAGGGAATGGGAAGGGTTTTTTTTCCCCTAAAATTCAAAGGCAGAGAAGCAAGGAGCTAAGAGGAGGCTCGATGAATGCCCCCAATGGATTCTCACCAGTTACTCCTTGTCTAACAATGGATGAGAAAAGCAATGATGTGATGGCACAAAGCATTTATGGTTTTTTTTGAAAACAAAAGCAGACTGGGAAATGAGGCATGAAATTTAATGCAGATGTGAATTACAAAAAAAGCACACCACCAATGAATCCTGGAAGAACCACAGGCTCCCTTCCATGTTAGCTTTACAGTGGCCTCAGTGCTGCAGTGGTCTTCATCACACTGGCTAAACTGATCAAGTGTAACACTGGTGAGCAGCCTTTCTGGACAAGAAAGGTGAAAAAGGGAAAGAAAAAGGAGCAGAGCTCAAGACTGTTCTGTGAGAGAGCTAGCTGTTAAAAAGCCTGAAGAAGATAAAAGATGAGCAATATGAAGTAGGACCCAGCTGACCCTTCTGGGCCTTTGGCCTTGAGCTTCCTATGCCAAAGTCTAATTCAAGAGTTTGTGTAAAACTGAAGTTGTGTCTTCCTGTCCTATCTCAATTTCACGCAGATTATGCATGCAGAATTTGTATAAAGGGTAAGGGAGTAGGGGACAAATAGTGAAGACATCTGGGAATTAGTTATGGATTTTGTGTGAAGAGAAGAAAAAGATCTTACATTCTCAGAGCATTTTACAAGTAGACCTAATTACTGACTTGCTGTGACCATTAGTGCTGCGTTCGGGTACTGAAAGACTCATGTGGAAAGAGAGGGAACAAATCAACCCAGCACACTGCAGCCTTCAGAAAGGGTAACCTTCTGGGTTAGGGAGGATGTTCAGAGCTTTTCTGATTACTTATGTGCCCACCATAGAAGCAGAGTTCAGTCCTAGCTCAGCAAAATTAATGTTCGGGGCTGTTACATATTTCACTGTGCAATAAGAAGGAATAATGCTGCCTGGCAACACTGGTGGGGCAGTTTTCAATGTCTTCAAATACATCTGCAGCCACAGCAGCAGCTATGGCAGGACATGACCCCAGTGCCCAGGCCAAGTGGCACAGAGAAGGGCTCACTCATACCGTTCACAGGAGCCAACCTCAGTGCAGCCTGTGACATCTACCCTGCAAAGTACGTGCCCTGGCTCTATTGTGCCTGATGTAGTGCCACAGAAATACCTTTATTTTTCATTTCAGTGCACCTGAAATTGATGTATTACAGCCAGAGTGGGGGTTTTGATATACAGATGCTGAAGTTAATGCATTGCATGCTCTAACACATGGCATGAGGAACATCCTAAGAGTACAAAATGCTGTGGTGGTGAGTGGCACTGAAACCCAGTGCAGTCCCAGTGTTGTTCTTTAGAACATGAATCCTTTAGAAGATGAGCCCCAGACATTGTCCTAGGGGAAATCAGAGGGTTTGCTCCAAAGGAGACCCTTGGAGCTCAGCATTCCCCATTCAGTGCCAATGGTTAAAGGACTACAACTCAGCTGCAGACCAGGCAACAAATATATCTGGCATTTTAAATGTACTCTGACCACTTGCTGGTTCATAGGTTAGTTAGGCCAGAGTCATAAGACCCTTTGGCTCTGTCCCTGTGTAGAAAATATTGCAGAGATTGGCCTGTATGCTTCTTCCATGAGGAACATACTATGCTAGTGGAGAGCTCAGCAGCAGGTCATTTTAGTAAACACATGCTATGCTGATGAGCCAATCTTTATCAAGGTTTGCCACACTTCTTTGTGGATTTTGGCACCATCTGCACTGTAAACAAAAGAAAAACTTGTGTTTTACATAGCAAAGTTTGCTGTTGCAGGGTTAAATGTACCTTTGTAATCTAAACTGCAATCCAGCTGGAGATCTGCAGCAAAGCCCACCAAAACCTAATAAAATAAACAGTGGATGGAGAGAGTTTATATTGAAGATTATATCAATAACAGCATTAGCAAAGCAGGCCAAATACAAGGGTGCTGAGAATTCATCAGAAATTGTTCTGATGATCCTCAAATAACAAAGACTTATTCTTCTTTGTTTGTGTAACACATGCAACGCTGAATTTTCCAGTGTCCTTGAAGACTGCCAAGAATGGTGAAAAGGAAAGGAAAACTGAGGGAAGAGAGGGGTATGTGCTGCAAATACAGAATGACAGAGGGCAGAGAAATGTGGAATGAGCTTTGATGTGGAGCAGATGTACCCCAGCATTCCACAGGCAAAACTGATGTTGAGGCTGCTCCAAAAGCAACGAAGAGGGAAATGTCTCCTGTCTCCCTTTAGGTTTAACACAGAAGCATTTCAGAAACTAGGATGGGTAGCAGAAACGTTTCTAATAAAACCCTCAAACTTTTCACATTGAAAGAGGGGAGCGAAAAGCAGGCAGAGAGATAATTGCACTCTCGGGTACACAACAGTGCTTTTTCAAATTACTTCTGGATTCAGACACTTTGCAAAGTGCCCTATATTACCCTCAATCTGGGAATATTTGCTCTGACTGCTAGAGATAAAGCTAGACAGTCATATTTAATGTGTTGTATAAAAGCATTCAATTGTCATAATATGCAAATAAGGAAATGTATTTGAGTTTTTTTATATTGCAATAGCCAAAAATACAAAAGCATAAGCAATGGAAAATTATATTATTACTTCAAAATATTTTCTCTTTTTCTAATAACATTAGAGATGATCCTTTCAAGCTGTTAACAGTATTCAGAAAGCGATGGCGGAAGGGAGTGTTCAGATTATTTGGTATCAGCACTGAATCCAAAGCCATGCGGAAAGCCTGTGATTTTAACCTTTCTGTTAATTTGGCCTGGGCAGAGATTGGAGTGCTGTTCTGGCCTTACAAGAAGTTAATGTCAGAAGCTACGCTCACTGCAACAGCACTGGTGTTTAACCCTATTCATGGTTCTGCTTTATTCGAAACATCTGTCAAAGACACAAAGAACTGACAAGGAGATGAAAGGATTTTCCTTGTGGTTTTGCATCTAGAAGTATATTGAAATGTGTACATGTGTGCTATAACATACACATAGCTCATATTGGGTATATGAGTATGTATACATACGATGCTTTGAGATGCCTTTTCTGCATGAGTCAGAATGAGTATATTTTAAAATATTTCCACAAATTTTTAATAAGGAGGAAAAAAAATCCCCATTAAATTAGATGAATAGAAAAGCTAAGTAAGAATTGCAAACTATGTGGTGTCAGATAATTTTTCAAACAGAAGTGACTTTTTCAGAGAATGAGTTGTGTATCATACATTCTTTTCTGTTATTTATATGGTTGAAAATTAGAAGTGTTTACAATCTTTCAAATGAAAAGATTCTTCCCTTTCTTTAGCCTAGTCTGTTCCATGGGAAGAAATTACATATTCCAGCAAGACAGCAATTTCATGTAAATTTCCTGCATGATTTAATAATTTCTAATGGATATGTTCAGTAACAGTTAAAATAAACATATAAGAGAACAATAAGAATGAAAATAGTTAATGAGTTCACATACAGGTGTCGAGAATGCTCCCTGCAGCATTTGGGTCTCCAGTGCAACATGCCATTACCTTCCCATGCCAGCTCTGGTGCACAAGGAGTCATACAGCACTGGAGGTTTTGCAAGCAGGATACGTGGGCCAGGATGGGCTCACACAAGAGAACGTTGGACAAATCAAGCAGCCAAGGATGAGGAGTTATGTGAGAAGGGCTACAAGCACTCCTGTATTAGGACATAACCCAAAGCACTTCAGAAACGTCCCCTCATGGGAAGTGATGGCTTTCTGCTTTCATTTGAAATTCCTGATGGTGGCTAGAGCCAGGAAAAGGAGCATGGGACCTTGCAATGGCTACACTGTGGTGATAGCTAGGCTTGGAGTAACTGGTGTGACCAGGCTGGAGTTACTTTTTCCTTCCACCGTTATTAACACCAGCTCCTGGAAACCAGGAGAGAAGCTATAGGTGCATCTTTAGAGATGTGGCTGAAAAGACCCCCTTACTGATTCCATGGGAAACGTCATGCTGGAACAGAAGACTGTAATGGAGATGTCTCCAGCAGACCTGTGGGAGAGGCCTATATGGAAGACTCAGAGACACCTACTCAGCTGGAGATCTGAAAAAAACAGTGAATTAGTACAATCCTTTTTGGTTCAGGACCCATGGGTCTTGTTGGATAAACACACAGGTTGAGACCCACCAGGCTTTCACAGCCTGGCCCTGGCCAATACTCCTCATAGAAGAGCCCATGAGGGAGGCAGGATTAGGCCTGAGAATGTCAGTTAAGGT
Source organism: Gallinago undulata (assembly GCA_026546715.1). Classification (NCBI taxonomy): domain Eukaryota; kingdom Metazoa; phylum Chordata; class Aves; order Charadriiformes; family Scolopacidae; genus Gallinago; species Gallinago undulata. Next base: position 91,848,032 of record JAOTQQ010000012.1, read on the forward strand.
TTAAGCTGAAATAGAACCTGCCTCATGGCAGCAAGCAAAGTCTGATGTTTTATTTCATATGTGCTGGGGTGTACACAGCAAGGGGGTCTTCAGAGTTCCCAATGCCTGAATGAAATTTATTGAAATGCAAATAAAAAGTCAGGTATAAAAAAAAGCCCTGAAAGGAGGGAATTGCTTCCAGATGTTTTAAAATTGCCTTCAGAAATGAATAATCAAATCCTGCACAAGCAAGATACAATAGTAGAGGGAAGGATGGCAAGGAATATTTATGAAGAACGCCAGGGAGGGCACCTCTTCTTTCAGCAGGGGCATAAAAGACTTAACAGCCAACAGCATCCAAAAATCTGTGTTTTGGATGGTGGCATGCTGTAGACTTTCAGACTGACAGCTGGTTAAGCAGAAAGGATTGACATGCTAATTACAAATGAACACAGCCATGACAAGTGTTGTTGGCCACAAGTTTTTCAGGCCTTAATTAAACGTGGTAAGACACACAAAGCCTTGGTTTATTGAACTGACAGCATGGGGCCGCTGCCTGTCACTCATCTTTGCATGTGGTCTTACAACAAACAGAAAGGTAAACTTAAAACCATATTTCTCTTTTGATTGATTTAGTACATGGAATATTTGGGTTCATTTAAATTTATTTCAAAATCAGGATTTTCTTATGATGTCAGCCTGTATTTTTAATTTTTTAATAAAAACTTTAAAAAGGAGACATCTTCATTGCAGTTTAAACTGTTAATGACAAGTCACCACAGAGACCTGGATCCAATGCCTGCAAGTCCTCCTCTACCTCTTGCCCTTCAGAGCAGATCCCAGACTCGGGTACCACAGTGTTCCATCGTGTCTTGAATCACACAGACAGCATAAAGAACTGAATTGCCCAACAACATGTGTTAAAAAAGGCCCTAGAAGGCCTTCAACTTCCTAAATATGTTTTTTTTGAGGGACACTACCCCTGCTAACAGCATACTCAAACCTGAACCAAGTGCCAGAATGTATTGTCTTAACATTCACTGTACAAGACTTTTTTAACAGTTCTGTTTTTCAAGAACCAGCATCCATTATAAATGAGCAGTTTGAAACATAATCCACACCCATATCAGCAGGTACTGCACTGATAGACACACTTTGCATGCAGTATGTAAATAATTGAATGGATTATTGAAGGAAATGAGAGAAAAGATACAGCCATGGGAAAAATATCAGATATAGATTTTTCAATAACATTTATATAATCAATTTTGTTGTGGTGTTTATTTGTTGTTGTTTTTGGGGTTTGTTTTGGTTTTTTGTTTTTAAATGAACATCTGCATCTATGCATTCTTAAAAGGCAAGCAGAAAACAAAGGGCAACACAGCTGAATGTGGTTCTTATGCAGGGATCAATGTGGTTGGAGCACAGGTAGTGCTTCCATGCCGAAGTGGGGATGGAGAGGCAATCTGTCTCTCTCTGGGGTAGATGTTTGTAATTAGGACACCATTCCTCATCAGCCCCTAGCAAAAAATACAAGGTGCTTTGTTCTCTGTGGTTGCAACAGGCAGCTGAGGAAAGGATTAAAGAGGTTAAACTGAGCCGGAACTGCAGGAGTAATTGTTTCTGAGGATGGACCATACGCTTGCCCACTGTGGAGCTCAGCGGTAGGCCAGTGAGGAACTCCCTGAGCACACGTGACTCTGCTTCATTCACTGGCAAGGGGAAGGGTAGCACAGGCAACCCTCAGTGTCTCCAAGGCCATGTTCTTTGTCTTCACCATACTCTTCCCCGTAAGTGTCATGCCGACGTTAGCGTGAGGCTATTTCTCGGTACTGCACTTATGGATTGGGAGAGTGCAGCTGCACCTCTGGAAGGAGGAGGACAGCAGATCCATGGAGGGGGCATGAGCAGAATAGAGTAGCCAAGTGCTTCTTTCTTGCACTCACAGGTCCAGCTCTCTACCATTTTGTCCACTTTAGGGTCATTTCCACTAATGCAGGTTAAGTACCAGATCTGTTTTTACAGCACACTGCTTCTCTTATAAAGACACAAATTACCAGTTATTGCAAATGATGAAGTTAAAAATGTAGAGCCTGGTTCTGTCAAGCAACATTGTCCCAAAAACTCAGAAATCAAGTTGTTGCTCCACCTGCCAATTCAGTCTTTGCTCTGAAGGGAGAAAAAGAGCTTCCTAAACTGTTTTTGGCTAAGAGCTGTGTTTAACTAAGTTGCATTTCTACAGAATATTTTAAGAAAAATAATTTTTTTTTGTCAATGTCTTTATGACAAAGCTGCTATAACTTATTTTTTGATAAAAGCTAAGATCATGAGCTCACTTCTCTTTCAATGGTTACAAAAATATTAAGATAGGTTGTGTTGGGGACTAAATTTCTTGATGAGGTCTGTATCACTTTGTCAAGGATCCTTATATCTGACACATTAAGGTACATTCAGGATATACCCATCCCACTGTATCCACAGCTGTACTGTGGCTAGCTGTGTAACCCCAAGTATAGTAATTTCTGAGGAGATGACCAAGCTCCACGGGAGTTGCCCTCATGGTTTGGCGCTGCATGCACACATGCCTCTGTTTTGGGCAGCCCGAGCCTGATCACCTGCTGGAGACTGCCCCAACGCCTTCTTTTTGGCAGTCTGATGAAGCTGGCGTTACCTCCCCATACTGAGCAAGGGTGATCAAAGCCAGAAATCGTTTTTCCCTCCCCTGCTTCTGGTATTTCTTGTGTTTCTGTCACCAGGCACCTCTTTGCTCCTTCCCCTGACCCTCACCCGGAGGGCATAAGGTTCAGGCTCACAGCCCACGAGCTGGCTCTGGCTCCCAAGCAAAGGCAGGTGGCTCTCAGCCCCTCAGCCAGCCCTTTATAGCTGCTCCCCGTTCTGGCACAAAACTCTATGTGTGCTCGCTTGGTCTGGGTATTTGTGGTTACTTGCCATGGGGAGAAGGGGACACTTACGCTGACCGAATAAGTAAAACCTCCAAGTGAGCAAAACCCACTGCATTACCTGATTTAACAGAACAGTCAACATAAAACAAAAACAAACAAGAGGTCCCCGAAGATTAAGTGACACCACCATCCCTAGAGGAATTAACTCTGATTCCAGGTTTATCTCTAAATCTCACCTTCCAGTGGTCTGCCGATATGCTTGAGACTAACCAAAGCAAAGTCAGCTCCATCGTGATCTGCTGTCAGACATGCACAGGGACACCTTGATGACTGACAGCCTCCACGTCTTTCCAGTTTCCTCCACTGGTATTAACATGGCCTGTGACTGTGTCATGTGCTTTCCAGCTAAGTCTCTGTTATATCAAATAAACTATGCCAGAAACAACCACTTCAGCAGCCTTTGTTTCCCTGTTATGCTGCAGACAGTGAGCCTGGGAGCCTTCTCTCCAGAGCCAAAGGCTTTGACCTTCTCCCATCGGCAGCTGGCGTTAAAGCATTTGTCTCTGCAGCAGTTGTGCAGCAGGAGGAAAGGAGGAATGAACACCTCCCGTAACCGAGCCTGCTCCTGCCTCTTTGATGAGTAATTTAATCTTCTGACACAAATGCTTCCTCTGGCAAAGAAAACTTTTGTTTTTTTTGGTTTTTTTTTTAAACAGCTCTATCTATACTGTTAAAAGCAGCATTTCAAAGCAGAGACCATGGATACACAGTTTGACTTCCCTTTAATTGTTCAGAGGTTATTTTATGGCTCATCAATGCTTGGACAGTCTCCTGCCTCCACGGGCACTCTAGAGAGCCTAGACTGACAGCAAAAACAAGGGCAAAACTTTGTATTGCTACAGTGCACATAAATTCTTCATTTTCCCTGACTGAACAGCTCCCCTGGCACCAATGGGATGGGAAACCAGAGCACAGTTAGACACCAGCTCACATGCTTGCAGGACTTAGACCTTGAGCAAGCAATGGGTTGTTCCACCTAGCAGGAATGATTTGTGTTAGTCTTTCAGGGAAGGCATGCAGAATTGAGCAATGGTTCAATACAAGATAAAGTTTTTGTGCAGTGAGACACAAGCCATTATCAACACAGAATTAATGGAGAAAGCGATAAAGATCCCAGTGATTTTCTAGACTCAGAATCGATCACATTTCTACTCATCCTGCACAACAATCCTTTTGACAGGTTAATTAGTGTGAAGATATCTTCACAAACAAGACAATATTGATAAAACGAAGACATTCTCTGTACAAGAAGTGGAATTCATTCTTTCCCTTTTGGATCATTTTCTTTTCTCCTGTGTGCAGAGGCCCCTGTGCATGGGTCCTGTTGGCCCTTTTATTGCAATCTAGGCTTGTTTTGCCCTCCACGTTCTCCTCTTCCACTGCCTGCCTCTCTCCCAGTCTCTGCAGAAGGTACAGCTTATGAGAGTAGAAAGAATTCCCAACAGCACTGGTTGATCAAAATACTATTCCAGTATAAATAACCTAAAAGAAGGACCATGGAGAAACTCATAGGGAAGGGAAAAAGAAATAATATTCACTTCCCATAGGGATACTTTCACTGTTTGGAGTTTGTCAGATTGGCAGACATTCTGATGCAAACACTGTTTCTGCAACTAATTCTTTAAGCTACATAGCCATTTTCCTGTGAGAAGAATTTTTTTTCCAGGAACTTTTCTGCTCTAGAACTGTGGCCTAATGCTTCCGTAAAATATCTTATTACATGGCGTAGAGGAAGTAGGAAAGATGATAGAAGCATATAACGTGTGATATAAACCCCCTTTCTTTCAAATACCTACTATTTTCTCAATCAGATGGCCCCAGATAGTTTTCTGGAAGAGAGATGTGTTAGCAAAGGGGATACATAGCCAAGGAAAGGGAAAAGGTCTGCAACAAAACTCTTTTTCTCAGCCCTGCAATGAACACACGTAACACTTAAGAGATGATACCAGACAGCAAAGCATAACTCTTTCAAGAAAAAAAAAAACCAAACACAAACAACCCCCCTCACAACCCAGCGAGACAACATGACTTCCAGCTGTTCCGTGCTTTCACTAAACCTTGAGAAAGTTTTAAAGACAGAAAAGTTTTTTCACAAGATAGCAGAACAGGGTCACTTTTGCTTTAACCTGGGAAAATTGTTGCTTGCCTGATAACAGTAAATCGAGAATAGAAAAGAATAATTAGAAGGGGCATTCCTGCAAGCTTTACCATCTAATCAACCCTTCAAGCAAAGATGGTCACCATCACTGCCCACATCTTTCATGTGATATAGCTGAGGGCACCTGATGGCCTCCTGCTACTTTGAGGTCATCAGCCCTAAACCTTCATCAGCTGCATCTAGACCTGTTCTGATGGCTAATCTCCTAATGCCTTCAGAAGTCCATGTTGTTCAGTTATCCTATTTTGAACTTCATTCCTTGAAGGCCAGTAGAAGTCCTGCTCTTGTAGAAAAAACTCTTAACTATAACTGTTCTTTCTCTTTATGGATTGTTTTCCTGCCCCTCAGGCACAGAGGACCCTGTGCCTGGCTCCTGCTAGCCCTTGATTATGGTCTGGGTTTATTCTGCTCTCCATATGCTCCAGTTGCTCTGCATTTTTGTGCATTTTTGTTTTGTTTCCTCCTAGCAACTATATTTCTCATTTACATCAGGTGTGCTCTGTGGTTCAAAATGTCTTGTTTTCAGTGTACACAACATAAGAACATGAGAATCAAATAGGAATAATATAATGTTGTCAGCAGTTAGACTATGGCATCCAAGGTATGATTAAGGGATACCCCAAGGCTAAGATACTGGTTGGCAAAGGCCGAGTTCAGTCAACCTCAATCTCACACACTAAGTAAAACTGCCACTGGAAGCCTAATTATACATCTCCTATGCTTTTGTCACAGCTGGAACCTTATCTCTAGGTTACAGGCAAGAGATCAAATGAAGAGGTTTAGTGACTTCTAGGCCAGCAATGACCAACCGAATATCCCCATGGGATGTTTGCAGCCTCGCGAGGGGCTCCTTGGGAAGTGGCACACTCCGGGTTTCCCTCCTTCCCAGGAATGCCTCGGGATGGGAGTGTCTGTCCAAGCAGCTGTCCTGGCCATGGGTGTGAGTGGTCAATCAATCAAGCCTAGATTGTTACTGCTTTTACTGCTCATATCTGGTTTAAAATCTTTGTCTTTAAAAGGGATACTGTAAGATTCTTCACCCACCTGTCACCAGTTAATTACACTTATGCGAGTTAAACACTCACATTGCCATTATGTTAACAACACTAGCATCTGCTTATTTATCAGTATGCCTCATTAAAAGTAAGCAAATAATTATTTCCAGGAGTGTATTGCAGTCATTTACATACAAGGTGTGCTAATGCTACCGCAGAGATCTCCTATGAACCAGAGACAGGAGTTGTCTAGAAGCCCCACTGAACCTGAGTAGAGTAACTAGGTTACACAGCCTACACTTATCAGCAAGTACACGTTTGCTTCTGCTCAGGTGCCAAGGCAAATAGCCTCCAGAGATCAAAGACCTCACATGCATCTGCCTCCTTTGCTGCAAGAAGTTTTGCTGGTTTGCTAAGTGAGTTTTGCCCTGTGTATGCTGTTATTGACAGCTGCCTGGCAGAGACACATCTAAACAGCTCTGAAGGCAAATTATGTCCTTTAAATGCCATCCTCCTTGCTCTGCCTTGAGAGCACCCAGCTAACTGAACTAGCATATGAAGTCCACGATACTGCAGCTGAGCAATGTTTGCCTTGAATAGCTGGAGCTTATAGTTAGGAAAGCAGTGCTGGCTCCGTTAGCCTTTTCTGTGAACTCATGGCTAAGTGAGTGTATGGGGCCCGGCGAATTGGTGCCTTGCCCTACAGAAGTCTATATGAAACTATGTGCTCTAGGAGCAAAGCTGCAGATGAGCACGGAGACCTTTTATCACAGGTTTTCATCTTATCAGGATAGTAGCTTTTTGCTATGAACACCACAGGCAGCCTCAGCCTGAATGTTTGAGAGCTCATCACTGTCTTGGCTTTGGGTGCCACAGCTGGGATGTGGGGGCAAAGCAATTCTTACAGGAGACTTGCATGAAGGGCAATGCCAAGGACTGTGAAGGACCCCGAATTTTGCTGTGTGCCTTCACCCCTACTTTTGTACATCTAAATAAGTTACTGGTGGCAGGGTAGTTTTACATTGCAGATCAACTCAGAGATGTAAGTGAAACCTGAGATGATCCTGGCTTCTCAGCTAACACCATGCAGCAGCAAGGGCACCTCAGCTTCTCAAAGAATGGAGAAAAGGTACATTTGTGAATTGAATATGAAAAATTAATTACAAGTAACAGAATATAAATGAGCAATAAGTTATTTCACAGCTTTATCACGACCTGAGATTTAAGGTAGGATAACAATATTATAAAACATTATAAAAGACTAGGTCATGCTGTCTGAAAGCCTGGCTTAAGACCAGTGAGCACTGTAAATGAGAAGAATAGTAATCCCTGTTAACATCTGACACATGTTCCTCCTCTAAGCTTTCTAGTCAGCATAGCTTTTTTGAAGGGAAGAAACAAACTTTGACAATTAAATTTTGGTCCTTCGTGGCCGCTTACTCACCCCACAGAGTACCTTGATCTGGGGCATCCTTTAGCAGCCATTCTGAGACAGAACAAATTCTTCTTCCTAGCTCTCTCCTTCCTCTATATGGTCTCTGCAGGAGGTGGAGTGTTGTGGTTGCGTCTCCAGATAGCCCTCTGTGGGGGTTTAACCTCACAACTGTGTGTCATCAGTGAGGAGTTCTCCTCACCATTACCTGATAAGGATTAATAGCAGCCAAAGTCAGTGGTGAATCTGTGGTCTTTGGAAACCTCTTAGCACAGGGAGGGCTCAGATAAAATGGTGGTGGTTTCATATATTGGCTTTTGTATGCTGCAGTGGGTGTGCCTTTGTGTCAGAGAAAGTTCATTACAGTGAAAGGTGAGGGAAGCAGGTCAGCTTATTTCCACCAGTCCTATATTGCCAGCAACAGATAACAGACCAGTCTGTGGTTGCTGTAGAAATTATACCTGCCTATGTCTTTGGCACCTTCTCTTGCTAATTCAGGAATAACAGTCTTCCATAATGCTACGAAAAAGGACCTCAGCCCATTAACGTGTTTGCTAGTGGGGAGGAGAGCAATGTAAGAAAAAAGTGAAAAAGGCATTTTCTCGGAGGATGTAAGTGCTCCGTTGTTAGCAGGACAGAGGATACTCCCACTGGCCAAACGGACTTACCCTTTATATTTTATGAATAGCAGTTGCATTGTAACAGGTTGAATTTCAGGTGCTGTGGCTGAGGCTGTCGTGTGGCACTGTCACAGCTTAAGGGCTTTGCTCTGGGACTCTCTTCTCATCCCAGCAGACAGGGCTCTCCATGGTGCTTCAAACACACTCTTTAGTTGTGCCCTTTTAACACATTTAGTTGATCTGCCTGACTGTGGCTCTGATGGTGCTGAGGTTGAATGCTTAAAGCAGCCTGTGATGAGCCATAGATGGCTGCAAGGGAGTTTCTACCTCCTCACAGCTGCATGTGAATGTCTCCCCACTGTGGTCATTCAGGTGCTGGAGTGCCTACCACAGTCGTCATCAGTCTTTAGCAAGAGTCTGAAGCTGTGGTAGGAAGAGGTTAAGAGAAGAGTCTGAAATCCTCCCAGCCAGGCAGCTGTCTCTGTGCACGTACAGTGCCTGGCACGGCAGTGACCCTGATCTAATTTGGCGTCCCTGGGGCAATACCTTTTAAATACCATTACTTTGAAAGTAATGATGTTGAAGTTTAATGGACAAATGATCCTGGGCAAAATAAGATAGTAGATTTCATAAGCTAAGGCTAAGCTTTAAGGGAACAAGCTGGACACGAATGTTTCTTCAGAGCAGAGGGTAAATGGATTTTCTGACTGAGCAGGCCTGCAACATGACCTCACAATGGTGTCTTTCCAGGATTCATACTGGGACCCCATGGTCTGGGGTCCCAGTTTGGGGACTGGACAGGGTCTGGTTTGCTTCTGATCAGGTGGGTTTTCACAGCTGGCCAACAAACACACACCTTAGTAGGATTTGACTTCTTATGATCTTCACTTGAAATGCAGAACTCAGAAGAGAAGGAGATCCTGACCTCCCAAGGAAAGGGCCACCTGCTCTGCAAAGGGCCAGCACTGCAGGAGCCTAAGTAGAGTGCAGACCACTTCTGCCCCCCAAAATAAATCCCAACTATGGTTACCCCCTCAGCCTGACTTTCTGAGCCCTTACATGTGCCATGCTAAGCCATCATGCAAAATGCTTTAGACCCTCTTAGCCTGTTAATAGCCTTTAATGATAGCCTGAGGAAAAGTTGCTGTCTATCCCAGTGGTGGTGGGATACTTTTTTTACTTAAAAATTTTAGTGATTTCTGTGATGAGAAAACATATTCAGGCAGAAACAGACTTAAATCTTTCTCTTGTTTTACATTGTATGCTACAATGATTATATGAAGATAACTTTCAACAAGTAGTCCCCTGGGACCATGATGCTATGGAATCAAAACCCTGTCCTTAATCCATCCCGTGACTGCACAGAAACACTTCCAATGAGGCCAAATGCCATGAAAGGATGCTTTTTATCTATATGTCATCACCTAGTCTTACTATATTTTGCAGTTATTTAATGCTTTACACGCTTTTTTTCAAAATGTTGAATATGTTTACCCCTTTCCAGGGATAGTAATGGAGGCTGGCTCAGCAATCCTCTGGTTGCAGGGAGCAAACAGGAGCTTAGACCTGAGATTAAGTTCTTCATGTCAGGTTGCTTTGGGAGGCCATGGGTTGTTGTAAATCTGTTATAAGGTGGGATGCTCTCCCAAAATTTGTTTCCAAGGCTTTTTGCAAGCTTCCCCTCCACCAGCTCACCTTTGTGAGTCATGGTACCCAGCAGCTGAGGGGCACGTGGGATTTGCAAGTGCTTATTACGGAATTTCCCCTGAACTATAAAGCTCATAACATATTTTTTGTTTTTCTGGCCACACCCTGGGAGCAGTCACCGAATGAAGCTGTAAGAACTCAGGGCAGGGACTTCTTTACTGAGGTGTATTGATTCAGGATCTGGCACAACAAGGTTTTCAAGCCTAATTTAATAATTACTTGCTACTAATAATTACCACCTGTGCAGTAGTAATTATATAGGATAGCTTTAACAATTGGTTGGACTGGAAGGTGCTGTTATTGCCAGGCTCCCTGTTTACTCGGGGACTCTACCTGGCAGTGCCGTGGGGCTCCCTGGCCATGTGGCTGGCGGATGCGTGCTGCCTGGTCCTGCAGCTGGGCAGAAGGGATGTCAGAGCCTTCATACCCTGCCAACAACAGAAACTGGCTGCTGGAGCAGGCTGGACCAGACTCGGTGGCAGCCAGCTCTTCCCAGCTCCACAGTGGCCCCACGGTTCCAAACCATAGAAATTAAATATCAGTCTGAGTGAGCTGCTTACACTAGAAATGCTAAATTACAGTGTAAAGCAAACCTCCAGAATATTTGAATTGCTTAGAGGATAATTTTACTGTGTCTCGGGCATCCTGTGTATGCTCCCATATTGGTTGTCCCAATAAGCCATCCCTGTGATTTTTTGTTTGATTGAAGTGCATGCACAATCTCAAAATAAATATTCACATGCTTCGATATTCAGAAATTCTAGCATGTAATCTCTGCACACATGTTAATATATTTGCATATGCACAGCCACTGCATGTGGCAATGTGTGCCAGGTATAAGTGCCCTCAGAAATTTGGGGTTGTCTAATTCAAGTCACAACTGAATTTTGGATTCCTGCCCATCAAGCCCTGTCGCACAGCCCAGGTGTCACTGGCACTAATGCCTCCTTGGTACATGGGGCTTCAAAAATTAGAGGCAGCCATGCTCAGCCCAAACTGCACCCACTGGAAAGTGTTCCTCAGCCAGGAAAGTCTGGCAAACCTGCAGGTTGTGGCTCTGCCCTCGTACAGATGTTAGCAGAGTATTAATCTGTTTGAGTAAACAGGCTAAATAAGATAGATAAGAAAACAGGAAAAATTCTGGAATGCATGATTTCTTTTCACTTCAGGGTAGGAGTAAAGCATATCTCATTACTGCTGACCATCAGTCTTTAAGAACCTCTTTCCTGGCTTTTCCACGTATGCTCCTAGACTACAAATTTGGAGCTCATTTACAGTGATGCTCAAGTGTCCTCTGTGAAATATTTACTCGGAGTTTGATCAGTTTGGAGCAACTGGAAGGAATTAACATGGCATTTGTAGCATCAACTGAACACTCTAATCCCAGTCTAGAAAAGTGCCTAAAGCTCATACCACTGAGCTGCGATATCTGGCCAGAAAGATGAAAAGGTGGGTTTTTTTTTTACTCCTGTTGTGCCAAACAGCGGCTGAGCAGCCTCTGAGCTGTGGATGCAGCACTGAAGCTGCCCTGTGCCTGGTTGGTTCTAAGCCCCTATGCGTTTCCCTTCCTTGCCAGGCAAGAGTCATTTGGGAGCACCCCGGAGAAGAGCTTGGTGGAGAGCAGGGAAAGAAGGTGAAAATAGTAAACCTTGCTAATTCTTCACAAGCCTTTCTGTCAGTTTAACACCAGCTCCCAGTGTTCATACAAGGTGGGAAGAAAACAAAAAAAAAGCCTTGTGATTAAGAAACAATTCTTCACCCACTGTAATTACCTGAAGTGATCACCTGGCTTTCACTGCTCCTTCATTTCCAATTATGAAAAAAAGCAGCCCCTCACTATGGCTGCTCAGCAGAGCTGCTGTAAATGCAGTTTTATTATGCTTCAGCATCATTTATAAACAGGAAACAGAGGAACCAAATTGCCTATTCTTAAAGGAAAGAAGCAGAGAAAAAATAAAAAGGAGAGGGATGTGAAGGGACTGGTTGTCTCCTGGGAAATGAAGCTGATGATTAGGTGGGAGGTTTCCCACAGTGGTGGGAGACTGGTATGTTGGACCTGACATGAGAGAAGAGCCCAGCTTGGCACAGGCTGAGCCTTGTGAGATTCTAGCCTTGCACTACCATCAAGTCCATGCAGGAGATATTCAGCCACGTGCTGTGGGGTGGAGGGGCAAGAGACAGCTTGTACTGCAGTCAAAATCATACAAAGATCACCCTTGGTTCTGCTGTGTTGGATAGAAATCTTCCTAGGCTGCTATTAGCAAATAAGTGCATAGCTGGTGAAATAAAGACTAAGACAAGCTTAAGCTGGTACTTAAAAAATGTTATCAGCTATATCCTCCTTGGAAAAAGCTGCACTCTGATTGATGTGGCTCTATCTGGCTGAATGCAGCACGATAACACTGCTTTTCTGTGTTCAAAGAGAAACCCAGAAACAGTCCTTGCAAAATTATGAAAAGTTCTATTAGCCCAACAGGCCAGAATAGAAGCCTGACTATGGCACACATTAATTTAAATAGACTGCATTTAACTGCAATTGGAGATCATAAAAGGGGCAGCTGTGCAGCCCACTGCAGGCACAACAATATATTCCAGCCAGGAGAAAATGTCCAAAATCTGTCCCCACTGCGGGCGTACATTTTACAGGTGGTGTTTTCAGCACATCTCCCTCTGTGTTGCTCCATGTGTTCACCTTTGCAAAACCTCTAATTTGTGCATGAATTGGCCATTTCCTTCAGTTCCATGAGGCAATTGCTTCTAATTTTCTAATTTGTAGTTTCAAATGCTTGTTTGCATGAGGAGCCATGTCTGTGGGCAAGGGGGTTCGATCATGCAAGCAGAGACCGCTACACATCCGGACACCAGGATTTAATGAGCACCAGCAAAATAACAAACCTGTCGAAAAGGGTTCAAAAAAAAGCGTGACCTTTAAGCAACAGTTACCAACAGAAAACATAAAGGGAGGGAAACGGGGAGTCATTTAAGTTGAGTCAGTTCTCAAATATAATGTAGTTCATCTATAGTTAATTTCATTTAATGTTAATTTTAATTAGCTCGCATCTGTTGCAGGATCCACAGGACTTATTTCACCTGTGAACTTTGGCTGCTTTTCCTGGCAGTCCTTTATATCAATTGCAAAATCCCACCACACCAAAACCACACATCTAATTGCTCCCCAGGGAAAGGAGCAGGGAGAAGATGTGGGACAGACACTAGTCGTGTTCTTTAATGTACGGCTACAAGCTGTATAGATTCTGTGCTGACAAGAAGAAAACAGCTCTAACATACATGAGACAGGGCCTGCCCAGAGCTATAATTCATCTTAATGTTGGCCAGTGCACAATTTTCTGTAGAAATGAAGATGTGAAAGTACCTTAATAAGTACTGGCTGAAATTTAAAAGGTTTTTGGCCACTGCACTGATTTATTTCTTGTATGCTTATGACTGGCTGAAGTCTGCTTTTCACACTTGCTCAAGGAAAGTGACTTTTAAGACTGTGAAATAGTCCACACTGGAAAATTGCACTGGGGACTCAAGTAAGCCAAGAGAAGATGATCTTTCGAAGCCAGATTAGATTTTTCAAAGCTGATGTTATGCATTATGATGATTTTATATGGATGTAGTATTGCAGTTTATGGGAATGTTACCAGAATTGAGATCTGGATGCTCTAAGTACCCTTCACACTATTCTTAGATGGAATGTGTAGCAATTTAAGCTAACCAATCACTCATTTTTCTCTCTTTCAATGAAGACTCTTTATTGTAATAATACTTCATAAATATACACACACACGCCTGTTTATTTAGTGGCCGGGTCTAAGAGGCTCAAACATGACCATTAAACAGGAACAAGAACAGCCAAATGGTGCAGTTGTAGCCATGATGGGCTTTGTCGTGCACCCAAGCACTGCATTTTATAGCAAGCTCTTTTTTTCAAAGGAGGACTCCTATGGCAGGCTTACATGGCCCTAAAAGGGAAGACTTTGACATTAAAAAAATGTCTCTTTCTTCCTAGACTGAAATCTAAGCCCAACAGACTCATGGGCTAAATTAATTCCTTAAGCCCTTTGCCCAATGATAAAACTTATCTGAATCAGAAAATGAAATGTACAGTGTGCTTTACAAAGCTGATCAAAGATCCCCTGGAAAGGGCAGAAGCAATCAGAATGAATGATCTGCTCCCATGGATGGGAAAATTGGGTATTTTAATCGCATCAATTATTCACCACCAATTATTTGTGAGAATTCTTTTATGTCTGGGAGATTGAGAGGCCTATCTATGTCTGTTAAAATAAGATGAGTTTCCTATTATTTTTCTGGGAACACCAAGTTAGCTGTGGTGATGGATCAAATACAGGAAAACCTGCCAGACTCTGGAGCCGACGGCTACTGTGTGGATCCTTCCCTACCAGAACTGAAAAGAAATTAACAGTGTGGTACAAAACTGCTCCTTACTGAAGGAAAGGAAAAATAGAAGAAGAAGTCTCCTGAAGAAGACAACCATGTACTATATTTTAACATAGTAATACGTTATTATTAGCAGAAGATAACAGAGACAGAGGATGCTAACACAAGCCATTTCTATTTGTTATTCTTCCAGTAGGGTATGAAACATCTTTGTCACTGACTAATCCACTGCTCTTTTGACATCCATTTTTACTCACACATGAAGTGGTTTTGAGGACTTTTGCTGTCCTGTGTTTTTGTCAAATGGTTCATTACTGCTGAGCAGTGCCCACCTGGTTAACATACAGGGAGCTTGTCCCTCCTCAGTGCTTCTCTACCCTCTACCCCCAACTCTCTCACCTTGCAAAGCCTTGAGGCTCTTCAAAGCCAGGTGTTGGACCTGTGCTGCTGGCTGGCTTTAAAAAACTTATCAGGGGAGTTTATATGCTAGACAATTCCATTTAGAAGCATATAATCATGTCTATCAGAAAATACCTTTAGGATCACCGAGTTCAACCAAACTGTTTCCCCTTACAGATATGAAGTTGAATTTCTTCTCAGTTACCATTAATGGGCTTGTGAGGGTTGACATGAGGACAGAATTTGACCTGGGAGATGTCCGACTGTGCAGCCTGAAAGGGTGAATGTGGGTGTGGGTAAATCAGCCCGCTCGCTCACACCATTGGCCATAGATGAGCCTGAGATATTTCTGTGACATCTGGGAACAGCCCTTGCTTGATGGCTGCTGTTCCTGGCAAGGATCATCCATGGAATTTCAAGGTGTGAGTTCAGTTGAGGATGTGTGTGGTGATGGCATGGCGTACACTGCTGCCATCTGGCAGCAGGCTGGCGAGCATGGCCTCTGTTGTTCTTCCCACTTTCTCATCAGGCTCCTGATGCGGGGAGTCACCTCAGAGCCTGCAACAGGAACACTGAGGGAGAGTCTCAGCTTTCCAGAAAAATAACAACAGTAATTAGCAGCTGTAGTGCTTTGCATCACAGAGCAAAGCTTGCAGATGTGGCAGCCGAGAGGCTTTGGACACAGAAAGCACGAAAGAAAGATTCCCACAGCTTCTTTCAAAAAGGAAAAGCAAGGAAAAATGGTGGGAGGCGGGGAGAGGAAAGGGCGGAAAAAAAATAGAGATTTCATAAGTTTCAAAGGCAGCTGCTTGATCTTGTGTGGCCTGATTCATAACTGCTGCATGCCGGGTGTTGGCAGTAGCACTTCTGGATCCCACCAGCAGGAGAGTGGAAGTGGTGGCCAGGGAAAGCACATGCTACATTTCATAGTCAGCAAACAGGAAGGAGGCAGAAATGCACTAAAATTGGAAATTAAGATGCAGCTATAGGAATGCCATTAATGATAAGCCCATAGGATCTTCCATTCCTTAGATGTAAAAAGAAATCCTCGCTGAAAAGTACGATCTGTCTATTATACAGAGATGGTTAAAGGAAGTCTGGAGTGTGTCTCTAAATGCCATCCTGTTGTTTTATCAATCACTTAAGGTCCTTGTAATTTGCCGTGCTTATTAGCATTTTATGCTTTATGATAAAAATTGAAGTATCTACTGATTTGTTTATGATCTTCTACATAGCACAAACCAAAGCAGATCACTCTCAGCTTAATGATGAGCAAATATCCCGGATTCATGCCCATGCTCATTTACACGTTTACTCATCAGGAAGGAGGAAATGGTTGCCTTTGCCAATCTCATTAATTAGGTCTTAGGCAAACAATCAAGTTATTGTGGTGCCTTGGCAAGCATCGCGTATCATCTGAGCCGTCGCGTGCAATGCTCTCCGCTCGCAGGAAGACATAAAAAAATGGATTAACCTGAACTTTGTGTGCATACGTGGGTTTCCCAATGATCTGGTTAGTGTGGCTGAAGTAGTCATGGCTCTTCCCTGAAGCTGCAGCAGCCAGCTGCCCTTGCTCCAGCTGCCAGCTGAAGCAGGGCTCATCTAAAGCACAGGTGCTATGTTCCTCCAGGATTGCCACCTGGCTTCTGCCTGGATCCTCATCTAAAACCAAGATTTCTCCAGGCACATCCTCCCCCCTGCTGTCGCAGAAAAGCCTGGCAGTCTGCTGGCTCTTAGTTTTTATCTGCCTGTGAAATGAACCTGTTTTCTAAGGACTAACAACAGTAAATAAAAACTGTGTTTGGCCGCACCATCAAAGTTAGAGATATGTTAGCCAAAGTGACAGATGACAGCAATCTGTTCAAACAGCCACCCAAATGGGATTTCTCAGTGCATCTCTTTTTGTCATCTTCCTCTCTATGAGGAATTGGGAGTGACATCTTAAACGAGACTTTGCGGGGAATCAAAAAATGAGAACATGCTCTCTTTAGCTCTAGCAGCTGAAAGAAACCCCTTGACAACTGCATTACAGCCCTTTATTTGTATAAAGCAGACACAGTCCCAATAATAGCATTCCTCAGAGGTAGAGATATTCAACTGTGGTGCCAATTTGAGACCCCATCAGCGGTGACCCATGTCTCTACGCTCTGGTGTCGATTACTTTACAAAGGACAGCCATGGAGAGTTGGTACAAACATTACTGTACAGCGATGCAGACTGCAGCTGGATTTAAAATAAATTTAGGGCTTAAGTTCCCCATGTTCCACCATAACACCTGGAGATCCTGCTCTGGGCTTTGTTACTGGGGTCTGGTGCAGGAGGACCTCAAAGGAGGAATCAGGTTCACCATAAAGTGCAGCTCATGCAGTCCCTCACACTGCATGTGAGTGCTGGCACCTTTAGCTCTCCTTTATTTGGGAATGTGTTGGCCATTGTTGTTAATACATCCCTTTAAAGTACCTTTCCAAACTAAGATGGCTATTTTTCAACATGTGGTTATGTGTTCTTGTCAACCACAACAGAAACCTTCCCATGGTAAGACTGAGCAGGTTGAAATCATTTGAGCTTTACAGCAGCAAGGCCAGGCAGAGCAGGGACCCCAAACCAAGTCTCTCCGAGCATGGGACAGACGCCTGTTGCTCAGCCAGGTTGCCTAATAGCTCTTGTGTTAGCTGTGGTGTCTTCATCAAATGCAGTTGAACTCATTTTTTCCTGAAACAGCTCATCTAAAGAGAAGTTAGATGACGTCGGAGGTGCAGCCTGAGCATTTGTCTGCACTGTGTGCGCCATTTTTCCTGGGCAGAGACATCTGCTCCAGTCCTCCCATCACCCATGCAAAGCTTCCAGCACAGCAGCAGAAAAGCTATTTTATATGAGAACAGCAAATGTGAAGGAACAAACGCAAGAGGTAGGGCAACACCTGAAGGCAGCATAAAGACTGAGCATAGGGCGGATGGGCAGCAGGATGCATTGCTGTGGGATGAATTGATGAATATCAGTGCTACCCAGCTAAGTGAGAGAGGGCAGGGAAATGGTTTTGCCTCTGGGACACAGTGGGAGCTCCCTGTAGATGTCACTTGGCATTAGGCAAATGGTTTCCTTATTTTTCTCTCATAATGGTCGTAAATGGCACTCTTTCTCCCACCCCTTTTCCCATGTGTAAATGTTCCTTAAAATGAGATGTAGTTCTCCATGGAATTAATTGAAAATACAGGTGCAACAAAGAGCCAGAAAATGAGAGCTTTTCATTAGCAGTCAGTGTGGACCTCATACAAAAACGACTTTCATAGTTACTTTACCCCATGTAATTACATAACAAAGCCCTATTTAACATCTCACTACGTAACAGCAACTTTCTGTTTCAAATCAGATTAATGTAAGAGTTATCCAGCCATTTTAAGAGATAATAGCTGTAATTAAGGTGTTTCTCGTGATGGGTTCCTATTGTAATGTGAAAGATGATTCTCTGATAGTCTTATTGGCTGCATTAGTCACAAATGTTTTCATTAATATTGACACTATTCTCTTGCCACACAAACAAGAAAGCAGATTAATAAAAATATCGTGCTGTTTCTTATGCTCTGATGCCTTCTTTGGGGCTGATGTTCAATTGTAAGCTTTCAGTGGGAATAAAAAGCAGTTTTTGCACGGCGTGCAGGCAGCTTCATCCATGTTTTTTAAAGCAACATTGTGAGAACAAAGGGAGAGAATTATTTTACTGACAATAAATTACTGATGAAACTTAAATGTTATGATTTCTAAATGTCTCATCTCCTTCCAGTTGGGTGTCCATGAAGTGAGATTGCTTAAGTGTGTTCAGAGTGGGGAATGAGGCGAGCCTGTGTTATTTGGGTTCATTATTCCAGGGAAAAAATTGCACAGACCAAGGGACAAGCTAGCACATAAGCAATTTGGGCTTGGGAGGCTGATTCAGGAAATTGGGAGTCTCCAGTGGCAGATGTCCATGGTGATGGTTTGAGATAAGCAAGCAGCTTGTTGAGGTTCAAAATGATGGGAGAAAAGACTGTGTCTCTGTAACATCATTTCCAGTGAAACCAATGAAGTTTAATGAGGGATAGATTTGAGTTAAAAAGCCCCATAAACATTCATTTTTCACGGGTATCAGTTCCACACAGTCAACTGAAGCTGTCAGAGGCAGCGTCTCCTGAACAAAGTTGTCATGACAAGTCATCCAGAAAAAAACTATGATGTCAAGTGCCAAAAATGAGAAGGATCGAGATGAGCAGGGGGCATGACAGGAGCCCAAGACAAGATCTCAAATAACTCATAGGAAAAAGAGAGACAAAGGAAGATCTTTTCTTGAGGAAATTCACACATGAATTTCTAGATCCAGCAGTTTGCCAATTAAAAAAATAAAGGGAAAACCAACCTTGAAACAACACATTTGGGAGCACTGTGCATATAGACTGCTATACTTACGGTAGCTAATTGTCTTTTGTAGATATACCTGTTAAATATGATGATATAAATCAGCTAAAATTTATTTCACTAAATTCGCATACTATGAATAACTAGAAAACTGTGAATCCCTTAACCCCAGTTTTCTAGAGACAAGCATGAACATATCAGCACAGAAGGCATCACAGTGTATAAATATTTTCGGGTTTGTAAGCAAGATGTTTTCATATAATTAATATAAACCAGGTATTTTCCTGTGGCCATTCAAATGTGAAATAGTATCTCATGTTTTGGTATGTAAGAGACTCCACATTGCACATTAAAGTACACTTCAAATTTGCAAAGTGGCCAATAATTATGCTTCATCAAAATGTATTGCCTATCTTTGTATCTATAGCAGCTTAAAGGGATGAAATCACTAGAGCCTGAGATCAAAAGACCTTACAGATCATTCATTATTGAAGTGAAAATAATAATTAAAAAAAAATTATAAAAATCTCTGCAAGCAAGGAATATGTCGTGTCCACGGGAAGTCTCAAAATGCCTGCCTCCTGCAATAAGATTGACTTTTAGAGGCTAGAGGGTTATAAGACCATGGCTCGTTAGTAATTGCCTTGCTGACCTTTGTAACGTGGGCTCGAATCCCACTGCATCTCCTGACATTTTGTTTTGCTGATAGGGGACCTGCAGCTCACTTGGGCTGGAGTCCCACTGGGGTATGGCTCTCCCCTACGGTCCCTGCAAAGAAGACAGGGTGCATGCCTGTTTTCTTGTTATCTAGTCGCTGCTCTGGACACAAAAAATCATCCTCATGGGAATACAGAACTAAATAATAACAATAATAATAACAACTAATAACAATAAAAAAATTACCCAACATAAATTCCCTCTTCTACTATCCCCAACCACTTTTTGCTAACGTTTTGTAAAATGCTCTTGTGAACTCACTTACTGAAGCATATTTGCTCACTTATTTCAAGCTAATAAAACTACTTGCAGAGAGGATGACTTCAGCAGACTCAGTATTAAAAAAAACCCACAAATTTGTGCAAAATAAGCAAAATACATCGAGACACTGACATATCAAATAATTACTACTTAGTGTCTGTTAAAAAACCCTATTGGCTGTAGAGGATATGAAAAATATAAGGTTTCAATAAAGACTGATGAAATGTTTTATAATTTTTGAAATAAGAGCTGGGGTTGTATACAGTCTTTAGAAGATTATTTTCATTTTAGGTTAAAAGTTGCTATATTTTTGGTGAGGGAGGGCAGGATATTTTTGAATTTATACTTTAATAAATGACAGAAAGTTTTACTAATATCAATAGGCTTAAACAGAGGTGAAACAGAACGGACTTGTTATCACTGAAAAATACAAATAGCATAAATAACATATCTACAAGTGAAATATATTGTATGGGATAATACAGAAATTTCTCCAATGTCCACAGTTATGAAACTCTAGTTTAAGAAAATAACAATAACAATGAGAACAATAAAAGGCTGAAAGAAGAGAGAGAAACAGAAGGATATACTTAAAGGCATAATTATTTAGGCTGATAAGTCACACCGTATGTACGATGAAAAGATGGTTGGTGATGTGCACCAATATATTTGTTGCAAATATTTCAGGATAGAGATAAAGCAGGTCCGATAAACAGCAGTGCATGGGATTTCTCTGTTGTCATGCACTCCTCACCACAGTTCTTCCCTCAGATGGAATCGAGCATCCATAGTAAAAGTGCGTCCCTGATGGCATGGGGAGCTGCTGCAAAGACCTAATTCCTTGTATATCATTGATATCATTTTTTTTTCTGAACCATTGCAAAGCTCTGTGATTGCAGGTGTGATTTATGTTGCAGCCAGAGTGATAAAAAGCAGTTTCAGAGTTTTAAAGCCCTAGTTCCTTGCTGGGGTGAAACACACATGTAGCACTTGTTTGGTCTGTGAACTTACCATCAGTGAAAATAGAAAATGAGCATATCTCTGAAGTCATATGTGTTCTTAAGTGCTTTATTGAATCAGCATTTCCATCTCTATTTGTGTTGACTGAAGGTAATTTCTGACTAGTTTTTATAAAACCAAGTATAAAGGGATTGTCTCATTGTACTGTTCTGTGCAAAGAATATGACTAGAAAGACACTTGTAGTGTCAAATCTGGGTCTCTCATCGGTAGGAGATGGAAATGCTGAAATGTGCAGGAATTTTGCCAACAACCCTTCCTCTGCAGCTTTCCTGTCAGAAATTAAGAGTTATTTCGGCATGATAACAAAGCTGTGGCACTTTCTGAATATGCAGTGGAAGCCTTTGGAATAGGGAAATACGTGGCAGAAATGATGTTGCTGCCATTAAGCTTCAGGTTTACACTCATGGCTGGGGAGTGATGTGGAGCTTGAAGTTCACTAAGTATTACCAGTATTTACTAATTCTTATGGATTGTAAAAAATAAGCATGTGCGTAAGAGCTTTGCTCTCATTAGGCTTCTGTCCTTTCATTTTTTCAGTTTATGGAAACCTTGTATATTATTTCAGTTCGAGTTGGAAGAAAAGCTTCCTCCAGAAGTGATGTTACTCTGTGGCTGCATCCTAGAGATGATATAATTTCATTGTGTCTGTGGTTTCCCCATGAGAGGGATCTACCATGTTTCATTTCCTGGCAGATTTAAACCCCACGGCTGATAGGCATCACAAAACCTCTTGCCATTTGATGCATTTTACATAAAATGGCTACCACGTATGGTCTGCCAGCCTGCGGCAGATGGCTTCCCGCACATAACACACAAACTCCAATCTTACTGAATTTCTGTAACTGCCAATTTTTATTTCTGCACAAATACACTGTCATCCACCCAATATTTTAAATGCACAGACAAAGCATGATGCTCACCAAACTAATTGCTTCACACATAAAGGCGACCATGAGAAGCACCTAGTAGCTGCACTCTGAGAGTGTGGACGGGGCGGTTTTAAGGAGATGCTTGTCCCTATCCTAGGGGAGGGGCAGGGCAATATTTCATGGGGTCAGGAGGAGAATAGCAACCCTCTTTTTTGTGCTCGTGGGCAGAGACATTGCTAAGGGGATCCATAAGCACCGGCAGAGAGCGAAGACCACAAAGGGAGTGGCGGAGCGGGGAGCCCCTCCATGCAGACCCCACTGCCACCTCCTTGCCCAGCAGCCTGGTGCCCCTGCTCCCCACCGCTCACCCGGCAGCACGGACACACTTCTACAAGGAGCAGCAGGCAAATCTCACAAGGGAAACACAACCACGAGCACTCTCCTGGCTAAGGGTTCATTTTAAGCCCAAGACACAAAGCCAGTTCGGATTTCTGAATTTTCCCATCCTTGTTCACATCGCAGTGGTTCAGCAAGATCTGGCGGAACTTGTCCAGGTCCACCCCGCTAATGCTGGGCTGCAAACAAAAGAGAAAAACACTGCTAAGAGAGAAAACAGCTGTGGATTTCCCCAACCCTGTGCAGTGGCTGGGAAATATGTCCAAGGAGGAGCAACCAAACAGCCTGACCCCACGTCAGCTCATACAAGGTGAGGAAGTGAACAGAGAATGGGGAGGGGGCACACTGGAAAAACAGAAGGGGGGGTATGGGACTGTGGGTAACTGTATGAAAACGCAACATGGTTTTTGTGCTTAGTCAGGGCCATCCATATCCATCTGATCCATATCAAACAGAAGTTTGCAGAAAGACCAGACTACATTTGGATCAAAAACTGTATCTTGGACTGCATCTGGAAACTGAAAGTAAATCAATGCAGATGGACTCTGCTATCTGTAAGAAACTGGTAACACACTGGGCATGGTATTCTTGATTAGAGGTAGAGCTCAAGTAACTTTCAGGTGCAGATCTGTGATGAGCTAATGAACCATGAAGTCATGCTGGTGAGGACCATATCCATAGTGAAAACAGAAGAACTTCTGATCAGTGATCCACGTTGACACAGTTTGTGGTGCTGTAACATCTGCCTAATTCAAAATATGAGCTAGAATGGACCTTTCTTAAATACAGGTTCTTAATGAAGCTGAATTAATTTGCCAGGCAGAACTTTTGTGATATCGTGAAATGCTCTACAGTGAAATGCTGAAACCATGACATTCATTTCTGCTGCTGATCAAAGTGAGATTTGACTCTACATTCTTACTAGCTTCCCTATCTATGTAACTTTTCCAAATCGAGCACCTTCTTCTCAGAAATATGGAATACTAATAAATAGAGCCATGAAGTTACCTTCACCAGTTCCATCATGTCTTTGACAAACCCATCTACTTCTGGGCCTTCAAGTGCTCCTGTTTTACTCTGAAAGATGGAAGAAACATCAAAACACTCCAATAAGCTAAAAATATGACAATGTTTACTGGTCAGTAGGTTCATTCAGCCACTGACCTCCTAGATGCCTTTCATTTTCTCAGACTTTCTGTTCCCCTCAAGCAGTAGCAACCTCTCCCACCATTTCCTGTGGCTTTCTGGTCACCACTCTGAACAAGTTCTGTGACTGTCAGAAACGGCACTGAATTGCTGATTTCTAACAGGCAGTTAGGAGGTCATGTCCATCCTGGGTCAGACTCTCTAAATAACCCTTGGATAAGTACTGGAAGAGGTTTTATTTTTCAAGGTGATGATGCAGGTCCCAGACTGCCAGAGACTGTTACACTTAAAGCCACCAGTCCCTCTTCAGCCCTTGCATCACCTGCAAGGAGATACAGCTAATGCAGCAGCGCCAGGTGTGGCGATGGAAGAAGTCAAAATGGGTCCTTTGCCATGAGGTCTCTGAGCATCGCTCCCCTCTATCCCCCACCTTTCCCCCCAGCCTGGTGCCTGGGCCACTCTGGACCATGGGTTTGGGCACAGCTGCAGCTCCTGAGTGACCCCCACAGCAACCAGCTGGAGGAAAACTTCTGAGCAGCGTATGCAAAATCTATGTCATTCAAAGGGCGCAAGACTGTGGGACTCACAACGTCATAGTGTGCAAAGATCTTCTCAAAATCCCTCCTCCTTTCTTCCGTGCTGCAAGCCTGCATGTGGAGAGGACAAACAAATGAAAAAGAAAAATGAAAAGGATTCAAGTTTGGGGCCAGGTTACCTTAGCTGAGAGAAATAGGATTGATGTATCAAAATATAGCACTACTTACATCCATTTTAAATTGAAGAAGGAAATTTTCCTGGAGCGCCAGAATCCTAAATAGAGAGATTTAAATTAAGATCTTTCCACTTTATGATCTGCACACAAGCTATTCTGAACTCTTCTGGTTCGTAAAGCAAAGAGATTTTAGATTACAGGCTTTCTTTAAAAAAATAAAATTGCCTGCGGGGTGATTTACGGAGGGCTGTTACGGGAACACATGCCTCCCTGCCTCTCTGATGGGGAGCGGCAGGCGCCCTTTGGCTCATTGCAAACCTGTTTCTTAGCATCATTGCTTCTGCCAGAGCATTTCTGGTGGTCCAACACAATGGAGGCGGTCAGCCTCCGAAGAAGGAGCTACCAGACAATCATTCCTCATAAATGGATTGCTGTGCTGCATTACAGGAACGAGTAATTTATCGGTCTCAGTTGGAGGGAAAATCGGTGGTTGTAAAAGTAAAGGACAAAATAATACTGGCCTGAGGACCAAGACTTGCCAAATTCCTCTCCTTTCCCCTCCTCCCTCCCAAATCCCCTCACAGAACTGATAGAAGTTTTTCTCTCTCCAGCTGCTCTGCTAACCCAGAGGGTTTTAGAGCCTATGACAGTGGATGTGTTGAGCCCTGCCTGCACAGTGAAGGGTTTGGGTTGTGAGAAATGTGCTTGCACCAGAGAGGTGCCTCAGCTGGCATGGGACAAGGGGGTAGTAAGGAACCGTATTTAAGAGGAAAATGCGACAGCAACCCCCTTTTAGATATTCTCCATTCTGCCTCTGTTTATCTTCATACATTCAGTGGTCAAAGCGAACTGCCACATGCACTGCAGTGATTTGTGCTGGTGTTCGTCGTGATCCCAAGCCAAAAGTAACGGTGGCAAACCAGCACCTCTCTCCTCTCATCCCCCACACCAGTGTTTTAAGGCTGTATCTGCACATTCAAAGTCCCATTCAGTCATTGCACATACAACTACAGACAGAGGCATATTGTCTATCTGTATGCAGCGAAAATCATATAAAAGCCTGTGAATTATCGAGGACAGAAAAGAGATAGAGGCCCGTGACTGAGTGCCCAGCTTTATTCACAAGTGTCTTCACCTTGTCTCTCCAAATCCTTTCTTACTGCTCCTCTGTGATGGCACCTTTATTCCTCAAACAAGTGGCAAAAGATCTGTGATCCCTGCTGCACATGATGATGTGAAATAAATGCACATCTGTGACCCTGCTGAAGGAGATATCCATCCTTTGTTTGGAGAAACAGTGCCGCTGGCTGCTTGGTCACATCCTGAGGAGAATCACAGAGGTAGCAGGGATCATGGCAGAGTGTGTTGGGGATGCACAAACAAGTCCTGGCATTGCTCAGAGTTACTGGCTCCAGGTTCTCAGACTATTGCGATGGGGATTATGCATTAGAGACCTGGAATACCTACATCAGAGTACCTGATTTAATTTGAAAAGATGTAGAATTCAAATGCACATCCCCAGAGGGAGATAATCACCTTGCCTGGGTCTGCCAATCTGCCATTGCAAGCTGAAAAACCCCATCAATATTATTAAAGCCTACCTTGCCAGGTCATTCAGGTCCAGCCGACCATCTTTGTTTTTGTCAAAGATTTTCATCTAAAAATCAAGACAACAGAGATAAAACAGATAGGTCATGGGGAGAACACACATACCAAAAAAAACAATATACATTTCTCGGTGCTGTGTGCCCTCAGCTCTCCTTGCTCAGGGTACTTATCCGAGCCCCAGGCATGGCCATGTCCTCTGCTAGCACCAAGGGCAAGGGTGGCACAAGAGCACAGCAAAACCCTCCTGCTTTCTGAAAGCCACAACACAAGCAATCAAACACCAGCACCACTCCTTTGCCACCTTACACAGGGATAAAGACAGGTCTCCAGCAAACGCCTTAAGAAACAAAATACTGGCCTTGCCATAGCCCCTGAAAATAATGCCAGAAAGAGGAGGGAACTTCTAAATACTTCCAGCCTGACTTCGTCTTTATCTTTCGCTGTTGCCGTGGCTACCGAGTAGCTGAAGTGCAAATGTCACCTGCAGATAGACACTCAAGTTGGGGTTTTACGCCTCTAAAGGCAGTGGGCTTTGCTTGGCTCAAAGCCTGCTATCAGAAAGCACCAAGACTGGGAAGGAGATTCAGGCTGCCAATGTCAAGAGGTTAATCTGTGTGAATATAAAAGTTAGCCTTTCCTAAGTATTATCTTTTCCCTAATGTGATCTTTTCCATGAGTCACCACCAGGTTTTATTTATTTGTTGTATATGGTACTGTGTTTCTCTGTAAGGCACAAATAAGACTCTGTTACAGGGAAAGAGGAGGCGTTTAATGGGTTGTGGACTTGAATAACTCATGGCTCAAAGTCCTAGAAAAAACAGATTCCACATTGTAGTGGGGAGAAAGGTTAATATTTTACTAAGATGGGTTGCCACTCTTCATCAGATATCCAGTAATGGAATATGCTTTAATCTTACCTTCATGAATCTTATTTGCTTATTTAATGTCTATAAGTAACCAGGTGAATATAAATCTTTGGTGTAATTAATTGCACACCTGATGGAGAAAGCCCATACGAGTCCCCATCTCAGGTGGCTTGGAGGGAGAGAACCACCCTCTATGACACTGCCTGACCACGCAGGAGCTCTGGGGAGAGCCAGCAGCAGGTCCCAAGTATTTCCCAGAAATGAAACGGGCAGAGCTTGACACGTGCATGCCGAGAGATATTATTTGGAGAGCTGCAATTTCACAGCGAGCACTTGCATAAATACAATGCCTATTTTGTCAGCGCTGCCTCCTCCCTGCCCCTTGACTTAGGGCAGGCATCTACACTGAGGATGGTGAGCCTATGGTAATCCTTTATTGTACTGTGTTTACATAAGATTCTGCAACAGGACTTTATTCCATTAATTATTCTATGTGATTTACACTACTGAGGTTTGGATAGGATATTTGAAGAGCACTCAGTATGGGCTCACTTTTCCTCCTGCTAAAAGACAGTATAAAACGCCTATGAAGGACTGAAGGCTGAGAGGCTTCAATCACATCCTGAAGAGATCACATCCCGAGAGCCATGTGGGTGTCCAGTGGCACAAGGAAAGCTGCTTTCCTCTTTCACTGGCCTCTGATGATGTGCACTCTGTGCAGAAACACTAAATGACAGAAGACAGACCTCTGAATCTTCCTTAGCACTAGAGCTGGGGAGATGAGTAAAGCTGCCAAGCCGTCCTGAGGATTTCTCTCATGCTATGTCAGTCCAAGTTGTCCCTCTCTATCTTATCTAACTTCTATCCTGTCTTTTGTCTCATCAGTTTTCCCTCTGCAATATGGGACTTCTCTCTGATCTCAGCTGGGGCCACAACAAGGCAAGGCTGGAGGCAGGGATGGGGGCAGAAGCTGCTTCCACTGGTGCCACCAAAGTGAGAAATGTCCTTGCAATGACAGCCTCCCACTGCCATCTGAGACACAAATCTGAGCTTTGAGTTCCTGGCTGATAAAGGAGTTATTTTGCAGGCAAGAGAAAATTGCTAATGAACCTTCTAGAAGTAAATAATTGCAGATAAGATTTCAAAAGTCTCTCTCCAAATGAGACGTAAGTGCTCGTTGTATGAGGATAGAGGGAGATAGATACCCTTACTGGCTCACTTTTGGAGATTCTCCACTACAGGTTGCTTTGCTATTATTCTGAAAAATGCTTTGTAAAGGAAGTTTATGGAGATAACCCCTATTTAGCCAGCTAGAGAAAGTACCAACATCAGGGTGGTGGAAATACCATAGTTCTTAGGCTCTACAGTAACTCATGCACTTTTGAAAATGTTTCTCTAAATCCCTCTGTTTAGGCTACTGAGGTTAACCACATGGTCTGTAAGAAGTCACCATAAAGAGGCATGACTAGCATGGTGGGAGAGGACCATGTTTGGTGGGAAGCATGGGATGAAGCTTTCAGGGACTCTGCTGCCTGGGGCAGGGCAGCTTTGACTGAAGGCACTAGTCTTTTCTTCATGCAAAGATATAATATCCTTACCAAAACACACTAAAACTTACTGCCTTTAGCAATGTTTGAACTTCACCTGGAATCTCCTACATATTTCAGAGTTCCTGAAGTGTTTATTATTTTCTCCCATTCTCTGTGCATCTCAGAATTACTCTCTTGAGACTAAAAGCCAGTGTTTCAGCCTAGACTTCTGAATCAGATATGTGTTTCCCTGTGGTGCCTCAGGAAAGCAAACACACAGAGCTTTTTGGAGAAGTTCTGCTCTGTGACCACGAGGTCCTGAGCTCCATCCAAACTTGCTGATAAACACCTATAAATGCTGTCTATGGTGGCAGTTTCTGGAAACAGGACAGAAGGTTCCCAGTCTGAGAGGCAGACTTAGGGTCCATTTTTCATTTCATGTAGGCCTGTCTGAGACAAGCCACGAGTTTCTTTTTCAGTGAAACCTCTCGAGTCTCATCTCCTTTTTCACAGAATAAACAAAAAAGCATCCTAGGATAGCTGTTCTTGTCTTGGGACTTTGAGTGTCCTGCCTGCCCTGCATCTGCTCTACTTTGTGGGTGCAACAAGTTTTCATGGTTTCAGAAGCTGCAATTAGCCAGGAGCCTGAAGAGCTTTGTGCACTCTTAATGAAACAAGCTAAATTAGAGGTGATGGTTTAGATGTGGAAGTCTTTTTACTTCATTATCAATTTTCTGAGCCAGTGGTTTTTGACTCTTATCCATTTCTGAACCCTTTACTATATTCCAGCAGTGGCACAGACCCCATTAAAACACATTTAACTGCAGAGATAATACTTTCCTTAGTGGAACATTAATGAAAATTAACATTCCCAGTCAATTTGATTTGTTTGCACCTGATCTTTGAGCTTAATATTAAAATTTCTGTGGTCGACCATGCCTGCATACAGCAAACTAGCTCCCCTCTCTGATCTCCTTCACTTGGCTCTGCTTTTGCAGTACCAAGAGAGAATCTTTGTGTTTTCAAATTGTTTCACCTTTTTCTATAACAATCCTGAATAAAATTTTCAAACATATATGCAATATTTTGATTACCCATACCAGTCAACAGAAAGAAAAGTTTGTCTGGAAGAGCTGATTCTTTTCTAGTTACTTCCATGTGAAAGATGGAAAACACGGAGTGAAAATGGAATAGTGCTCACTGAATTAGTCCAGGCATGACAGCTAATAAGATAGACCTAATCCTATTATATGGACAACTGGAGCTCATGCATACCCACTACATGACAATCTTGGGCTGCATTACTTGGGAGAAGCCTGGGGAAATGTTTATTAATTAAACTTTCAAATTTCAAGCATTGATCTGATCTGCTAATTGTGCACATAAGTACACAAAGAATGATAGAGGTTACTCATCCTATATGACAAAGTGTACATCATGGGAGAAGTAGGTATTTGGAATCATTATGAGGTTGTTTCTAATTTAAACTTTTTCCTTTACTCACCATCTTGATATGTTAATCTTGATGGATTCTCAGTTTACACTCTTGAAAGGTATATTTATGCTGCCAGGCTGATATGAAACATCTCAATGTGGTTAAGGATAAGGTCTGGCATGTTTAAATAGCACTTGGTTTTACTAAAAACTTTGTTGCATCCAGCGGTATGCTTTATAAAATGATGCATTTATTTCACTATCAAGCTACCTGTGTTTTAAAATGTTTGGACAAATTAATTCACTGACATTTCAATGGCAGTGCACCAGGGAAGTCTTAGATCTGATTGTTTGAATGTAGTCCATGCACTCTGAGGTACACAGAGCATAAGTAAGAGCTGGGTTTGAAAAATAATAGTGTTTGCTAAATCTTGGGGTTTTTAAGTGCAAAATCAAAACTGCCTTTGACTTTGAAATCAGCAAAAGACATATCTCTACTTTTCTGGTCTGGTGGTGTAAAGAAGGCCATTGAAACACCAGGATTTAACAAAGACATATGTGCTTTGAAGAGCAATATGATTATAAATCTGAATTATTTTCCATGACAGAGATAAGGGCAGAAATAAACAACCAAAATAAAGTTCTACGATCAATGGAGTTACTAAAGCCTGCTTTTAATCCTCCCCTGGTTCTGGTTCTCTGGGTGTAATAAAGCGTTTTATCCCTCGGGTGGGACACAGGAATAGTTGGCCCTTCCCTGAACTCCCACTCTCACAAATATATATATATCAGGGACATTTATACTGGACAACTGTAACTAAAATTGGCCAGTGAGAACAAAAGTTATTGAGGGTGTATAAAGACAGGCACGTGCCCGAGTTGCAGAACTACCTATGGCTTCTTTCCTCGGGGAAGGGCTGGGGCACAAAGGATTTTACAAAGTGACAGGAGGGCCCTATGGCCAGCAAGTTACCCTCAGGACAAAAGCTCAGTGCTCTGCATGACCAGATTGCCTGTGTAATCTAGAGTCATTTAGTGCAGGATTTCTAAGAGTGTTTTGGTTCCTAAAAGACCAAGGCGTTATCTGCTGGGGTTTTCAAAAGCCTGCAGGCTTCTCAGTTCTGTCTGTTTTGATCTTCAGAAATGAAGTTTGAGCTTAAATGGGATTTTCTGCTTCCCCGGATTATGCTACTGCAAGAGTGGTGCAAAACTGGAGGCGACAGCTTAACTCCAGAAGGGACACAGGAAGTGAATTTACCTCCATTGCGTTCATCTGCTGTGTGGGCCCCCTCTTTATCACACACAGCAAAACAACAAGAGAACTCGCATCCACCCAAAGCCAGGAGGCAGCTCTCCAGGGATGCAGGGGGTGCTCCCATAGTGGTAGCTGTGGTCAGGAGATGTGATGGTTGCAGTGTCAGAGCGTCACTGGAAATGCAGTCTCATGGGGGCCATGGCATCCTTATGGAGCCACCTGGAAGGGAGACCAGCATGGACCACTCCCAGGAGAAGGGAGGTACAGGGTGCCTGCTCCTGTAGGCAACCAGGCTATACTCCACTCGTATTTCTGGGGCTTTGGGGAGTTTGCTCAGTGTGTTAACAAATGTAACAAACTCTGGTTTGTCATGATTTGAACAAAGATTTCTCTGTCCATTTCTTTGGTGTTCTTAAGAGACTTCATTGACACAGATAAACTAGTTTGGCCAGTAAGGTGTTAAGGGGCTAAATCACCTGGATTTTCTGTGCTCTGATTTTTATTTCCCTACATAAGTACACTGGCATTGGCACTGAACACAGACAGACAGACAGGCTTTCACAGGCACAGAAGTGACCACACTGAGCCTCCAGTGGACACAGACCACCTTCAGGGAGAAGTCAACCTGTTTCCCTTTGCACTGAGAAGACAAGGAGCCCCAGGCTGGTCAGCTGCAGACTCACGTGCTCAGGGTATGCAGCTCAGTCCTCAGAAGAACCTTTGCAGATAAGCACAGCAGAACCCTGGCATCATTACAGCTGAGAGGATTTCTATATTGACTTCTCCGGGGCTATGATTTCATCCTCAGTTATCTCCATTTTCAAATGCTGTAGCACGTTTTTCATGACCAATGCTTGTTGAATTATTAGTCACTGCACTTACATTATTGCTCCTCTGGAATTTAGTTCGTATTCATTTACAATGTTTTGCTGAAGTACACAGCTACGTGCATACACAGGTATGGAAGCTGTCATCACTCATGGCAAAATATCATCAAATGTACGTCTGAGCTGCATGTTCATGGGCTGAAACTTCACCAGGACTCAGAAGCCTAAATACAGCTTGACTCAGGGGGCTGAGGGGAGGTGGGGAGGGATGGTGAAAAGTTGTTAGTACTGCTGTCATCCTCCACAAACAGCTTCTCATCAT
Source organism: Gallinago undulata (assembly GCA_026546715.1). Lineage (NCBI taxonomy): Eukaryota > Metazoa > Chordata > Aves > Charadriiformes > Scolopacidae > Gallinago > Gallinago undulata. The sequence goes on from JAOTQQ010000012.1 coordinate 91,880,044, forward strand.
GAAGCATTAAGGGGCAAGCTTTGATTTCTCCAGCAGAATATTCTCACCATGCTCTTAAAAACCTCCATTTTCAGCAATGGCCACCCTCTCTCCCAGAGCACACATTGCAGGACCCCTGGGACGTCTTCTCATGGCCTAGAGAGGCTCAGAGCAATGCAAAGCTTCTCTTCTGCCTCTGAGCACCTGCTCCCTGCCAACAGCTCTTGGTTCTATGCCCACGGGAAGACGACAAACCCACAGGCTGTTTTCAAGGGTTCAGAACTGCACATGACTACGCATCTCCTCATGCAAGTGGTGCATATAAATAAATATTAATACACAATTGATGACTATTAATACAAACATATTTATACACAGGCATGAAAATTAACAAGAACTCTGCCTACAAAGGAGCTTCCTTAGCAGAGTGTTGCTACTTTAATTCTCTCACAAAGAGTCTTGAGAATGCAAATGTTTTTCATGACTTTCCCCAGTGGCTTCAGTGCTCTTTAAGATTTGATTTAGGAGACTCACAGGGCTTGTGCAATGCCAACATGTTCACTACCTGTTTTCTCTCTAAGGGTTCATCAAATCCCTGATCTATATCAGTGTTCTCTGAAGAGCGGCTGCCAAGGTCACAAGGAAACAGAATAGCCTCTTCAGAAGTGGCTTTTAAGGAACCTGATAAAGTAATGTTCCTTTCTATAGACAACTAATCTCTCACAAAAGAAATACTTTCTCCCTCTTGCCAGCTTTTTTTAATGTGGTGTAAGATCATTCGTAGCAGCATAAGTAAGTGGCAAGTATTTAGCACGCCCTGGTCAGTATGATATCTGCTCACACCTCTCACAAGCTAAAGCTGCACAGAATCATAAAGGGGTTTTGGTTTGGTTTGTTTTTTTGTTTTTGTTTTTGGGTTTTTTTCCTCTTGCCTGAGCTAGCTTCTTTAAAATGATAGTTTCTGTCTTTTCCCATTTATCCTTATCTCCAGATGGCTCTAGGATCCACTCGGTATATCAGTAGCTGCTTAAGATGGGTGCAGCCGGCTGTGGATGTACAGAAAAGAGGGCAGAGATCTGTAAAGTCCTAGGGAGACAGATGGGTTTACAGCTCCTTGGAACACAGCTCATTTCAACTGAATGCTATTACAGTGGCATTTAAAAGCCCTGAGTAGGATAGATGGGCCACCTGAGAGACCCTGTAGCCATGTGCAGCAAAACCAGGTCCTTGTCCCAAAGACTTTGTGCTCTAAACAGAGAAAAGGCTGAAAGCAAAGTAATAAGGGAGAGAAATATAAGTATTTCCACTCTGCAGTAAAGGCATTGGTGCTGCTCATTGCTAACGATACAACAGAAAGTCCGTGAAAGCCTCAGGAATGGATTGTAAGGGCCACTGAACCCCTTTTTTTCCAGACAGTGGTGATCAGGGCAGAGTTCCATGGGAACTCTGAACTCCAGCAGCACCCCACTCCTTGTGGAAAGCAGAGAGAGAAAGCAAAGACCTCTCTTTGCCCTTGGCCTTGACATCATACTTTTCCTCCTGGTTCCTCGAGTCCCTTTTTAATCCAGCACTGCAAATGTAAGACTGAATCTTCCCTCCTTGTAATTTTGCCCTCCTGCTTCAGATAAGTTCCCATGCAATCACTTTGTGCAGCACATGTGATACTATAGAGATGGTGTTTATGTGGATACTTTGCCGTGATATACAGAATTCATATCCTCTATTTTACTACAGAATATCACTGGGTAAGATTATGCATGTTGTAGTTTCACATCCTGCTCTTGGGAGCAGGTGTGTTTGTAAACATCATTGATCTTCAGTTTAAAGGAAAAAATTGCAAGGAAAAAAAATCATCAGCCATATTCTCATTTTCTAATAACCATTAACATTGCTGATTCTTTGGGCACTGCAGCTTTATAAACTTTTGTCCTTATGAGCCAGATTTGCATTTCAGATGGTAGATTTCCCCAGATATACAAAGCATCCCTTTTCCCAGATCAAATCATATTCTGTAGTGTAGAGACTAAACCGCCCCTCCAAAGATATAAAGCCAATCTATAAAAAAACATGAGAATAGAAACCAGACCTCCTGGCTGTCAGCCTCAGGCTGCATTGATATCTAGCTGCGTTGGGGCAGCAGAAATCGCAGATGTTTCTTGGGAAATTACTGGAAGGGGAAAGAAGTTGGGGGAAATGAACCACCCAATGTCTACAAGCTTCAGATCGCCTGTTCCCCGGCACCTGATCAGAGATTAGCCACTGGGGATGGAAACCTTAATGGAGTGGCATAAAAGCTATTTGCTACCTGCAAGCACTACCAGGAAGGTTTTTTGTTCTAGCCGTAGTTTATGGGGTTTTATTGTTTTCAAGCTCTGCCAGCTGGAAAATAATTTCTGTAGCTTGCATTCCTCTCCCCTCACTGTCCTATAAATATGAAAAAAATCTACACTCTTCTGTAATGGTACAGTTTTTCACTTTGCTCTACGGGGTCACATGTCTAGGCGCAGACGCATCATGCATACATAACATGGTATCGCAAAATATGTGGGCAGCTCCTTGTTTGCTTGTATACCAAGCTGCTCTTTAGGTACAAACACAAATTTTGTTCCAAGAATAAAGGCAGTCCCACCTGAAAATCATTTACAAAATTGCAGTGGTAGATGTCTGCTCGTGAAACTCAAATGATACCCTTGAGAATGACATCAGAAATGAGCTTTTTTTTTTTCCTTTTTCTTTTTTTCTTAGATGGTTAGCTATAATAAGTTGCTCTGAAATCCAGGCGACTGATGCTAAACTTACACCAAATATTATATTACTGATTGCAGGATAAAAGCTATATTGTGATAAAGCAGGGGAAGAGTTGAAGCTTTCAACCTCCCAGCCTTTCAGGGAAGCAGCAGGGAGCCAGCAAGGCTTGCTGGGCTTTGCAGAGCAGAAGAGCTGGAGACCTACGTATCTTGGGAGCAAAAGGATTTACTACGAGGGAGGGAGGGAGCTGGAGATCTGGCTGAGGCTGAACATACCGTGAAGAAGGATGGACCTCAACTACTGTTTTTAAATGGATTTAGGGCTCAGTTTGGTGTAAAGTTGAGCTATTTTCTCATGATAAACAGTTCAACTCAAAGCAAAAATATATGAAATGCTGTTCACAGCTGATGTCCGGTCCAAAGCAAAGAAACAGGGGCAGCATGTGCTAATTCTCCACAGGGATCTCTTGGAGAAGATACACCTTTTAAGATTTATATAGATGCTGACCCTGAAGAAGATTTTTAGACAGTACTATAATTTAAACAATATTAATACTGCCTTTTCTTACCATAGTATCAGTATATTCTTCCAGCTTTACTTCAGCAACCATCTTATTATGCTGCAAAAAGAGATCTCGCAGAAAATCCTGTAGTAAGGAAAGAGAAATAACAGTAAGAAATTCAATACAAATTCAGCAGGGTAACATGAATCTAAATTCACATTCCTGATTAGCATCAGTGTCTTCAATTTCACATAAAGTTCACATTTTTTTAGTTGAAACATTATTTTTTCATATAAATTAGAAAATAACCAAATTTACCCAGAGCAGGTATACTAGAATAGGTCATAGTTAACTCACAAAATAAGCAAAAGATAACACTAAATCCTGCAATATTTGCTAACTGAAGTCAAATCAAAATGTTTGCTATTCAGCAAAACACTTAAGCACCTTGTACGTCTTCATTGGGGCACAGGACGGAGCCACATGTCAAAAGGTCAGTGCAGGGTCTGCAGCCCAGGGACAGAGTGCTGTGCCCGGCTAGCTCAAAGTGTTTGGGTTACAATTTCTGAACAGGCCTCGATAGCCTGAGCTTCAAAAAGAAATCGGTGTTCAGAAAATCTGCAGGCTCGGGAAGAGGTTATGAAGAAACCCTATTAATAAAGCACAACAACTTTGGCTCTCTTTAGCTGGGGGAGGCACATACGCAAAGCCAAGTTGAGGCATGCTTGGGGGGCTCCTTGAGTGCTTGGTGGGCACCAAGACAAGTAGGGTCAGGGGAGATGGCAAGGGGGAAGCAGGACAGCAAGGGCAACAACAGAGCGTTCTCCCTCCCAGCAGGGTCCCGGCAGCCGTGCCAGAAAGTTGGAGGGTCCCCAGTTCTTAAATCGGCCGTGAACAACACAGAAATGCCATTCATCAACCAAACAAAAAGGCAGCAAATTGGTAAAGCCGACAGAAAGGCTCCTGTTGACATCAGTGAGCTGTAGATGAAGCCCAAAGAGACTTGTTAGAATAACTTACTTTGAGCTCGCCAGCTGAAATAAATCCACTGCTATCAGCGTCGTAACTGCGCCAGATCTGAATGGAGACAGATTGATATGACCACATAAATATTACTGTTAATCATCTGTTCGGGTGATAGATCATAAAGATTCAAATCAGGACTTCCATAATGAGCAAGCTGTTGTATTATTCAATGTTTAATTAATTGTAGAAGAAACAAAATAAACTTTTTACACAATAGCTTTTACTCTCACTTGGATGCTGTACATGTAACATGCTGCTATCACACATTTAACGCAGACACACTGTCTATAAAAGGAAGAAAAGACTAAGAAACCTCTTTGCGTTTCTTACCTAATTTGTACATGCAGCTTCTGTTATTGCCCTGAGCAAAATTCAAGGCTGTACACAACTGGCCATCGATCTGCAGAAGTCCCCAGTTTGGGTGTGAAATAAAATTAACTGCAAGCAGCCTTGGAAAACTTGAAATTTTGTACTGGGATACTTAGGGGCAGAGAGTGGAGGGAGACTGGGAACGGTTAAGAAAACCTTATGGGTTTCTGCTCCTCAGTTGACCTAGCTTATGGAGATTTCCACCTCACATCCTGCCAGGTTACTGCGTAAAGTGGTGTAACCTTCTTTACCTGAACAGGTCAGAATGTCTTTTCCTTCCACAATAACCACTGATTTCCCATGCTATGTTACATGGAGGGTGGAAGTGCACGTATGAAGAAGCTGTTGGTGTGCAAGGAGAAGAGACAATGTAGAGATACAGACCCGCATGAATTCCACACTGTTGTCCAAGGGAGTTTCCCGTCGGAAAAGCAGCAGAAAGTTCTCATCATCCGGCAAGATCATATTTGCAAGCTGGAAAAAAAAAAACCACAACACAACTGCATAAAAAAAAAAAGAAACAAACCCAAACCATAAAAGTAAACATATGAAAGCACTCGGGTGGCTGATGATCCAGTATAGGAAATAAAAGCTGGTCATGTTGTTGCCTCGGAAATAAACCCCAAATCAAGAGATCTGAGTAATGTAGTGCTCCATGAGTCACCTCCTCCCCACCCAGGTTCTATCTCCTATATCTACCAAGTCTGCTCTAGGTCCTAATTCTCCCTCCTTCTGTAAAAGATATTGTGAACTGGGGCTGGGGAGAGATACCTCTTGGATTTGCAAGCGTCCATCTGTGGTGACGTCATAGGCAGACATGAATTGCTCTTTCATCCTCTGAACTTTTTCTTCTGTGATGGTGTCCTGCCATGCAGAAAAAGACACAGGCATGAAATCTCTCCTCACTCACAGATAACCACCAGGATCATTGCATCCTTACATTCTGGGGCTAATGTTTCTAAAAGCCCACAAACACACCACCTTAGATGAATTTTTGGAAGCTAGTGCTATACATAGTTTTGTAACAACTAAGCTTTCAGTTGGAAAACCAGTGTCTGGAGATCCAAAAATATTTCAGTGACACCTGCTTCTTTAGCCAGCTATTCCCACTATATCACTGGGATTTGGTTTTGCAGCGGTTTCCATGCTGCTTATTTTCATCCCGTTCTGTTTGGGAAGATGTCTTTATCCTTGAACTACATTCCTGTAGTTCATTAGATCATCAGCCTTGAAAGGTGTCAGTGGAGCTAGATTGTTGCTTATTATTGCCTGTCAACTGGTTCAAGACCTGGCTCCAATCCCTGTCAGTGTTTCTGGGTTAATAGCATGGGATTTCAAGCAATTCACATTCCCCTTGCATCTGCTCAACCCTATAATCAATTTATACATAGTGAGGAGTTTTCAGAATTTGTCAGGTTTTATGTTTTGACAGGCATTGCTGTGACAGGTGAAATACAATGCTTAGGTTCATCAGGCATGATTATTTTTCCTTAGCAATAACCTTTAGGGTATCTGGTCTGACTGGGCTACACAAAGTACAATTTCCCCACCCTGGGGACAGGCTTCTGATCAGATGAGATTTGTGGCCGGGCTGAGAAGCTCACCTACTTAATACCCCCCCATGGGAGGTGGCTCTCTCTGGGAGGTGAAAAAGGGAGGAGAATAACCCAGATTGACACTTGGCATCCTTTTGTTGCACTTTTTGCAAGAGAACAAATTAAGTCACATCAAAATAACCAAGAAGGAGCTCTACTCTATGAGTGGGAATGGGAGGATAGGGGCACCCACAAGACTCATCATAGGGCAGGTGGGGCGCATTCCCCACGGGCATCCTTGGGGCTCAGTGCCAAGGGTTGGCAATTCCCCGTTAAGAGTCAAGGTAACTATCCCAGCGGTGACCTTACAGGGACATGCCTGTGGTGGAGATTCCCCCCATGGGCCCTGGTGGTGGCCCTCAGTAGGGGCCAGGGCAAGGCTGCAGGATACTCTATCCCCATGGTGATGGCCCTGTGGGCTGCATGGCCAGGCACCCGCACCACTGCCCTGTGTGGTGTTCACTGCCAACCTCCCTGAGAGTGGGCACTGAGGGCACTGAACACCATTACCATGCACATACAGTTTTTTTTCCCCTTGGCATTATAACTTCAACTCGTGTTATTTAAATTGCTTTCTGATGGCACCTTGGTGCTTTGAGACACCTCCCTGGCATTAGACAAGCCTATCAGTTGCCAACTGCAATAGGCTTGTAAAGTACTCTGAAATTATCCTCCTCCGTGCCCAGTAGGATAAGTTATTTCTGAAACGATAATCGTAGCTGATATTTGAAAAGTGCAGTGTGGAGTTCCAACTAGTCATTTGTTAAGAGAGCTTATGGCTAAACTTTGTGTCAACTATTAACCACCACTCATTGAACTTTGTGTGGCAGGAACATCATTATCTGCATAAAAATAGGACTGCCTCTTGGTTTTTTTTAACTTTTAACTGACTCAAACTATGGGATACATCAAATAAATACCCAAAGTATTTACAGTATCTACACAGCTTTAGTCCATGGTGTTACACTACAGCTTTGTTCAAATTGGACAGTATCTCTAGGTTCATAAATATCCTACGTATGAAACACAAAAGGTGATGGATCTACTGAAACCCAACCTTTAGTCCCAAAGAATAAAAGCAAAGTAAAAGATACTGCACAAACTGGTTTTCCCAAGATAAGCAATCAAGGTAAAACTATTTGTATATTACAATTTTTTACACTGAGGATGATACATCTTGGTTTATGATCATTAGGTTTCAAAGGTGACCTTTTTGTTTACAAAACAAACAAACAAACAAACAAAACAAAACCCATCCCAGAAGATAAAAAAAATATCAAATAAGCCATGCCATTTCAAGCAGAAGGTTGGGAGACCTGGTCTCCAAAATTGACCTACTGGTGGTGCAGACCAGTAGCTTGCTCTGATTGCATTTCCATTCCCAAAACATTTAAAAGCTTGGGAAAAAACCTCACACATAGTCTGCATGATTTGTTCCCCTTCTCCAAGCAAGGACATGAACTGCAGACTCCTGCTGTATTTGCTGACTCTGTAATCTGATTTTGGAGGTTTGCAGCCCACGGTGGAGCAGCCTGGGCGGGCTGCAGGGCAGAGCCAGGACAGTGGGGTGGGTATCTGGATGTGCCTTCTGGTCCCTCCCTGAAGGCTTAGGGAGTTTAATTTTCTGACTTGTTTTGTTTTTGTTCATGTATGGTTTTGCCTCAAATCAGGGCTTTGGCATTGACACAGTGAGGCAGCAACTCTGGGAAGTTTGCATGTGGTTCAGCAGGAACCTAATGCCTAGACAAAAGTATGCTCCAGAAATAGAGGGAAAAAAGTATTTGGACAGAATTATTGTCTATGTAATATTTCAGAAGCTGAGGTAGGATTTTACTAGCCAAAGATGTTGTCCTTGGTTTTATTTTTACTGGTGCCATGTCCTGGGAGCCCTAGGAGGGGGCACTCCAGCTGGGACTCCAAGCTCTGCTCAGAAGAAACAAGAGAGACAGGCATAAATAGCAAGCAAAGCCAGTGAGTGGGGAAATAAAGGGAGACAACATGGGGAATATTAAAATTTTTAAAAGCCTTGTGGATATCACAATCAATTACAGTCATGTTACTATATTAAGCAGATTGTTTTTCAATAGTGTTAGTGGTTCGTACAGACAAGATTCAGGTATCCCTAAAAGGGACAAAATGAATATTGGCAGGTAAGAAATGACAATTGAGGCAGTTTCTGCAGGGATGGCCTGGGCAGGGATGTAGCAACCAGCCAGCAGTGTGAGAGGGCATGTCTCACCCAGTGCCAGGGCTGGGACCAAGCTGGGATGCTGGGGCAGTGAGGGGCTGCAAAAGGGCACCAGCTTGGCCAGAGGCTACAGGGGTCTCCTCACTGCCTCGGCCACCCCATGATAAGGTTGCTGAGGCCAAATGTAAAAACCTGACAGCTCAGTGGTCGAGAGGTCTGATTTTTTTATTCTCTGTCTTCAGGCTCCCACAAATATTTCCTTGCCTCCCAGATGGGGGCGAGACCTATGACAGAGGGAGAAAGATCAGGAGCAAGAGAGGAAGACAGGGAAACCTCCAGGTAGGCACAAGGAGGGACGAATGGCATTACAAAGAAATAGAGGTGCTGCACTGGGTGCTATGGCCACCAGCTTTCCTGAGAAGTTTGTTTTTCCTTCCTTCCCTTTAATTATTAACTCGCTGTTCAACTAGTTTGCAACAAAGAGGGAAGCCTAAAAACCAAACACACTCCATTTATTCAAGCTCTATGAATTACAGGGGAAGTAATTATAAAATAAAAAAACCCAAAACACCATGTTTCTACTCTGGAAAGCAACTGTACAAATAGTACAATACAAATTTGTCTCTCTTGCCTCGATGAGCTGGGAGCGGGGCAAATGGCTTTGCAGCAAGAAAACAGCTGTAGCTGCACACAGCTTTTTTCATTGGAGCTAATGCTGCCCTGACTATGCTGCCCATGTCAAGCAGCAGATCCCTTCCCAGTTCCAGATGTTTGCGAAGCTTTCTCAGGTGTTCGCTGCTTGGGCTAAAATTTTGCTGTCTTGTTAGCAGCTAGATAAAATTTCCCTTTTGTGAACACTTTAATGAATGCTGCTGCATCCTCCTGGTAGCTGCCTTTATGGGAAGGTTTTTTTGCCATGCCTTGCTTTCCCCGCTGTATGCACCTCCCTGAGCTTCTGGAGGAGAATTTAATCAAGAGGTAATGATCCTAATTCACAGAAGAGCACAATTTCCCCTGAGCTGCTGCCTACTTAAGGCAGAAACAGCTTTAGAGATGCTCATGTTTAGCATCAGTCAACACTGTAATGAAGAGGATTCTCTGTCACAGTCTGGAAAACATACCTGAACCAAGACCTGCTTCCAATTTCACTCAGGATTGGGATAAGGTAGAGTGCAGCTGCTGAGAGAGCAAGTGCTTGGCAACAAAGGGTCTTGCAGCAGAAATAAAGACCTGGCAATATCTTCTTGATGCTCATTTAAGGGGAAAAAAACCAAAACCAACCCAACCCTCTGCTAATTTACATGAAATATGATGTTCATTGGACTATAATAATAATGGGAGCTAGCCCAGAACAGTTGTTTCATAGGAGTTGTAAAGTTTCAGCTGCCCTGGTCCCTCACAGGTCAGATGCTGCGTGGTTTCCAAGAGCTGATGCATGGTCTCACTGCCCAGTCAAGGAAGAAATCCTTACTACGTATCATGAGGAGAACACCATGTCATTCTTGTCCTTATAAAAGCACTTAATATAAAATATTGCTGTTCCTACATTTGTTCAAAATATTTGTCCTACATTTCTCAGGGTTAAGGAGTAAATTTCTTACTACTTTTGCTCTTCTACGGAGATTAGCAGAGAAAAGCTTCTATGTTTCAAGTTGCTAGAAAAATGAATTTTCTGCTTTCTCCTTTCCATGTCCAGTCATTGTCTTCCCTTTTGTGAAAACCCCTAAAAAGTATTTGGAATCACAAACGTAATCTGTTTTTTAATACTGCTTGCAATAATGGAAATGGCATGCTCACATTTTCTTAAAATCTCCACAACATTTAATTTCTTTGTCATGTCTGGTTATGACTCTTTGGAAACCTGTCTGTAATCTGTCTTCTTTGTTAATCCATTGCTTTTATATTGTCACACTCTTTGCCTCATGTTTATTAAATTTTTGCTCCATAAGGGATCCATGCATTTGGCAGCAGCTTGCCTTGGTGAAAACACAACTGTGAGTCATTTGTTTTGGGGAGTAAAAAACGAATGTATGGAGCGCTGTGAAGCTTTGCCTACTTGATGAAAGGGAACGTCTCATTTAATTCTTGCTGATCAAGACAGTCTTGACATGACTCTTGGAAGAAAGGGTATAAACACCAAGAAGAAACTAAATCTAAGTGACTATTATAGCCTGTTTCTTGAAAAAAAAATAAAAGAAAAAAAGAGGCTAATCTGAAAATGCTGGCTTGAACACGTTTCTCCTAATAATGGTTCAGCCACATTTGATAGAAGGGCAAGAGTCCCAGAGATATCAAGTTCCTACAAAATCTATGAAAATAAATTATGTCTGCCAAGAAGGTTAGTTGGAAAACAAGCTCAACAACCGTTACCATGCCAAAAGCCACACAGTTCAGAGAGGAGGCCAGCAAAGACCAGATGAGACATCAGTAATGTACACTTTGACCTTAGAAGAACATTTTTTTGGCCAAACACTTCTTTAGCATTAAAAAAATGAATTATTTAATTTCATCCATGCAGCTGTGCATTGAATTGCCTGCATTAGCATGAGATTTCACCCTGCAGCTCCTGGGCCAACTTCTCATTTGGGCCAATCTTGCTGACTTTAACTGCAGTGCTATCATTCAAGAATTTGGCCCTGTGTTTTGGTTAGGATTTACAGTAATCCTGCATGCTACAATAGATGAGTGCTTACCCTGTCATCCCCTGTTGTCTTTTTGGTTCTCTTTTTAGCTCTCATCAGCATATATGTGGGAAATATTTTTTCACATAGAAGACATCATCACCCAACAAAGGCTATTACAGCCTTCCCTGTGCCATCATAGCTTTGTGGTTAGGCTTTGGACAGGTTCTTTGTTCTGTCCTTTCTGCTAGGCTGAAAGTTTTTTTGACATGCCTTTGGGCAATGAAAACACAGTGTTACTGGTTTTTCCTGTAGACGTGTTGAGTTTGCATTTAGAGATACTTCCAGGCACTTGCAGTGCTCTGCCTTAATGTGGAGGAAAGAGAAGAGGAACCGGTCAGGCTAATCAAGGCTGACAAAAGCCACACCTAAGGAAACAACTGTATTTGGCAATAATCAGAATCATAGAATGGTTTGGATTGGAAGCGACCTTAAAGATCGAGTTCCAACCCCTCTGCCATGGGCAGGGACACCTCCCACTAGAGCAGGTTGCTCAAAGGCCCATCCAACCTGGCCTTGAATGCTTGCAGGGATGGGGCATCCACGACTTCCCTGGGTAACCTGTTCCAGGGTCTCACCACCCTCACAGTATTATCTTATTTAGAAGGAAAAAGCAAAACCAAATCCTTTATGGCTGTTGAGGGTGAGGTCCTGAAGATTAACTTTAGTCCCTTCCAGTCCCACTATGAAGGTGGTCTGGGGGCAGGGGGCTTATAACAAGGCTAGTACCTGTCTTGCCTGATCAAATTTACAGTTCAAAAATTTTTACACATGGTATTTTACAGACTTTGAGTTAGGTGAAGGCAACTGGCTTTTATCTGAAAGTCTTCTGTCTAATTTTAGTTTAATTTAAGCAAACTGAAATACCTTTCTGTGAAAGCTTGCAACCATAATGGCAATGTGCATTTCCCTCTGTATCTGTGCAGACATAGGAAGTTTTATGGAAATTTTCAGTAATCCAAGCCCCAAATTTATAACCATTCATCTAGAAAACTCTTCTTGCTTAATTATCATGAGAATATACTTAGAGCTTCATCTAAAACTACAGAAAGAGCAAGCAAGGAAGATCCTAAATGATCTCTATACAGAAATAAAGATGTACAGCAATATAAGAGAGAAAGGCAGAGGCCGTGGTTCCTGTTCCAATAAGATTACTTCTTCAGTGCTGAAATAAACTGTCCTTTTCATTAATTTTACACCTCAGTATAAAAACTTATAGAAAACACATGGGAAAGTGTCTATAATATAGAAGAGAGGTTTATGAGTGAGTCTAAGACGGCACAGGTGGCTCACAGCAGCGGCAGGTTGGAAGATGGAGGCTCAAACGGTTAGAGAGAAGTCATAGGAGTAATAACAGCAGCAGATGGGTAACGCCAGCAGTTCACAAACCTGTGCTGGCATGTGGCTGGATTATCCTCGGTACTGCCTCATATCCCCCAACCAAACCAAACCAAACCAAGCCAAGCCAAACCAAACCAAACCACAGAAGTCCCTCCAGCTGATGGAGAGTTTATCAACTCTAGTGTCAGAAATCGCTGGTGTTATGGAGATGTAACACACACATGGGAATAGAATAGAATAGAATAGAATAGAATAGAATAATTTCATTTGGAAAGCACCTACAATGATCATCTGGTCCAACTGCCTGACCACTTCAGGGATGACCAAAAGTTAAAACATGTTATTGAGGGCATTGTCCAACTGTCTCCAGCAATTACCCATTGCTGGGGGAAGAGAGACAGAAAGTAGCATTTGGGATTTGGTTTGGTTTATTGTAGGTCAACCTTTGTTGTAAAGTTTTCCCTTCCCCCCAGAAAAACTCTTGATGGTTCAATAAAAGAAGATGAATTAGCCTCCCTTGCTGGATGGTATTTCAAGTTTCCTTCCTTGCTCCGAACCATCAGGAAGAGCTGTGCCTCTCAGCTTCCTGACAGGCTCCCTTTTGCATTGTTTTCCCAGCTGTTCTTATCCCCTGGCACTTAGTGTCAGCTGGGGATGCTGTGGAGTAGCTGGGAAGAAAAACAGAGCTGAAGGACTACAGCGGTCATTAAGAAAAATAACAGCTTAGAGAGCACAGGGTGAAAAAATATAATTATGAAGCCGTTTGCTATTCAAGCAGAGACAACTTCCAGTGCTGATAACATTATTTATCACTTGTATAGCACATCAGACACAGTCACTAATTAATCCTTGTGACACATCTGGAACTTATGCCAGTGCGCATTACTGTCTCCCCCCTTCACTGTGCAAGCAAATTGAGACATTAAGAGCCTAAAGAAGAAGTAAAGGTCAAAACAACCACTAAAACATAGAGATGCTCAATCCCAGCCCTCTTCTTGTGTCACAAAGGCCACTTTCTCTCTGTAGGATGGTGAAAACCAATGCAAAAAGGAACCTTTACCTTCCCACTATAACAGCAAGCCTGTACACCGTAAATCGTGTGAAAAAGAGAAAAGTGGCTTAATGGTGCTACTCATTGTACAAAAGGTAGTAGAGACCCTTGTTTAATCCAGCAATACAGGCGATCCCCATGCCTAGGGGATGGGGCGGGGACTGCTCTCAGACCTGCAGGACAAAGCTCCCTATAGGTTTTCTGCCGCGGAGGCAGACTGCTCTGCCTGCTGCCCACTGGATGGAAAAGAGACCATTTTGTCCCTACACAATCCTGAGAACCAAAACCAGACTGCTGCCAAAGGGGAACGAGGCAACAGGCATAATCTTATCACTCAGGGTAATACTGCGTGAGGGGAAATACTGCCAAAAAGAAAACCAGAAACACTTGAGAGCTTGTTTGAGCAGCCTGGCAATTAGTGAGGACTGTCTTCCAGAATTAGCCTGTTTCTTCTGTTCAGTAGGGAGAGGGGGAGTTGGTTCTTTCTTCATTCAATTTGTGTTAAGCTTTTTCTTTTAATGGCAAAATGTAGACAGAAGAAGAAAAGGAGCTGCAGACAAGACAAGGGTGCTGGTTTAAGCTGTAGTCATCTGAGTGGTGGCATTTGGCTGTCAGTGAAACTGTCCTTGGTTTCTTAAAGCACAACAGTTTGTTGCTAGAACACCCTTATTCATTTTGCATGTTCTACGTGCTGATACCTAACACAGTATAGTGGAGTTCACACTGATGTCAGCAAGACCACACAAACTGCTGTAACACACCAGGTTTGTGATGCTGGTTCCAAAATCTCATGTGCAGGATGTGCAAGAGCAGCTACAGGAGAGAGGAGCTGGAAGTTTCCTCTTGAGCTCTCCTCATTAGGAAGTTGCCTTTAGTGTGAGATCCCTGCCTAAACCTTGGATTTATCACCAGCTACAGATCACTCTAGAGGCCCCCACTTTGAGGTCCCTTGCTTCAGCGACCTGCTGCAATTTTAAACTTGGCAGACTGGTTTTAAATCTCTCCTTCAACATTTCACTTTTGCTGTCACTAGATTCGAGTGTGCTTTGCTCTGATGTTTCAATATGCCAAGACTAGCAGCTCCCAATTTCATCTTTTATTCTTGGGTAAACAATTATGAGCTTTTCAATTTCTGTTCAAATAAGTTTCCGTGTCCCTAATGATTCTTAGCGTTTATTATTGAATCTTTTTAAATTTGCTTTAAAGTCTTTTTCTGTGGCTATCTGTTCAGCTAACCATCCATGCTCTAGAAAGACATTTCTGCAGAAATTAAACAAAAACCTGCTTGAAAAAATATTCACAATATCTTTTTTTTTTTTTTTTACCGTATCCACAAAGTTCCAAGAATCCTAATTGTCTTGGAAGTATAATTCTGATTTTACACTTTATATTAATGAATTTATGTCTTTTATTAGCTAGTGAATTTTCATTAATTATTTTCTGCTTGAAGGAATTGTTTCATGTCTGGTTTTGGCACACCCTTTCTTTCCATTTGGAAGATGTTACTCCTTTTCTCTTTCTAGGGGACCATATGTTGTGTAGTGAAAATATCAAGCCCATTATCAGTATACACTCTTTATGTACTTCTGAGCAGCTGACTTGAGTGGCAGGATTTCCCTTCACTGCAGGTGACAGTCAAAGACAACGCAGGACCTGGAGCTGAGGAAAACAGTTCCTGTAAAATGTCATGCAACTTCTGCTAGAACTGAGATGCAGAGAGTGAGAGGGGAAATGTTGCCAAAAATATGAAGGAAAACCAGTGGAGAAACCCAGAAACACTGGAGAGCCAGGTCTTGACCTTATGAGCAACATAATTGCTTGTCATTGGTTGGCTTCTAGCTACCTTCAGCAATAGAATTGTATAATTTCTTCCTAAGCACCATTTAAAACTAATAACAGTATATTTGTTAAAAATTGACCTTGGAAAGAAACCTACTGTATTAACAAAACTAATCAGTGGTCTCTTAAAGAAATCATCACTGTTGTCCTCCCCCTCGCCATACTGGACTGTGTGCCGGTGCTTTTTCGTTTGTTTCTGTTCAATGGCAGTAAATGACTTTCTCTCCACGCTTCCAACCAGCCCCATCACCTGGTGCCAGCTGCCCTCTCACTGTGACAGCAGCTGTGGGGCTGAAAACAACTGGTCAAACTTCTCAGGTGACTGCACTTATTGTCATACCTGCTTAAATGCCACCTTGTTGCCAAGAGAAAAGCTCTTTTCCTCAGGGATTGCTAAGGAAGCTAGTGATCAGAGAACAACAAATACAAATCATCTCTCAGCATAACGACCTTTTTTGCTTGGACTTCATGCATGACCAACACGGTGCAGAACTTACTTCTGGTCCCAGTTTCTCCAGGAGATGATGGAAAAAATTGTCAAGCTCCTTCCCTTCTATGTAACCGTTGTCTAAATAAAAGTCAAATACGTTAATGGTCAGGAGGCACTGCTTGGGGTTGAAGAACCATGTCATGGGCTGCATGCAGGGACCTCAAGGCTGCGTGATGGGGGTCTCAGTTGGGAGCCCTGCCTGCCCTGTCCACTCAGAGGGTGTCCTCTTCAACTTGATCAGTTCACAAGTGTCTGGGTGCTGGGCTCAGTGTTGTAAAGCTCCCTCAGGAATTTCACTTACAGAAAACTTTTCCAGAAAAAAACCCACAAACTTGGACCACAAGAGGGAACAGCAGAAGGAACAGGGCAGTGACGAAAAGGCAAAAACTTTGGGGTGAAAAGGAGGATTTTCAGACCTGGCATTAGGGCATGAGGAGGAGGAAGGGGGGGTGGGGGGAGGTCTGAAACACCTGCAGGGCTCCGTGGGGATGAAGCTTGGACGCGCTGGCAAGCACCCATTCGTGCGTGCACATGTGTGCAACGGCCGCCATCCCACACTGCACCCACCACCACGCACACCCAGACGGGCACCCACCCTGACCGTCGCCCTCCCCCTCCGCCCCACCACCCGTGTACATAGCACCCACCCGCGCGGGCGCATCCCCCCGTCGGACACCCTCCCGCCCAGCAGACTGCCCCCGTGTCCCCCCCGGTCCGTCCCCACTTGCCGTCGGTGTCGAAGCGCCGCCAGGCCCCGAGGAAGGCGGCGGCGTCCAGGCGCCCCGCGGCGCCGCTCTCCATGGTGCTGCCGCCGGCGCCCGCCCCGCGCAGCCCCCGCGCAAACCCCGCGCAACTCCGAGCGACTCCCGCGCAGGTTCTGCCCGCCACACGCCGGCGGCCCCGGCTTTAAGGGCGACGGCTCCGCCCCGGGGGCGGCCCCGCGGGGGGCGCAGGGCCGGGGGGAAAGACCTCTCCACGCGTGGGCACGGCGCCACGGGACCGTCCCACCCCCATCGCGCCCGCCCTTGCCGGCGCTGCCGCGGGTCCGGAGCCGCCTGGCCGCCCGCATCCTGGGGTGGGCACGGAGCGAGTTCCGCGTCTAAATGAGGGCGCTCTTGGGCACAGGCTTTGGCAGGAGAGATCTCAGAATTCCCAGGTGGAAACCCCCGACCCCGCAGCCGCTGCTTCTGAAGAGCCGGGAGCCACTTGCAGACAACTTTTAAACTTTCAAAACTCCCAGGAAGAAGGCAGAAGTGCTTGGGGGAAACGTGTGACTTCAGAAAAGAAGTGGTGTTTAGGGTGCAGGGGAAGAAAAAAAAAGTTTGCCAAAACTTGCAACCTTCCTCCTCGGTTCAGGGAAGTGAAGCAGCATCAGGCAGGGATCTCTCACGTCCTCACCCCTCCCAGCTGTCCAGACGGTTTCCCTCACAGGAATGAAGAGTCACAGAAGGAAGACGGATAGAGAGATCTTCCTCCTGTAACACTAAACAAAAGAAGAAACCTTGGGGTTAGAGGCTGACAGAGAAAGCCTGATATTTATATTCATGATGGTTCTGCCTGGGACTACATGTGATTTGCGTGCCATCTGTATATTCACCTGAAGTGATTTCAAGTACCTGGGGCTTGAGCTCTGTGTTGTTGTGTGTGCTCCCAGAATCATTTCTAGCAACTACATTATCTCCTTTGAGATCCCTTACAGATATTTTTTTCCAGATTGCTTCTGATTCACTATATATATATATATATATATTGATTTTATGCAAATGCTGATTGCTTTAGTCCAGCACTCTGCAGTAGAGCAGAAAAGGCTCTTTAAAAGTATCCAGCGTTTGTCCCTGAGCAGGGTCCTATTTGACCTGAGACTAAAAGAAAAACCAAAAAACGCCCAACAAACCAACACCTGAAGAACAAAAAGTTATGTTTTACTCAGGAAATATCAGGTCTGCAAATTACATTATTTCAGAGAGATCACAACAGTGATGTCCAGCTTTTCTAATGTGAAAGACAAAGGAGATGCTGCAGAGCTGACGACTTTAAGCAGCAGCGTGCCAGCGCCTAGGCAGAGGGGTTGCCTGGCTGGCAGCCTGGAGTCACCTTTGGACTCCAGAAAAATGATTGTCAAGATGCTAGCGTGATGGCAAGGCTACAAGCAGCCCCCAGATTTCATGAGTGTGCTCAGAGTGGGGATCCCAGCACAGGAGAAGGCCATATTCCCAATAGCTAATGACACAGGAAGTCTAAATTTTTAGCAGACATCTGCACAAGTCCATTGCTGGCATCGCCACCTGCTCCACAGGTTTCTCTTTGACCCATCCTTGCCTCACTGCCAAGAGGCATTTCTAGCCCTGGAGTAATGGCTCCCCCACGGAACCTCTCCTGCAGCCTCTTCTCCCGAGTGCTCCCCATCAGGCCTCCCCGGCAGTGGTGGCCTCATGTACACCATGGGAGCTGCCCAAGCTCCTGCATCGGATAAGGTCACCTGGTGCTGCTCCAAGTCATAGTGGGGCATAAAGGCCACCTTTTTGGCCTCATCTGTCTTCCCAGGTCCCAGAGCCCATCTGGCCCAGGCAGGGAGCATCCTGATCCAGGTTTTTAACATCAGTTTCTAGCAAGCCTTGTAATCTTGCATTGGAAAGCATCACCATGGCTAATACCAACAAGGGTCCTTGGTAGCATGATCATGACAACTAGTTTCTTATTAAAACTATTCTTAACAAAGCTAATTTAAAAGGAAATATTACCCACGTTTTGAAATATTTGCAGGGGGAAGCACCCTGCCTTTTGACAGGGACCGAGACAACTAGGTATTGAGAATAGCTTGTTGCAGCTGGTTCTCCCCCCTGCCCTCCCAGGAGGAAGAGTAGGCAAGAAGTATCACCGTATTTAAACTGTCAGTATTTATTCAGGATCTCACAGAACCTCAGTGAAACCAGGTGCAGGTTGAAAATAAAAAAGGACCATGAAACTTAATGGCTTTAACAAAAAATTATCATTACCTGTCCATGAGGGTGTGGAAGATACATGTCTGTCCCCAAGATGGATTTACGGGTCTTAGGGGTGGAACTGCAGAAATTTAGCCCAAAGTGATGGAAGCCAAGTAAGCTGAGAGAAACCCCAGCCTGTGGTGAGGATCTGGCCACCCTGCTGCATGGCTAAAATGGGGTTCGGCTTCTCCAGTTGCTTTAGGTGATTCAGTAAAGCATAAATGAAAACAAACAAACAAACAAACAACAGAACAGCTAAAAGCAACTTTGACTAGTTTGGCAGGGCTTTCTGCAGGGTACCGTAAATTTGAGGAGTGTATTGAACTGTGGATCTATTGCCATGAGTTCTAAAGCAACAAACTCAAGATAGTTGCTGTGTGTGCAGCTCACGTACCACACTCAGCAACCGCTCAGCCTTGGCTTATTTCCTTAAAGGAATAAACAATAATTGAAGGTAGGCAGTATTTTAAAAAGTAGGGGAGACCTTATTTACAAGTATCTAAAGGGTGGGTTGAAGGATGTTGGAGCCATCCTCTTTTCAGTGTTTTCCAGCGATAGGACAAGGGGCAACAGGGTCAAGCTGGAACATAGGAACTTCCATTCAAATATGAGGAAAAACTTCTTTACGGTGAGGGTGACAGAGCCCTGGAACAGGCTGCCCAGGGAGGTTGTGGAGTCCCCTTCTCTGGAGATCTTCAAGACCCTCCTGGATGCAGTCCTCAGTGAGGTGCTCTAGGCATTCCTGCTTTAGCACGGGAGTTGGACTAGATGATCTCTAGAGGTCCCTTCCAACTCTGACAATTCCATGATTCCATAATTTGATTAAAGACTTTTCCTTTGGCTCTGGGTTTGCGGTGTGCAGTAACGCTCGAGGTAGGAGATCTCAAATCCATGTTTTGAAAAGCTGAAAATGAAAAAAAAAAAAAGGCAATTGAATTATTTTGATTCAGAGCATTGTAGATTTTTAAAAATACGTATTTTGAAAACCACACCACTGTCCCATTATTTTTTCCTTAAATTCAAAAATGGCTTTAATGTAATAATACTTGACAGGATGATTTTTTCCATTAAGGCTTTGTGATGGCAGATCATTAGTTCAGATGTTTCTTTTATTGGTTTATTTTCAGATTATGGCAATTAGACATCAAAAAATAAAAAATATCCCCTTTTTTAAATGTGAATCTGGGTATGTAAAATAGCTTGGAAGAAGCATAAAAATAGCTATTTTTCTAGAAAACTTGTTTCCTCTGTGATCTGCAACACTCCTGAAAAATGCAACCAAAAATTTGGGATATAGATAAAGAAGACTCACTAGGAAGTGGAAGAGAACAGCTTACTTCCAGTTAACTCTTCCCTCCTTTCAGCTCAGGTGATCTCGTGTTGGTGGGTACCAGCCCTCGCTCTCTCTGCTTGGGGAACCTCTGACCCGGCTTCTGCACCTTCCAGGGCTCCCCAACAGGCACTTCTCTTCCACAGCACTCCTTACCCTTCCCAAAATCCTGCCTTGAGGTGTCCCACAAAGACATTCTCATCTGCAAGAAGAGAAAATACCCTGGATACGCCCTGACTTTGGTGGCCTTTGGCTCTTAAATAATGGTGCTTCAGTAGGTGTTTTGATGCTGGAAGCATTTGCATGGCCATTCTGTGGCTCTGCTGTGGGGCGGGGAGTGCTCCAGCTGTGGGACAGCACCAGTGCTTTATTATTTATCTGACACTGATAAAAAAAATGTCAATTTTTCCAAAGTAAGGACCAGAGTAAAGAGCATGTGGCCAAAACTCAGACTGGGCTAGCTTTGTAGAAAGTCTTTATCAAGCAGCTATGAATGGGAAAACATGCATAATCTGATTTGGAAACAAAAAGGAGCAGCCAACAAATGTCTTGGGTTTTGGGCCAGACTTGAAGTATTGATATCACACATTTGGGTTTCCATGACTAGAATGGGAAACAAAAAAAATAATAAATCAGCATCTGGATTTGTGGCATGACTTTGTCCCTCACCTTTTTAGAAGATAATTCCTATAGATGCAGACATGGATTTATAAATGGAAATAACTTTCCTTATCAAATGGCTTCAGCTACCTTCAGCTTTGCACTGACTGAAGACACTGAGGATGCCACCGCTGGCAGTGTTTCCTCTTGCACTGAGTGTGTGTTTTGCAGGTAGTTTGGGTCTTGCAGGAGGCCCAAGCCCAGATTCCTGGTGTGACCCCTTTTCCCCATCTGATCTGATCTGCATCAGCGGGTGGGAGGCGAGGGTGGCAGATGAGTGGCTCTGTGCAGCTGGGGCTGCGGAGGGTGGGGACAATGTGCTGCCGCCCGGCAAGGGGTCTGTGAGCATCCCAGCCAAGGAAAATGCTGGAGAAACAGATGAAAGACAAACTGAAAGGGAAACAAAGTGGAAATAACAGAGTTAGTGAATCCCCCTACCATTTGTGTGGAAATCAAGTCGGAGACAAAGCTGTCTGCCGCAGAAAAGAAATAAGACTCTTCTTTTCCCAACCCCACCCTCAGATGGGTAGAAGCTGCTTATTAGCAGCAGATCCCAACCCACACCTTCCAGCACAGATGCCCTTCTCCCTCCCTCACCCCCTCTCTCTCTGCCCAGCAAATCCCGCATCTCTGTGGCAGGCTGGATGCTGGCTCCATCCCTTCTGGCTCAGTGCAGGCAGATGTGATGTGATATGAGGGCAACCATCTCACAGCTGTTCCTATCCACAGATTCCCACCAAGGCCAGGTTTTTCCAGCTTTTCGCGTGCAGCCCCGCAAATCGAGAGGCATCAGTCCTCTGTCCTTTTCCCTGTTCTTGGACCAACAGTGGGGATCCTATGAGTGTTACAGGGAGAAGAACCACCCCCTTCTCACTGAGATGCTGCTGGAAAGAAGGGGTTGAGACTCAGGCCATCAGAAGAGATTTCCCAAAGGACATGCCAACATTTCCCCTAGCCACATGCTGCTTGATGCTACCCAGCCAGAGGCTGCAGTCTCACAGTTAATATCTGTCACTATTTCAGTCTTCTGCTAGAATATTTTGTACGGTGTTCAAATAAAGCGGGGGCTGTAGAGCTTCCATGGGACTCTCCTCTACCCACCGCTGCATCTTACCCACCTAAGCAAATGGGAAGGGAGGGGAGGGGAAGGGAAAGAGGCACCCTCAGAATGAGGCTGAGCAGAAATTACAGAGTTAACTTTACTCCTTCATTCAGTTAAACCAAATTGGATTTGCCAAGCTAGCAGCCCCTCTCCTGCCTTCTCCGGCCAGTATCAATCTAATTTAAATGCTCATTCTCCCACGCAGCTTTTCTTCTCCTCAGTGCAACTTACTGGAAAAGCAGAAAAAACAGGCTCTGAAGGGTTGGGGTCAGCTGGCAGAGCAGCATCTGCACAGTGGCATCTGAGAGAGGACCCACCACAGGGTCAGAGGGACTGTGGCAGCACCCCTGCTTTCCCACACAATCTTCTCAAACGTGGGTACTTGAAACCCACCTCTAATAAAGACCCAGGACAACTTTAGATAGGTGTGTCAAAGGCAGAGTGGCTTTCATGTTGAGAAGAGACTCTTCTCATATTGGCAGCAGCCACCTCTTCAGTTTGCTGCAGCGTACAGCATAAGAAATTAAGTTTTGCAATAGCACAGCCCTTGCAAAGACATCTCTCAAACATGAATTTCCTCCTTCATCTGCTGCACAGAGTCTCACACTGTTTTCTCTCCCTCTTTTTTAAAATACAGGGTCTCACTGTTCAAACTCTCGGTGCTGATGAGCATCATAGTTCCTACAGCAATTTCTCCTGGTACTCTGCTTAACTCTCCCTCCCAGAGCCCCAGAAGGACAACCCAGGAGCATTCAGCCTTTCAGCAATTCTCAAAATAACCCGAAATAAATAAATAGCCTAAGTAAATGACTAAAACAATAGTCAGGATGAAGTATTGTCACCAACACCCCATAGCCCTTCTGCCCTTGTTACAGCCTGGCCACATGCCAGGATGAAGAGCAGGCCCATCAGGACAAGCCTGCAGCCCCAGTGCCTTCGGTTGAGGTGCTCCAGACAGTTTTCCACCCGTTTTAGCATCTCAAAGGATCAGGATTGGGTATGGGAGGGGAACATGAGATGACAGGATTCCCATGACCAAATCCACTGCAGCCTCAACAGTGTCAGCAAATCCTCAAGGCTGGAAAACTGCCCTTCAGAGCTGGAGAAATATCAGTTTCACAAAGGAAAAAGAAGATTTCCCTGTGCAATGATTGAAGCAGCATTTTATGCTGCTGGCTGTCGGCTGCACCTGCTGGAGAGAGGTGCAGTGATGGCCCGAGGGCCAGGGAGCCCTGCCTGTTTGGTGAAGCTTGTAGCTCTCAACCAAAAATGAACATACCCCTCTTTGCCCCCTGGGGAAGTCACTCTTACCCTGTGGGGTCCTACCCTGCTGGTGGTCACGATGGCATTGGAAATGTCAGACACTGGTGGAGGCTCAGGTAGTGAGTCACTTGCCATGGCGCTGGTGAGATGCTCCTGTTGGGAAGAGGCATTGAGGGGCTGCAGGAGAATGGACGCAGGGATGAAGGGGAAAGCCATGAAGGTGCCTGGCAGATCCTCCTATGATGTCTTATATCCATGATGGAGAGCCAGAGGCCAACCCAAAGCAGCACTTTTCTTCCTTTAGCAGGACACAAGTCAATGTTTATGCAACAGACTGAAGGCATTTTAATTATCCCCTGAGCAGTTTGTAACCTTGGAGATAGGCACTGGCAATGCCATTTGGGCATCCAGAGGTGTTAGGAGACTTTCGGCTGGGCACAGACAGGGCAGTGAGGTCCTGGACACTGGCTCACCAGCTGCCTGCCTAGAGCTATGGAAAAGGCTCACAGGGAAGGGACAAGGGCTGATAGTGCTGGGAGGGAATGATTCAGACAATATTTGAAGGAAAGAGAAGGTCATCACCATGTTTTCATGTACCAATTTTCATCCTCCCCATTTGCAGACTTTCTTAGGACTAGGAAAGACCACTCTGCTTTCCAGTCCCGATCCACAAGAATCTGACATGAAATAATAATCCCTGGTACTCACCTGCACTATATTTTTTAGAGATCCTCTGGGCCACAGCTCCAGGAGAAGTGGAGGACAGTGTCGCGACCTGAAACCTTCCCCCAGCTTCAGCACAAGCAGACGATAACCTCGAGAAGTGGGATTTGGGCACAGCCCCTCCAGCACTCGTGTCCCTGAGCATAGGCAAAGCAGCACAGCTCTCCCATGACCACAAGAAAGCAGCGTTTCAAAAGGGAGCAGAGCTTTCTGGTATTTTCCTAGAAAATGTTTCTCAGCACTTTTTTTTTTTGTTTTCTATGCAACAGGAGAGAGAAATCATCTCCACGTTAATCAATTAATAAGCAGTGGCAGCAAGAGCTCGTGCTGATGGCAGCTCTCAGTTAAGTGCAGTGGGTCACACAGATTTGTGACTAATGGGCCACATTACTTCCCAAATTGTCTCAGCTCGGCTGGATGGCTTTGGTGGAGGGGGGCGATTTAAGACAATTGCTGTTCCCATCTTAGGAAGCCACTTTTTACTGTTGTTACTGCACATCAGGGAATACTTTAAAATGCTCAAAATCTATCAGCCCAATTTTATCTCCTGCAGGGAATGGGAAGTAGGGCCCAGCAGATGTGATGTAGAGCTGTTCCAAGTTCGCAGAGGCAGCCACAACCCTTCTCCAGCCCATCTTAGATGGGGAGGTGGCTCCTGCTACCTATATCAAGGGTGAAATTCTTCAGCAGTGAAACCTGCAAACCAGATTTAGGAGCAGAAACGGCCAGGGCAGCTCCCTCCGAGAGCTTCTCACTCCCTTTTTCCAAGGCAGGATCAAGCAGGTGCAGTCCTGACTGGATACACTGGCACTAGGACTCTTTCCAGGCCAGCACTTCCAACTGGGCAACCAGGATTACTGGGTCCTTCGCTCTGATTTAGTTACACAGTACACATGCTTGTGTGCATGGAAGGACTCTGAGGCCCTTGCTGTCATCTCACGTGCTGCCACACCCTCAGCACCACCTCCAAAAACAGTGTATGCAACAAGCAGCTGCTGTCTTGCCCAAGATCAGCCACAGTCCAGCACCAAACCATTGTGTCAGTCTCCGAGTAGAGCAGCCATCCCTGGAGGTAATTAAAAGATGGGTATACATGGTGCTTAGTGACATGGCTTAGTGGTGGGTTTGGCAGTGTTAAGTTGATGGTTGGACTCGATGATCTTAAAGGTCCCTTCCAACTCAGATGATTCTTTGATTCTATGACATGACCCCAGCTGGACCCTGTGAGCCCTTTCCAAGTGGCCAGACCATGCAGCACACCGCTCCAGGGATGCCCTTGGCTGCAAGGGGAAGGCTGGCAGCATGTCCAGGAGCAAGCCACCTCTCCTCCTGTGCCAACCTCTGCTCCCATGCCAGCACTGCATGGAGGTGCTTAGGCAGCACCGTGTGGGACTGGGAGTAACGCAGAGCATCAGTGGTACTTGAAGAAGATATGGATGCCCTGGGAGAACAAGTAATGGCACTTTCCTTCAATAGTACCACCAGCTGAGCTCCCTGTTCAGCCTTTCAGCTCCTCCAAAAGCAACTGAACATGGCTTCTGGGCTGTGTCCCTCACCCTTCCAGGACAGTGCACAGTCTGGGACAGGCAGAGAGCATGGGCAACCAACTGACTGCTGAGCATCTGCAGGATGCCCCAGGCAGCAGGGAAACAAGGGAAAAACAAGGGAAACGAGGAGGGTTCCCTGCTGCACATCTACTTCAGAGGGCTTACAGCCCATGGAAAGGCAGCATCTCCCCTGTCCCCCAGAGCCGTGTCCCCCCCAAACCTCCCAACCAGCCTGGCTGGGCATTAGGGTACACAGTGGTCATTACTTCTCCAATACACACTGGCACTTACCCAATGTCTCTACAAGTTGAAGATGCTGAAGTAAAAGTCACTGTTTCTTAAAAGCAGCCGAGGCGCAGCGGAGGCGCTCTGGATGCAATGTGAATTCTTTGCAGCTCTGCTGCCAGTGCTGGGTTCACCAGGCAGACAGAGAGTGAAGAAATGAAAATTATTGCTCCTCCCTACACACAAAACCACACACACGCACACAACCAAACCCTAGGTCTCCAAGAGCTCACACTAGCACTCCCCTAAGGTTGTTTCTCCACCACTCAGCCTGTCCACAACACACTGATGGGTGGAATAAAGACTGGAAAGGCTTTCCATAACTAATACGGAAAAACATTGTGCTCTAATGAAATCTTTATGCTCCAGCAGAAAACTATCACAGCACTACGGCTTTTCTTCTCCCGGTGTTTATCAGCACAAACGCATACTTTCTCTAAAGCATTTCAGACGTGCCCATCTTTGGTTTACTGATACCAGGGTGACAGGCACACACCATTGCTGTGCTTTCTCACAGCAGGACCAGTAGAATACTGCAAGTGACTGGTGAGAAGGACATCAAGCACAAATGCGACAAATTCTCAGCATTTGGAAGTCAGAGTATATTTTTTTAATTAATAGTATAGAGTTTGCTGTTACCTGTCTTAAATTGACAAAGCCAAAAAAAATTAGGCAACCTTTCTTGTATACTTACAGTTCTCAGTTGTCCTTTCCATGTCATACAAGAATGAAAATTGCAGCAGATTATTTATGACTGGATTTTTTTTCCTTTTTAATATGAGCATCTCAAGTTTTTCTTTGCCATTTGTCTTCTGCTCTCACTGATGCCCAATAAATCAAGAATATATATACATGAAAATGATGAACCTCATCTTAATGATTATAGATGACTGCAGAATTCCAAGATGGTGCAAACCCTGTGGTACTTAGGTTTGAACCCCCAGCCTTCATGAATTCTTTTCCCACCACCTCATACCTTACTTTTGAGATTTTTAAACCTCTGCCAAGTGTTTCTAAAAGGTTCTGGCATAAAAGGCTACTGCTTCTGACACAGCAGCCCTTTATTCTGCAATAGGAGAAGTGGTGATAGTGAGTATGTGCATAGAGCTTAGATCGAAGGTCGCTTGACAGACTGGTATCTGAGCATTTCCACCCAGGCAAGAAGCCACAGCAGTCAGGGCAGTTGCTCTTGGTAGAGCGTTGCCGAAGCAATTTTGTTCTGTCCTATGGAACCAAAATAGAGAATTTTGATAGCAGGTGTTTCTGGCTCCTGTGAAGGCTGCTTTGCTGAAGATCCCAAGGGAGGAGATTAGCAAAGAGATTTTCTTTCAGTAATTCTAGGAAGACAATACATATGTGTCCCTTTCAGCGGGAAGAGACATTTTAACTAGAAGCAGAAAGATTATATGGATTTTAAGTGCGCACTTTGTCTACCTGACACAATGCCATCATTCAAAGAGCAGAGACCGTCAGACCAGAAACAGCACCATAAAAACGAAGATTAGTATTTCAGTTGTAAAATCATTTTTTATTGTTACAAATATACATATGAATAAAATCCCTTCAACCTGTAATGTAAGTGGGTAGCTGTGAAATTTGCACCCCCTCCCCCAAAAGCTGAAATATTTTTACAGATGCCAAACTATTTTTCGTGTAGAATTACACATTGAAAGGAAGCTAATATGCAGACAGAACCGAGGAAGGCCTCTAGAAAACACCAATATTAATAAAATTTCAATTGCCCTCATTCCAATCAACTATATACATTAATATATGAATGTGGAAGCATACCATGATTATATGTCATCCATTATCCTCTGTTGTGCTTTTGACAGTACACAAATGTAAGTGTTGGAGCTTTATGTACAGTATGAGAACAGGAAGAAAGAAGCTCCCTATGGGAGAATGTAAAAACCATACCCAAGCATTTAATATATATAATCTATACAAATTATATTTATTAGTGTGCTCTTTTAATATAATTACAATGTGCAATTGCATACCGCAAGAATATATTTATAAGTAAGTCACGTGCAGTTTTGACACATTTACATTCAGCAGTACAACACATTACCTGCTGTACAATGTATTAGTGTAAGACAACGTCCAGTTAATTTGTTTTGCTTTCTAAATGCCCTAATGCAGGGCACTCCTTGTAGCTGCTTCAGAGAAATTCAAGTAGAATACATGAAAGAATTGCTGGCTTTAGCAAAGGCATGGAAAGAAACGTCTGTGTTGTTGAGAACAGAAATTAAGGACCAAATCAATGCCAAGTGAGTGTATTGTAAATCACAAGTGGAAGATCAGCTTTTGCTGCCTGGAAATGTACCTGTGTTGAAAGAGCAGCTGGCTAAAAGGGCTGTTGATTGCTGTACCCTGATTGTTATAAAAAGCTCTTGCGCTACGAAGCACTTGTACTGATTGCTAAACAAAAATAAAATCTTTATCTGCTTCCTCGCCAGAGTCACTGGACTTGCTTCCCTGATGGCCATCTTTACTTAAGGACTTCTGCTTCAGTTCCTGGAACTCATGAGACTGCTGCCCAGGGCTTCTTTTCACAGCTGTATAAAACAGAAATAGGTCTTACTAATGATTGAAGAAGAGAGAAGAAGAAAAATAATTTATAAAAAAAAAAAAAAAAAAAGGTCATTCATGAACATAGGACCTGCTCCTGCTCCCACTCAACTCATTTTCACTAATGGGAGTAGCAGAGGTCTGTTAATTCTTTAACCCAGAAAAAGGTGCGAGAGAAGAGAGAGAGAGGGAGGAAACTTTATTTCACTGTTGGTTGGCAAGCAGGCAATCCTGAAATATGAAACTCAGTACTTCACTGTGACTCGGATAAACATCACTGTTAGAAACAGCCTGGAGACTTTCTTCTCATCCCACACTTCAAAACCAGAGCAGCATTCTTTTTTCCAGCTGGGCTGGATCTCAGACGACACACTCCTGCCCACTCAGGTGGATATCCTCGCTGGCAGCCCTCACACCAGCTGCGCGCATCCCGGGCGTGTTTCCCTAGCAGGACACATCTATATTCTCCCTTTCGACTCAGCAGCCTTAAACAGGACAGACATTTACCTTGGCATCCAAGTTACCTGAACTGCTGCTCCCTGCCCCACCAGCACTGCCAGGTCCCAATGACCTCCCTGTTCCCTGATGCAGGGGGGGACATAAGCCCGACCTGTATCTCTTCCAGCTGAGACCATGGGCTCTGCACCTGGCTGTGCTTGGCAGTGGAGAAAGCAGGAGGACAGACCCACTTCCCATGATGTAAAGGCAAATAGTACTCATATCGTTCACACAGCACTCAAAAATCTCGGTAAGGTCAGGGTTTTCCCCAAACCTATAAGCTTTGAAATAAAACAGAAAGAAGGTTGTAAAACCTTGTTAAGATTCCTGATCTAATCAGTGGTCTACGATTGCTATGGTAACAAGAGAGTTATTACACACACCAATGGGGGTGACATTATGCAATGATTAAGAGCTTTAGAAGCCTCACACTTCTGATTAAAACAAACCTTTAAACACACAACGGCCCTTAAGTGGGACCATGTTGCAAGTCATCTCACTTTACCCCCACAAAATGAAATGATACAGTTTTAAGACCTTCTTTGGATCCTTCATTTCAGATAAGGACTTCCGGCTTTGATTCACCATCACCCTTGCCCCGGTTCACGTTTGTGCACGCCTCTCCTAACAAGGCACCAGCAGCCATGGTGGCCATGAAGCACCACCCCTCCTTCCCCTCTACCGCTTACCTACAGCCTCACTGCCTCCAGGGACAGCCATCCCCACCACCCGCCAGCAGCTCCAGCCACAGCAGGGGTACACAGGGAGCCAGCTGTCGCTGAAGCATCCCTGTGGCCATCTCAAATTGTGCCAGCCTGTGCTCAGGTCTGCCAGGAAGGTGGAAAATGGAATCCCCGAGAGAGCCATCCCTGCTGCAAGCAGGGATGCTCCCTGTATCCCCGGGGATACAGCAGCGGTGCACAAAACAGGGGACAGAAGGCTCTGGCCCATTTTGGTTTGGCACAGACATCGTCCAGTCCTGGATCTCTGCCGTGACAAAAGCAGAAAGGATGCGTCCAGCGCATCTCTTGCAGAGACCCACCTCCACACACATGGCATGTTTGCTACCCAAATAGCTCTCCTGAGTCCAAAATACCTGTTTCCTTATCTGTGCTAGCCAAAATAGGGGAGGAAGCAAGAGCTGGCAGCTACAGGCTCACTGCACTCTTTTTCCGGCTTTGCAAGTTGGGAAAGAAGAGGAAAGGATTTTGAGAAAGGTTTTTAAAGTTATTTAATGGAATTGGACAGGATTAAGATACCTAAATTCTAAAAAAAAAAAATTAAGCAGTTCCACTTTCCTAGACACCATTGCTTTTCAAAGAAATAGGTGCTTGGAAATTTTTGAGTCATTCTTGATGCTTGTACCTCCTACTAATTACATGGCCTTTGTTTGGCCTCCACCCACTCTTCAAACAAAACCAAGAACACATCCTGTATCAGCCATTTTAGGTTATGGCCTGATAAATCAGGTCAGGCATTTTGCCCCAACAGTGCCTGAAAAATATATCAGGCAACTAAGTCCACATACTGCAAGCAGGCTTTTGCTACAAGAGCTTACCCTTGCCCCGATGAAACCATACACAGGTGACCTGTGTAGATCTGCAGCAGCATCTCAGCTTTTGACACTTTATCAGAGAGACAACTTAGAATGAACTAAAATATAATAATTTGATTATGACGAAGAGGAGAGATTCCAAGTTTGGGTGGGCTAAGTTTGATTCTACAATATGAAAAGAAATCAGTTTATACATTTTGGGCTGAGGATGTTGCATGAAGGAGACATGATGTCTTATAAATAGAAAAACTGTGGTTAAATGTAATAGCATAAGATGTTCAAATACCTCATTAAAATACTTCAGAAAAAAAGACATTCAGAATCATTGTTTCAACAAACCAGTTAAGAGGTAAATAGAAGCATCTAAACACATATCATTTGAGAACATGAGCTTTTATATTTTAAAAACACATAGATCAAGCAAACTTTTTATAGCATACTGAATGAGTTCACTATAAATCAATTCTGCTCCTCAGAAAGCACAGCTTAAGTGTGCAGCACAGTCAGTGCTGGGTTTGGGAGCCTTTTGTGGCTTTTTGTTTGTTTATGCAGCTGAAAATCAAAGCACTAGGTCAAAATAATCCGATTTACCCAGTTCTCAAATGGTTTTGCAAGTGAGTGATGTACTGAAACTGGCACTAACAATCTTCAGGCTGAAATGTATTTTGAAATACCTTTCCTTTTTAAGATGCGTGCACTGAAGTATGAAGCACACAAAGCAGTGGAGAGTCTACCTGTAGTGTAGTTACACGGCAGTGCCAGCATCGCTGCAACGAGCAGCCAGGCTTTGTAACGAGACCTCTTCTGCAGAGGGACTGCAGGTCCTATGTGGTACTGGTCACCAGTGTTGACATGGAGGAAAAACTGCACACACATTTGTTATCTGGAAATTTTTTCACGCTATGTAGTTCCCACAGGGACAGAAAGATGATTAGCATCCCGTGAGATTTTTTACCTTTCGCATAATCCAATGACAAACCCACCATCTTTTTGTGGGTTCTTTGCTATTACCGTTTCTTAACGATTGTTAGTGCCAGTTATCAAGCACTGTCTTGATGAAAAATGAAAACTTCTAACCAGAAATGGGCTGTGCCTTCCTCTGCCCAAGCACATTAGCTTCCTCTTCTGCACTGGTAGAATACTGCCCCGAAGTGGTTTTCACGCTGCCAGATGGCTTGGCACAGTCATGAGCTGTATCGCTTTTTTGACAATCTCCTGTTTGCTCTAGCAGGGAAAAGGATTCATTTATACCCCTAATCTGTTCTGTAGGCCCACGTACAGAAAGTAATATAAATAATTTCACTTATCCAACTCATTTAATCAATTGTTCAAAGAGTAGTAATCAGTATGCCAGGTGTTTGCTTAAAATTAGTCCAGATATTTGCATATGCTGGTAACTGCAGCCCCAATCTTACAGGAACGCTGAGTGGTGTACTTTGTCCTACGAAGTACAGTTAAATTCATTAACACAAAGCAATTTTATAATCAAGTATTATCTAATTTGCAGCTTTCTTTTGCAGGAGATATAATATTCTTTTTACTAAGGCAGATTTGCAGTGAATTACCAGTTGCAGAAATAAATTGAGCGTGCTAGTCTGAAAGGCGGCAGAAAGCAAGGACAGAGGAATGACTGAGCAGGGAAGTAAAACAGTAAGAAAGAAAAAGGAAAACAATAAAAAAAAATATTGAAGAAACAGAATGTACTCTTTTCCTAAACAATTTTATGCAAAGCATAGCAGCTCTGTAAGAACCTGGAAACTCAATTATAGCCATTCTAAATTATTATTGATAAAATTTGTAGAGTGCAATGTGGTGGCAACTAGTAAAGCCTGTGCTTGGCCAAGTCTCCCGTGGAGCTCTTGTCGAAGGGAGCAAGGAGGGAGGAAAGCAGTGTCTGACCCCTTCTGCTAAGGTTTTGCAAGCAGCAAACACGTTTTAAAAATAAAGTGACTGTCCCTCTTCTCATGTGTCAGCCACAAACTGCAAAACCTTGCCAAATCTCTGCTGTGTTAGAGACTGCTGTAACACAAAAGGGCTGTAGTTAAGGCCTAATATTCCCTGCTTCTCCAATATGTCCCCTCTCGTGACAGGGAGCTGGAGAAGGCATATAGCACAGAATGGGTGAGGTTAACCTCACATTAAAATGTACCTGCAACAAGTCTCATTACATTGTTTCTCTAGTTATCACAGAATCATATGGGGTTGGAAGGGACCTCTGGAGATCATCTAGTCCAACTCCCCTGCCAGAGCGGGCCTACCTAGAGCACATTGCACAGGAACTTGTCCAGGCGGGTTTTGAATGTCTCCAGAGAAGGAGACTCCACCACCTCTCTGGGCAGTCTGTTCCAGTGCTCTACCACTCTTACAGTAAAGACATTCCTCCTCATGTTTAGGTGGAACTTCTTATACTCAAGTTTGAGCCCATTTCCTCTTGTCCTGTCACTGGGCACCACTGAGAAAAACCAGCCCTGTCCTCCTGCCACCCTCTCCTTATGTATTTGTAAGCATTGATCAGATTCCCCCTAAGTCTCTTCTCAAGACTAAAAACACTCAAGTCCCTCAGCCTGGGGGGTCAGTTATATCAGTTATGTAGTAACAAGCTCTCTCTTGCAGTATGGTGAAAAGCTGGTGAGAAAACAAGGACTCCAGCATATGCAGTTATCAGACAGCAGCCGAGAGAGTCTTCTTCTGGCCAGAGCCTTTGACTGCAGCTATTCTCATCACAATGGCACCAGTGTAGTGAGTCTGATCCCTAAGCTGTAGCCCAGTTCACCTGTCTCAATACAGGCTCTGATGGGACTAAAAGCAGGAGAATAAACAGGCTCTATTCTGCCTTGCAGCCTTCATAATGCCACAGCCATAGGGAGGCACTTCAGACACCCCAATGTCTTTTTGGAACCCTGAGCCACACACTGTGGCAGCTTTTGGCAAAATGGACCATCTGAACCCTCGGTCCTTTCTGGACACAGAAGTAGTCCTTGGGTGTGCTGCACCCTGCTAGCTCTACATAATTCAGTGAGATGGTGGTGGCTCTGCTGGGCTACCATTATGGCATGAGAGCAGCCCAACAACAACATACAGGCGGCTGAAGCAAGAGCCACAATCTGTAGACAGATACCGCATGTGTGCTGACGTGGTCACTAAATGGTAGCTATCACAGCAACAATTTTGCAAGCAGAGCCAAACCCAGGTTGTGGGTGAAGGAAACGGTAGTTCTAGGAGAGAAAGAAGAAGCTTCTCAAAATACACCTCTGAACCAGCCTGCTTCAGGGATGGCTTTGCCTTTCCCCCTGCTCCTTACAGTCCTTACAGAAAGGACTTGCATTAGAGAGCCTTCCTTTGGACAGCAGGGAAGTACAGATTCAATGGATTACTTATCTGGAGAGTAGTGGTGGGGTTTGTGGGCAGCACAAGTGCTCAGTCTTCATAACCCAGTGTGCAATGTATCTGCTTTGACTCGTCTGCCCCCATCCTACTCTCTGAAAAACTGCTGGCAGAGTGTGAGAGGGCACCCCTTTGTCTCACAGCTTAAGTGATGGCAACCATCTTGGGATGGAAACAGTGCTCACTGTCTTTCTTGAGTCCTAGGAAGGAAGAGGTCTCACCCCAGGATGGCCAACCTTGTCATTTCTGCCAGCTAACACCACATGGAGTAATATTTCTGTGACTGCTTCTCAACATATCCTATGATGTCAGAGGAAGCCTTAGCTCTTCTAACAGCCAACCATGGACAAGCAAACGCATCAGCAAAAGTAGAGATCCAGCGCACACATAAAAAGCAGCAAAGAGAAGGCAACAGCCTACTGTTGTGCGTAAAAGGTACCAAGCCCTGCCCTGGCACAGAGACTCTCTGCCCGAGAAGGTGGTGAAGCAATGCAGCAACCCCAGAGAAAGGAGGAGTACAAGCAAAGCAAGAGGCTGGCTGCAAGGAGCAAAATCATGGCTGGTCCACCAGGAATGTGCTGAACCATGGAGCTGCATTTCACATTACTGTGTGTGACCAGTACCAATCAGCATCTCAATTCAGACCAAACTAAACTGTAACATACACAACACAGGAGTCCCTAAGTTGTTCAGCTACATTAATACCAAGGGATTCCTCTATCACTTGTTTTGATCAAAGGAACATAGAGCACCAACCCATGGGTGGAGGAGATGGAGAACAGATGACCAAATACGCTTTCTTTGCTTTTTTTTTTTTTGCCTCCAAATTAATAACCCTCTTCCCTTCCAAGTGAAAACAAATCAGGGGACAATGACACACTGAATTCTAGTAGAAGACAAGCATGCTGGAACAACAGTTACACCAACACTCCTACCTTCTTGAGAAAACGATCTGACTGTGGGGCTGCCTTGACCATCCTTTTCTTTATCAGAAGGAACTTTCTTCAGGACTGGTGGAAGCAGGGCAACTTTTGGGGAACTGGGGCCGGAGGGAGACTCTGGAGCATCCTCTGTGGAGTACCATGAAAAAATGGTGAGAGGTTTTATTTGCACTATCACTCACACATAACGCTGTTATGTTGGGCCAAACTCAACACAATACACAAACAGGAAAGAGGTAGAATTTGTGTGAGGAGGAGGAGGAGGATTCAGGAATTTACATTATGTCAAGAGAACACACGATGGCTCTCAATCCAGGTGAAAGAATTTTAACAGCCAGAGCAAAGATCTCAATTTCAGCATTTTTAACGTGCACTGCTATTGTAGCTCCAATAGAAATCTGATGGGACCAACTGAAATTTCCTGCAAGACATAAGTATGCAATTTGTAAAGAACAGCCGAAAAATATTTTGGATGGATTTTTGGAAATATTTATTCTATTTATATTTTTATTGTCCTGAAACATAATGAACTGATCAAGTTAGATGTCCTGTTTCACAGTCATAAGGCATAAAAGTGAAACAGTAAAACAAATTACATAAATAGCCTACAGAACTCTGTACTCCCAGGAATAAATTGCCAGTACATAACATAATCGCTTCTGCAAAGACTTTCTAAATAGAAAAAATACTTTGTCCCCTAAACTGTGAGGAAATCTGGAATTTAAATTCAAATCCATAGTTTAAACCATCTGGATATCTTGTTTCTCTAAAAGGCTGGATATGTGTTAGGTATGGGGAGTTGACTACCCTCTTTACAGCCCTTACAGGAAAGGCTTGCACTAGAGAGCCTTCCTTTGGATGGCAGGGAAGTACAGATTCAATGCATTACTTAAACTGCTTGTATGTTTGCTTTCCAAGTAGTAAACAGTGACACATGTATGCGACAGAGGAACTAGGAAGATATATTAGAAGGAAAGATAGAAGTATAGAAGGAAAAAGGAACTCAGAGTATCACCTGTATTGCATATTTGTACAAGTTAATTCAGTTACACACTGGAATTTATCTCACTGTTGAGGAGCCCCTGCAAAGGAGTCAGTCTTTTTACTTTCAGCTCAGGAAAGTCATGACCTTCCAAATACAACTTGATCTAGACAGATACACCAATTCTCAGGCCTTCTCCCTGCTTTTGATGGGCCTGTGAGGCCAGTTGCTTTGGGAAGCTTGGTATCTACATATGGATGAGCACAGTCCTTGGCAAACACAGCTATGTGTTTCTGAAGTAAAGCTGTTACGTGCTTCACTGAGGAACCACTTTCAGTCTTTGATAATTTGTGGACATATGAGCTGTGCTCCTTTGTCCTCACATTACCTAGCAAAAATCTGCTACCGTTAGTTTGGCCACACCATTGGAAACAACAGTGGGAGAAAACGTGTAGCTTGGATTATCACTTGGCTTCTTCATCACGTCGCCCGGTCACACTTAGCCAGCAGGTTGCTAGAATAGAAGCTAGACTGCAATAGAGATGGTGCTGCTTTTACTGCCACCCAAGGAGCTGGCCTATTATCAGTAAATACTAATTACTCTCCATGTTGAACCCACAGTATGCTCTCTCTGCAGGAAATAGGAGCTGGCAGAAACAGATAGCTCAGGTCTTTCTGATACCTAAGATTTCAAGATAACACACTGTCTATTTTACAGACTAAGCATCAACAAATAAGCCATGATTTCCTATTGTATTCACCTTCATGAGCATCTTTCCCAAAACCTCTCACTTTTATGCCCACTTCTAAAATGGTCAATAAAATAAATTTAAAGCCATCTAAAACCTCAGGTGATTCTGCATTTGAACAATATTCTACAATATTAGTCTCCGAGTGCAGACACTAAGTAACGCTCAGGTTACACATCAAGTGCAGGGAGGAGGCTGCAATATCCCTCTGCCCCCTTGCCCTTACCAAAAATGGCATCTTTCTAAGGTCAACAGTGAGTACAGGAAAAGTCTAGAGGTCTGCGAGCTCTTAGAGATGGCTGTGCTCACACTTTTTCAGTCATTAACAATCAATAAGCTGTATTTGCCATAGCTACCAGGGGAGTCAGTGACCAGCATTTAATTCCCTTCAGCTGCAGTGTCTGTACTTTGGGAAGAGGGGGTTGTGACATTAGCCTATTAAATAGTGGACAGACAAATGAATGGGAGATCCGCTGAAATATCTCCTGCTATTGGAAACCTTGAGGTAACATCTGGGCAGAAGGTTAGGGCAGAGCAGTCATTCGACTGGCAGTCTTGCAGGGTTATAAAAGCACAGTTAAAATTATTTCCAGTCAAAAGCAGTAAGGAAAGAAACAAAGGCGAAACAAAGACAAAGCAAAGGAAAAGAGAATGAGACACAGTCAGTTTGTGCAAGTTACTAAGAATAAGAGGCATTTGCTCGAGGGGCCAAGAGCAGCCTGCCAGAAAACCCCAAGAACTTTAGTTTACAGCCAGGTGTTTAAAGAAAACAGTTCTTTTTGTCAGTACTACCACAACAAGGCTTTGATACCAAAGTAGCTCTCCATGCTCTCCTCTCCCATGAAAGCAGGCTAACTCAAAACAGCTTTTCCTCAGGCTTTACTATTATGGATCACAGATTAAACCATTTTAATAAGTTTATTTGAATTAAGGCAGAGGGAGGTAGAAAAGAAGGATATAAGTCAAGAGTAAGTGCCTGAAGAACCCACCCCTCTACATTTAGCTTCTGTTCAGGATGTGGCCATGGGTGGTCCCATAGCCCACACAAACACCACTCAGAAGTACCCAGCTGGAGATAACAAATAACCAGAAGAGTTCCTCACCAGTACGAGAGGCAGAGCGTGGTTTCTGTGGCACTGTGGGTCGTCCTGCCAGGCTGGGCTTTGTTGACTGCAGTGGGGGTTTTGGGCTGGTTGGTGTATTGGAAGAACTTCTTGCCTTTGCACCAGTTTCTGCCTTTGGTTCAGCTTTAGAGTTTTTTTCTGATGCTGTTGAAATGGAATCACCTTTGTTCGAGGCAAATCGACTCTCTGGAAGGGTCTGCTGGAGTTTAGGCACTGAAATAAATAGACACACAAAATAAAGTCTCCCGCAACACAGAAGGCTCCAGAGATATGCTTGTGTGGAAAATACCATCATTTGCTGACATATCACTGCTGACTGAATATGCAAGAGGACCCCTGAAAATGCCCTTCAAAATCATTGCAAGAAAATCCCACTGGTTCTTACATGTGCTAAGCTTCATAATTCAATTACTTCAGATGTGATGGCATCTCCCCCTTTTTAATGCATTTGGGGCAATGGCTGTCATTCTCCCTTCATATTTCTGGGAGCAGATGGTACAGCCTACCTCCTGAGAAAGTGGTGATGGATCAGTGGAAAAGGCAGCTTTCAGCTGTTTTGTGCTTCTACAGACAAAACACTGGGTATCCAAGAACAACAGAGAAATCCTGGCCCAGAAAATAAATCCCAAACATGCGCTCAGCAGGCTACATCTTTTTTATTTGTTGCTTTTAGCAAGCTCTAGAGAAGATTTTGAAACTTAGCTGAGATCAAAGTACTCTTTATATAATATTTTGATTTATATAATAAAACCGTATATGGATTATGGTTTCCACACATTAGCAAGCTTATTTATCCCGAGTAAAGACCAACGTATTTACAGATAAAGCTACGCTGACTTCTAAGCAATAAATCAGTCCTGCCTAGCTGTGCAAGTTGGTAGAAAGCCTGCTGGACTCTAGATTGCAAACAAGCAAAACGCCTGCCCTACTTTCCTACTCCGCAGCTTTCAGAAGGTTGAAGGATCGGGTGTAGCAGGTATAACGATAAACTTGGAACTTTTATGTTAGCTTGGGACTTTCAACAATTGCCACACCTTTATTCTCAGAAGAGAATTATAGACTAACTGGAATGCAGACTGGTGGCCTAGGTACCTGGCAAAGCCAAGTATTTGCTCACAGATGACGGCCTGACCTACCTACCTGCTATTCCCATTCAGAAATCCTACTTGTTGCAAAAGTGCTGAGCACAGAGTTTTTAATGGCAGTGGGAGGGAGGGGAGTGTCAATACGGTTTATTGAAAGCCAATCTCCAATACGTTTTTCCAGCTTTCAGCCCAGCTGGAGTTAAACTCCTGCAAACCACAGAGAGAGTTGTGCGTCGCATATATATTTGTGTGAGTGCGTGATAGAGAGAGCTAGTGTCTGCATGCAATGGACCTTCACGCTGTAAGAGAAACAGCAGGACACCTTACCCACCTGTGCGTGTGTGCATACAAAAAAGCAGGCAATATTCAGACTTGAAGCAAGGAATAAAAAGCCCCTTTATTCTCCTTCAGCATCACTATCTATAGTTTTCCTGTAGCAACATCCAGCAATTTTCCATTAACACTCTTTCTTGCCTTCCTAACCTCGGGCCTGCTAATGTTATTAGAACCCAGTAAGTTAAAATGAATTAACCCAAAACAAAGACAAACTGTAGTCGCAACAGCTAAGAATAGCCTCGAGAAGCTCTCAAGCAAGAGTGGTAAAGAAAGAACTGACAGCTGGAGGCCAAAAGGAAGGGGTGTGCACAGTGCAGTGAGGTGGGGGTGAAAGGTGTCATACACAGAGAAAAGGACCTGAGAAAAACTGGGGTCAGACACCCCCAACTAGTCTAATGCCCCAAGCACAGACTATCCTAGCTCCTCTGGTTTCAGCCTGATGACACTGAGAAACACAGAGTATACAAGGTCCTCCTCAAAAGACAAGCGGGCTTTAATAGCGCTGCTTTACAGAGTTCAGCCTGCTCTGATATGCTGTCTTTTAAAACGAGCTTTGTGAAGGTACAAAAATTCAAAATGGATTTCTGAAGCACTCAACCAAGATGGATTTAGATTTCAGCCTGGCTTTTCAGCCATGCTTCTGTATATTGCAGCAACCCTACACATCGTTCCTGCGGGATAACCAGAACCACTGTTCAAGCTGGTACCTGCACTGACTACTATAAAACTTGCAAATTGGTCATATTTAGGTGGTCAGGTGTATTCAGGAGTTTCACTGCTCCCTGCACCAACATTTTTGCTGGCTGCTGGGTTCAGTTTCAGCTTTGCTGGTCCCATTACAGGTCAGCATCCTTTTGAAGGTGCCCCAGGCACATGCACCAAGTACCTTCCCTCCTGTGCAACACAAAGCACAAGAGTGAAGCGCAAAAGTGAAAAGCTGAGCCGTCAAGTCAGCCCTAGAGCTGACTTCCTGAGAAGTGCTGTCAAACATAGTCCAAAAAGGGAGCTTGTTTCTAATCTTTTCACTTTGTCAAAGATCATATTTCACTTGAGCAATTGTAGGAACACAATCTGGAGAGGAAAGTAAGATTTTTGAGGGTCAGGCATTTTGCGTTTTCTGTAAAGAGTTTATTCCAGGAAAACAAAAATGTACCTGTACCACTTCCATCCAGTCGTTCTGAGCTCATCACTGTGTCAAAACACTCTCTGGGAGTTGTGTCATTCCCAAGTTTCTGAAAGAGTGAAAAACACTCTCATATTAATAATACATCGGTAATTAATACAACTCAGTCATTCTGTTAGAAAAACCCCTCTTAATTTGGAAGCTATAAGGCAGAGAAAGCACTGATAGTAACAGATGGTGGATTCTCTCTCCTTGTTTCTCTTTCAGGTCTTTGAGACCTAAGTAGGAAGAAAACCGCTGATTTGATAATAGTGCTGCCACACACACAGCAAAGCTGCAATGACACCCTGCCTGACCTCTGCAACAGGTCTCTTAATGAAACTACAGGTGCTAGCTGGAAACAGTCTTTTCTTCAAAGATAGCTCTGTATTTTAAAATTCCTTGTTTAGGTTTTAAACAAAAAGTCCTTTGCTGAAGGTCTAGATTTTGTATATATGACTGCTGAATGGATCCTGTGCTCTTCCACATACAAGAATAACTTTTCATTTTAGATAAAATAACAACTACAGAAGCATCAGCACCCCACATATTTACCATATTGCTTTTAAAACAAATAGACTTTACTTGTTGAAAGGTGTTTACAGCTTCCCATCACAAGGGCTGCTGGATGCTCAGCACCCATAA
Source organism: Gallinago undulata (assembly GCA_026546715.1). Taxonomy (NCBI): domain Eukaryota; kingdom Metazoa; phylum Chordata; class Aves; order Charadriiformes; family Scolopacidae; genus Gallinago; species Gallinago undulata. The sequence continues at coordinate 91,920,782 of JAOTQQ010000012.1, forward strand.
AGGCAGGGGTCTTCTTGTTCATGTGCTGATACATCTTGTTTATTTTGCTGATAAGGCTAAGTCTTCTGTTGTCAAGAATAGCTTTCCTGAAATCCTGGCCTCAAAAGAAAGGTGTGAAGATTTTTTCATACCATAGGTCTAGCCCAAGTGAGCTTGAAACCTGTGTATTCACCAGAAGAAATTTAGACATGCAGATGATGTGTTTGTAAAGGAACCGGCCTCCTTTTACTGTCTTGCCTGCTACCAAAGCTTAAGCAAAGGGATAAAAGGAAGGATACAAAAAGTGCATAGAAATTAGGGCAGGATATGCTATGACAGAAAGCCTTATAAAGTTAAGATTAGGCAAAAAAAAAGTGAGACTTTTGTATGCAGCTTCAATCTTGACCTTGATTTGTTATTTCAAGACAGTTAGTGTGGCAAATGACTGAAAGCACATGATTTATGCTGATGCACTTGGTTATATACCCACACATAAGTCATGTTGACACGTTGAAGACACTGCTACTACCTGCTGCAACAGTACCTCTGCGTGACTTGTGCTGGGATCTGACTGCCCCATAGCATTTAGAAACTTCCACCACATGCCATGGAGTGTACACCAAACATGATCCCTGCCCTTTGGAGCTTACAATCTAAAAGAGTCCTACGTATAGCATGTAGATAAAAATAAGACAAGAGGAAATGTAGGAAAGAAGAGAATGGTTACAAGTGGTAGATGCACACACTAATTATAGAAAAATTGACAGATTTAGAGTGAAAACAGTATTTTAAATAAAAACATAAAGGAATGATCTCTAAATATCCACACTAGCCACATGTCTTTCTCCACATGTCTGTGGTGGTCATTCAACACAGACTTTTCAGGAGAAGCAGATTTTAGGAAGGTTGAAGAATACAGTGGTGGTTGGCCCTACAGATTTACTGATACCTCCACTTTGCTCATGTAATGGGGAGGGTATGGAGAGAGGAAGATTTCCCTCCAGTAGAGGAGGACCAGGTTCGGGACCACTTGGCCAAACTGGACATTCATAAGTCCATGGGCCCTGATGGGATGCACCCACGAGTGCTGAGAGAGCTG